>WOVY01003362.1:0-402911 GCA_013436015.1 Rhipicephalus annulatus | reverse complement strand
AAAAGTGGATGAAAAATTAACCAGCCATGAGCAGGAATCGAACTTATGACCTTCGAATAACGCGTTCGATGCTCTAACCACTGAACCACTGAGCCTTCCCTCCAGCCACTTTTTGGGTTTATATGTGAATTTAGAAGTAGGAGTGGAAGTCAGCGCCATCTATAAGCCAAGAGACAAGTGTGAAAACACTCTTTTATGCGCATTTTCGGCGTCACGTAGCACGTGAACTTATTATGAGCGGGCAGCTGATTAGTAGTCCCTCGTATACAACCTAAGGACACCAAGTCTGCCAGTACGAAACCCTAGTTTAATGAAATAAGGGAAAGAAGTGTATACCTAAGGGCTCGTTTTCCGTGTTTTAACGCAATATTAATGAGATCTAACAGACAGTAATGCTAAGGAATGTACAGGGGAAGTTATTATAACCAATAAAGTGTATATAAGAAGAAAGTGAAGTGGATGAAAAAATAACCAGCCGTGAGCAGGAATCGAACCTATGACCTTCGAATAACGCGTTCGATGCTCAAACCACTGAGCTACCACAGCGGCCTTCCCTCCCTCCCCTTTTTTGGGTTTATATTGTCACGGGGTCGTGACGTGGCCGAAGACAGGAGACTTCGTGTTGGGATTTAACTGTTTATTTGAGCGAACCTGTGCCCGGTAAACGGAAAGTCCAAACAGCAGCAGTCTCGCACAGATAGCAGTCTCGGACTGATATCGGCGAACAGAGCGTGGGCTTTCGATCAACAACTGACAAGCGGCGAAGCGCGTCGGCATTTATACTCTTGCCGTCGAATGTTCTGGCGTTATCGCTGGCGGTGGCGTAGCTTCCAGAACAATCTGTACCGTTCGCACAGTGGGCGTGATCTTATCGAAACGATCTACTACAGTCCGGAACCTTCTAGAAAACTGCAGGTGTGTTTTGCGCTGAGAGTCGTGTGGTGTTTTGGGACGATAACAAAAACTTGGGAAATGGAACGTGGCATTGCCCCCCTCTGAAAGAAGGCATCGTCCCGATGCTTTAACTAATGATGAAAGTACAATAATATTGCAAGAAAGCACAATGAATAAATTCCGATACAACAATAATACAAAAAACACTGGTTCAGTTTGTTAACGCGCATGAAACGGCTTGAGGCGCGCGACATGGACGACTTCAGGTCGCAATCGGCGTCGTTGAGAGTTCGTGATGCCGTCGGGGACAACCTCGTAATCAAGTGGGCCGAGACGTTGAACCACCCTGTACGGTCCGAAGTACCGTCGCAGAAGCTTTCACTTAGTCCATGTCGGCGTATCGGCGTCCACACCCAAACACGTTCACCGGGCTGGTATTCCACGAAGCGTCGTCGAAGGTTGTAACGGTGGCTGTCGGTCGTCTGTTGATTCTTGATACGGAGACGCGCAAGTTGTCGGCCTTCTTCGGCGCGTTGAAGGTACTCGCTCACATCGAGGTTTTCTTCGTCGGTGACGTTGGGTAACATGGCATCGAGCGTCGTTGCCGGGCTCCTTCCGTAGACCAATTTGTATGGAGATATCTGCGTCGTCTCCTGACCGCCGTGTTGTATGCGAAGGTCACATACGGAAGAATGGCGTCCAACGTCTTGTGTTCGACCTCGACGTACATTGACAGCATGTCGGCGATCGTCTTGTTAAGCCGCTCGGTGAGGCCGTTGGTCTGTGGGTGGTACGCTGTCGTCCGGCGGTGGTTTGTTTGGCTGTATGCCTAGATTGCTTGAGTTAGGTCGGCAGTGAATGCCGTTCCTCTGTCGGTGATAAGGACCTCCGGGGTGCCGTGACGTAGGACGTTATTTTCGACGAAGAACTTAGCTACCTCGGATGCACTGCCTTTTGGCAGGGCTTTTGTTTCGGCGTAGCGGGTGAGGTAGTCGGTAGCTACCACGATCCACTTGTTTCAGAAAGCCGACGTCGGGAACAGCCCCAGTAGGTCCATACCAATCTGCTGGAAAGGTCGGCAAGGTGGATCAATTGGCTGCAGAAGTCCCGCTGTCCTTGTCGGCGGTGTCTTGCGTCGCTGACAGTCCCGGCATGTTCTCACATAACGAGTGACGTCAGTGGTAAGACGTGGCCAGTAGTACCTTTCTTGTATCCTAGCGAGCGTGCGAGAAACATCGAGGTGCCCTGCCGTCGGATCGTCGTGCAGGGCCTGCAGGAGTTCTGGTCGCAGAGCTGAAGGCACCACAAGGAGGTACTTAGCTCGAAGCGGTGAAAAGTTTTTCTTTTGTAGAAGACCGTTTCGTAGAAAGAACGACGCAAGTGCGCGCTTGAATACCTTCGGGACTTCGGCGGTCCGGCCTTCGAGGTATTCTATTAGGGCCTTAAGCTCCGGGTCGGCCCTCTGTCGTTCAGCGAAGTCGTCGGTAGTTATCGTTCCTAAGAAGTAGTCGTCATCCGGGTCGTCGGGTAGCGGTTGGTCTACAGGCGCACGAGAGAGACAGTCGGCGTCGGAGTGTTTTTTGCCGGACTTGTAAATGACAGTAATGTCATATTCTTGAAGTCTCAGGCTCCATCGTGCGAGGCGACCTGAAGGTTCCTTCAAGGTGGCTAGCCAACACAATGCGTGGTGATCGCTCACAACTTTGAAGGGCCTGCCGTAGAGGTAGGGGCGAAATTTTGACGTAGCCCAGATGATGGCGAGGCACTCCTTTTCTGTTGTGGAATAATTTGCTTCTGCTTTGGATAGCGATCGGCTGGCGTAACTAATAACCCTTTCAAGTCCGTCAGCCCTCTGCACAAGAACGGCTCCAAGACCTACGCTGCTTGCGTCAGTATGTATTTCTGTCTCGGCGAATTCGTCCAAATGGGCAAGTAACGGAGGCGTCTGGAGGCGATGTTTAAGCTCCTGGAAAGCGTGTTCGTGCGGCGTTTCCCACCTAAACTCCACGTCGGCCTTGGTAAGGTTAGTGAGAGGATCGGCGATGCGGGCAAAGTTTTTCACGAACCGCCTGTAATAGGCACACAGGCCCAGAAATCGGCGCACGGCTTTCTTGTCAGTGGGCGGCGGGAAGTCGGCGTTGGCGGCTGTTTTCCGTGGATTGGGACGAACTCCAGACTTGCTGATAACATGCCCCAGAAACAAGAGCTCCTCATACGCAAATCTGCACTTTTCTGGCTTCAGTGTGAGTCCGGAAGTCTTGATGGCTTGAAGTACAGCTTCAAGGCGCCGAAGATGCTCGTCGAAGCTCGAGGAAAACACGACGACGTCGTCCAAGTACACAAGGCAAGTCTGCCACTTCAATCCTGCCAGTACTGTGTCCATAACGCGTTGAAAAGTTGCAGACGCTGAGCAAAGGCCGAAGGGCATCACCTTAAACTCGAAGAGGCCGTCCGGTGTTATAAACGCAGTCTTCTCTCGGTCTCTTTCGTCGAGTTCAATTTGCCAATAGCCAGTCTTGAGGTCCATTGACGAAAAGTACTTGGCGTTATGGAGCCGATCAAGTGCGTCGTCTATTCGTGGGAGAGGATACACGTCCTTTCTTGTGATTTTGTTCAGGTGGCGATAATCGACGCAGAAATGTAGGGTCTCATCCTTTTTCTTCACTAACACCACGGGGGATGCCCATGGACTTTTGGACGGATGAATAATGTCATCCCCCAGCATTTCATCAACTTGTCTTTTCATGGCCTCACGTTCTCGCGTCGAAACCCTGTACGGACTCTGACGTAGTGGTCTGTCATTTTCTTCCGTTATGATGCGATGTTTAGTGATTGGGGTCTGCCGAATTTCCTATGACGACGAAAAGCAATCTTCGTATTGCAGAACCAGGGCCTTCAGCTGTTCTTGCTTATCGTTCGGAAGTCTGGGATTGACGTCGAAAGCTATGGGAGGGGCTTGGTTCCTCTGAACAGGTTCCGCAGAATCGGCGAGGGCGAAAGCACTGGTGGCTTCGACAATTTTTTCGATGTATGCGACCGTTGTTCCTTTGTTCACATGTTTCTACTCATTGCTGAAATTCGTGAGCATAACCATTGCTTTGCCTCCCCGCAGTTCTGCAATTCCTCTTGCGACGCAAATATTTCGGGTGACCAACAGATGCTGACTACCTTCAACGACGCCTTCCAAGTCAGGTGATTTAGGAGCGCCGACTGAAATAATGACGCTTGAGCGAGGCGGAATGGTGACTTGTTCTTCCAGCACATTCAAGGCATGGTGTCCTGAAGGCGTGCGCGGCGGTAGTGCTTCTTTTGTGGATAACGTTATCGACTTTGTTTTTAGGTTGATGACAGCACCATGGAGGCATAAGAAGTCCATACCAAGGATGACATCTCTCGAGCAACGCTGTAGGACTACGAAGTCTGTAGGATGCTGGCGAACGGTATGACGTCGGTGGGGGTGGTGGCGGCGGTGGCGTCTGTCGACGGAAGTGCGATGGGGCGGCGTTTTGGCGTGGACGGGGAGGAGCGTTGTGGCGCAGTGCAGTGGCGTAGCTCATAGCTTCCGGCTCGGGCAGCGGTACGTGGGGAATTTGAAGTGATTGCCGAACTTCTTCTCGCACAATGTCGGCGATTGAATCCACTTGAGGCTGTGCCGAAGGCAACAGCATGCGCAGCTCTTCCCGCACGATCGCTCGGATCGTTTCACGCAGGTCTCCGGAGTTAATGGCTTGAGCAGCAGCGCAGTCTGCAGTCAGGCGACGATTATACTGTCTGGTGCGCATGTCCAGGGTCTTTTCGATAGTGGTCGCTTCGGCTAAAATTCTTGGACGGTTTTCGGTGGGTTTCTCATCACTCCCGCGAAGAGCTCCTGTTTGACCCCTCGCATGAGAAAACGAACTTTTTTCTCCTCAGGAGTGTCTGGGTCAGCGTGACGGAATAGTCGGGTCATTTCTTCTTTGAAAATGGCGACATTTTCATTTGGTAGCTGAACCCGGGTCTCTAATAAAGCAGCGGCCCTCTCTTTGCGAGCGACGCTCGCAAACGTTTGCAGGAATGCGCCGCAGAAAATATCCCACGTTCGGAGCGTGGACTCTCGATTTTCGAGCCAGGTCTTTGCGGTGTCTTCCAAATAGAAGAACACACGACGCAGCTTTTCGTCTTGGTCCCAGTGGTTGAGGGCGGCCACACGGTCGTATGTTTCTAGCCAGGACTCCGGGTCTTCGAACGATGACCCATGGAAAATTGGTGGTTCCCTGGGTTGATGCAAGACCATCGTGGGCTGGGACGCTGCGGTTGTCATTGTCGCTGCAGTGGCGGTCATGGCCCTGGTCTTCAGCGCCTTGTATTGTAGAAGCCCGTACTCCGGTGGTAGCCCTTTCTGTCAACGGCTTGTTCGCTGCTCCTGGTTGGCGTCGGTGTCTTCTCCACGACGTGGGCTGGGTTCACGGCTTGACGGGGGCGTCCAGTACATGAACGAAGCAGCACCTCCACCAGATGTCACGGGGTCGTGACGTGGCCGAAGACAGGAGACTTCGTGTTGGGATTTAACTGTTTATTTGGGCGAACCTGTGCCCGGTAAACGGAAAGTCCAATTACAGCAGCAGTCTCGCACAGATAGCAGTCTCGGACTGATAGCGGCGAACGAAGCGTCGGCCTTCGATCAACAACTGACAAGCGGCGAAGCGCGTCGGCATTTATACTCTTGCCGTCGAATGTTCTAGCGTTATCGCTGGCGGTGGCGTAGCTTCCAGAACAATCTGTACCGTTCGCACAGTGGGCATGATCTTATCGAAATGATCTACTACAGTCCGGAACCTTCTAGAAAACTGCAGGTGTGGTTTGAGCTGAGAACCGTGTGGTGTTTTGGGACGATAACAAAAACTTGGGAAATGGAACGTGGCAATATGTTTAATTAGAAGTAGAAGTGACAGTCAGCGCCATCTATAAGCCAAGCGACGAGTGTGAAAACACTCTTTTTTGCGCATGTTTGGCGTCACGTAGCACGTGAACTAATTATGAACGGGCAGCTGATAAATAGTCCCTCGTATACAACCTAATAACACCAAGTCTGCCAGTACGAGACCCTCGTTTATTGAAATAAGGGAAATAAGTGTATACCTAAGGGCTCGTGTTTTCTTGTTTTAACGCAATATTAATGAGATCTAACAGACAGTAATGCTAAGGAATGTACAGGGGAAGTTATTAGAACCAATGGAATTTAAATAAGAAGAAAGAAAAGTGGTTAAAAAATAACCAGCCGTGAGCAGGAATCGAACCTATGACCTTCGAATAACGCGTTCTATGCCCCAACCACTGAGCTACCACAGCGGCTTTCCCTCCATCCACTTTTTTGGGTTTATATCTTAATTTAGAAGTAGGAGTGACAGTCAGCGCCATTTATAAGCCAAGCGACAAGTGTGAAAACACTTTTTTATGCGCATGTTAGGCGTCACGTGGCACGTGAACTTATTATGAGCGGGAAGCTGATTAATAGTCCCTCGTATACAACCTAATGACACCAAGTCTGCCAGTACGAGACCCTCATTTTAATGAAATAAAGGAAAGAAGTGTATACCTAAGGGCTCGTTTTTCCGTGTTTTAACGCAATAATACTGAGATCTAACAGACAGTAATGCTAAGGAATATACTGGGGAAGTTATTAGAACCAATGGAATGTAAATAAGAAGAAAAGTGGATGAAAATATAACCAGCCGGGAGCAGGAAACAAACCTACGATCTTCGAATAACGTGTTCGATGCTCTAACCACATAGCTACCACAGCGGCCTTCCCTCCATCCACCTTTTTGGGTTTATATGTTAATTTAGAAGTAGGAGTGACAGTCAGCGTCATCTATAAGCCAAGCGACGAGTGTGAAAATACAATTTTATGCGCATGTTTGGCGTCACGTAGCACGTGAACCTAGTGTGAGCGGGCAGCTGATTAATAGTCCCTCGTATACAACCTAATGACACCAAGTCAGCCAGTACGAGACCCTCGTTTAATGAAATAAGGGAAAGAAGCATATACCTGAGGGCTCGTTTTTCCGTGTTTCAACGCAATAATAATGAGATCTAACAGACAGTAATGCTAAGGAATGTACAGGGAAAGTTATTAGAACCAATGGAGTGTAAAGAAGAAGAAAGAAAAGTGGATGAAAAAATAACCAAACATGAGCAGGAATCGAACCTGCTCAACGGGTCAATCTTACGACATATTTATCGGTCACAGAGATGCCGCTCGGTGTCCTTCATGCCCTGATATGCATGCAAAATCCGACCCAGTTGACGCTGTGTTTCTCCATGCGTGGAGGATGGGTCCAGAAGGCTCCCGAAGAGCCGCCACTTTCTCCTGTAGCCCATCTGATCTGCTGCCTTTGTGAAGATGCCGGTCGAATTCGAGTCTCCAAGATGCACGGAATATGCAGCCGCTTCTGCGGTGAGGGTTTCGACGCGGGAGAGGAGTTTACAGTTTAGCTTGTTTTAGTTCCAACGGCTTATGAAGCCACAGTGAGCATCTCAGTTACGCTGGAGATGTGAGCGGATAGCTGGAGTTACGTTAGTTGTAGCAAGTGCCTGAGTATACGCTCGTTGCGTACGAAGGGCTTAGGATGCCCTCGCCGCGTATTCGCTTGAAGTAGGAATCATGGGGAAAGGTTACGACCTGAACTTGGTCCCGTCGCTCAGGCGGGCCTGACCCCTGTGCTGGCGCGTTTCCTGACAAGTTTTGAAGGCAATGCTCAGCAGAAAACGATCGCTTCCTATAGTTTCCTCGGGATTCTTCCACGGAGCATCACTGATGTTACGGATGAAGGTTAAATCGGGACAACTATTCTTCGACACCGAGTTACCGGAACGTGTGGGATGTGCCGGATGAGTGAGCAACGTGAGACTGAGCGAGAAGATGAGCTTCTTAAGCTGTCGGCCCCGGGTATTCTCACAGTGGTAGCCCCAGTGAGGACTGGGCGTGTTAAATTCTCTAACTATCACAAAGGCTTGGTGGGCCAGGGTACGCAGTGCCTGATAAAACAGTTGCGCGACGAATACCCCCGAAAAATAAGGAGGGCAGTCCATGTTCTAAATATGGATCAACAGTGGTCGCCTCCGCTGAGGGAGCACTGAAACCATACACTAGTCGTAAGGAAGGTCCGGATTGAGATCAATCTGACTCGCCGTGTACGCCTTACGCACGAGGAGGGAAGTGGTGGCGCCACCTCCGTAGGGGCAGTATCCGAAGAGTTTCGGTGTTGGGCCAGATTCCTGGAGTGCCAAGACGGCCGGTTGAGAGCAGAAATTGTCCCGCCACGGTGGTCTAGTGGCTAAGGTACTCGGCTGCTGACCCGCAGTTCACTGGATCAAATCCCAGCTGAGGTGGCTGCATTTCCAATGAAGGCGGAAATGTTGTAGGCCCGTGTACTCAGATTTGGGTGCACGTTAAAGAACCCCAGGTGGTAAAAATTTCCGGAGCCCTCTACTACGGCATCTCTCATAATCAAATGGTGGTTACGGGACGTTAAACCTCACAAATCAATCAAAATCAATCAATCGAGAGCAGAGATTTAAGAAAAAAGAGAAAGGTGTGTGCGTTTTCGCTTGTTTTCGCAACCTCTGGAGTTACACCATATAATTTTGAATCTTGAAGGTGGCATTGAATGAAGTGAACATTTGGTAGGCATCATGAATGTGCTAAATTTCAAATGCCCTCCTCCATGTTCTGTTCGGAGCCTTGGGAGACAGGAAGAGGTATAGAAACTGAGTTACCGGTGGTCAATGAGGCTGGGGCCACCTTGTGGCACCGGGAAGCGGAACCGGTGCTAATTTGTGAAGGAGAGCGGGACCACGATGTTTTGTATTTAAACTGAGTGGTCGCCAAGGCCGGGATGGCCTGCACTACCTCAGCTACTATGCATTGCACGAAAAACGTGGAGATATGGTGAAGGAGAAGATTTTCAAGGCGGGAAACGCGCTCCTCAAGTGACAAAGATTTAAGGGCAGTAGAGCTGGAGATTCTTCAGGAGCCAACGGCGTCACCGACAAGAAAGCGGCAGCTTTGAGAGGCGTCGGGGTGTTTGGTTTGGGCGTAGCCTAAGGGCGAAGCTTGGGGGTGGTGGCCAGAGTAACCATCTGGGTAAGGACGGCGGCACCGGACACTTGCGGAGTGCACTGTTGCATGGATGCAACTTGTTTGGTTGGTAATGCGATTTGACGCTGAAGATCCACGTTTTGCTTGTGGAGAACCGCAAGTTCAGGGGAGGGACGAGAAGCAGGAAGAAGAAAGAGCCTAGGAGCAGCAACTCCTACCCCACTGCTTAACAGGGGTGGCGTCATCGAGGCAGCGAGTGGCGGAAACTCTTGAGTGTCGGCTGGATGCGAGGAACTGGGTTGTTTTGGAGAGGCGCCCTTCTTTTTGTGCAGTGGTGATGACGTGGACCCACGAGAAGGTGTCGAGGTTGGCGTGAACTTCCGGTATTTGCCCGTGCAACCTCTGGCCCCGGTCTCGTGAGAGCCTTGGCAGCGAGGCACTAGGGGTGGCAGTCTTGGTCGTTAAGGCCTTCGGCAGCGAAAGGGCCACTCTTGGCACAGCGGGCTGGGTTAGGGTGGGGGCACACAGACGGCCGATGGCCGATAGTGCCGAATCTAGTACATGCGGGAGCTGTCTTCTTATATGGTCGAGCCTACGCCGCCACAATTGGTAGAAAAGGAAGCGCGAGAGCTTCGTGCCCTCGAAGGTCACCACCGCCGCCGTGGAGTCACCGAGTTTACAAACTGCATGGCAAGATCCTTGGGCCCAGTGTATTTCCGACTTAATCTTTTGAGAGGTCTTGGCAGGGTTGATAGTGATGAGCCCCCTGTACGTTTCCCCGGAAGTCTTGGCATGACCTCGGACAGGTAGCTGTGGGTCCCCTACTGGCAGCTGAAAATCTCCGAAGAGCTTTTGAGTTTTGGGAAGCTCAGTTTGGCTGCAGACGATGATGTTCTGTTCCCAGATCAGCCACACTTGAACTCGTGCAGTGGTCTCGTCTCCCAGGTAGGCCCGGATCGTGTTGCCCACACGATCAGCTTGCGGATCACGATGTAATCGTCTCTGGAGAAGCGAGGAGTCTGACGCGGACGCCACTTGCGTTGCTTCGCCGGGGGTAAAAGAGCAGTGGTAAGCGCGGCATTTGTGGGACGGCGCGCAGCTGCAACGTCTCGTTGCTTGGACGTGGGTTTGGAATTCGCTTTCTTGCATTTCCAGATCTTCACCACATCTTCGAGATATCTTCACCACATCTCCACCACATCTTCGAGGCTCAAAGCCTTGGCGAGGCGGGCTAAGCCTAACGAGATGCGGCTTAGGGAGGCCTCGCGGTAGCTGTGGGCGAGAACAGTCTCTCAGGGTACCGAACACGACCTGCTGTACTCCTCCCCTACCCAGATAGAAGAGTTTCTAAGGGAGCCCATGTCTGCGCTCGCGTTCAACCACTCACCATTGGCGGCGCTATGTATAACGTATAACCTGTTCGTCTTCTACTTTGTAGTTGTTTTGAAGGCGCTGGTGCAAGAATTCCTGCATTCTGTAATGAACTGCCGGTATATGGGTCTATTTCTTTACTTAGATGGCTGGTCAAGTAAGCTGTTCAGTGTGCTTAAGTATTTTTTGCACACTGGTTGACAAACGTGGGAACCCGTAGACTTACATGGTGTAGGACATCCTATGTGATGTCATGACCATTTATTTGCGAAAACAATCTGAATGACGTTTAGTATATTTATTTCTCAATTATTTTTACATTGTGCTAATACTGCGCACTATGAATACTCTGGTGGCCAAAATATGACCACAGACGCTCAAGGTGACGTCAGCGAACAGGTGATGACTAGCGCCACGCCACCCGCAGGTTATGGCCCTAGCGGCAGAATGTATGATCTAGAACGTGAGCGCTGAAGAGGGACTCCCTGGGTAGCTCAGGAGTAGAGTAGGTCGTGGTACCGAAGAAGGCTACACTTGTATGAATGTGGTATCCGGGTGAAGCACAGAACTTGGTGACGACGATAGACCCGGTCATAGCGGAGATGGTGGTGATCGCCCGAAGAAATTCGAGAAAATCCGCGCAGTTGATCGAAAAGCGTCCATTCCCAACAACTGCTTGTAGAACCCCCCCCCTTCTATGTTGGGCCTCTCTGGCTTGTACTTCGGGAGGCTGCCTGTTTGACACCTGGCGCAGAGCAGTGGCCCCCTGGCCAGGGTATGGCCATCTGCGCAAAACAAATCTTTCCTCTCGCCAGACCCTGGGAGGGGGGGAGGAAGTGCCGGCACACACGTATGAATAATGATGGGTTGATGAGTTATGCCAGACTCTGGGACAAAGTGTTTTCAGGCGCCGTGCCTCCTTCCTATCTCACAACTGCACGGCGAGGGATGGTCAGGCGAAGGAAACAGGTGCGAAATTCTTTTTTGAAATGGTATCATTCGGAAAATTTCATCGACGTGTTCTACTGTAGGAGTTAGGGAGCTTCTTTGCGGTTGTAAAAAAGTGCAGTCGGTTTACTGGTCCTTTAAACTCTCCAGGCATTGTTTCTTAACCCTTTGAAACGTCCACGCAACAACGGTCACTTGTACATTCTGCTGATATATTCTATGAATTTTATTCTTCCGACGTGTGTGGAGTTGTGTCTTGAGTATCAGCATGAGGAGATGTGCTCGAGAAACTTGGTGAGACAGATCAGTGACAAGAGAGAAATACCTCCACTATCTGCTGAATCTTTCGCTACCTCCGCTACCTGCACCTTTCATGAGGTCAGGCGTAAAGTTTTGAAGTTCACAAGGTTAGCTTGCGCTTATTGGCTTAGCATTATAAGCTGGGTCTCAGTGTTCACTGTAGGACGCCATATACGTGCACTGCGGAATATGACCGCAAAATGGCACACACAGCGGTCTGCCAGAACCCTGGTGGCGTGCAGAAAACGGCAAGTGGCATGCTGAGGCCGCATATTATACAGGGACCCTTAGAGGAGTTTACCTCGTCATGCAACGAGGAGACTTATTCGGGCGTCCAAGGTACCGCTTAACCCGGAAGTTACGCTGCCCAGACTCTTCAGCATTATCAGTAAAACTGAGTCTGAACGACCCCAGTGACGGTGACTTACCCCCGTATTCCCTATATGAGTGACGGTGACTTACCCCCCTATTCATAAACGCTCGTCGACTCGATCCTTCACTCGAAACACTCCTTGAGTGACGTTTTCCCATTCACAAACCGCCCTTCACTTGAAACGCTCCCTTCCCTTGAGAAAATCTCGGGCATTTCCTCGAGACTGTAAAAGAAGTGATTGAGTTACCTTGAATCGTCCCTCGAGGGAAATATTTGCGCCAACATCGCGTCCATGGCGGAGCCTGTCTCGCCTCGACGGCGTTTTTCGATCAATTAGGCTGCCACCGCCGCGTTCTTTCGACAATGACGGTACGCGTTTACTACGGAGCAGTCTTCGAACGGTTCAGCAGCGGCTACTGTGGTGCCGGGACAGGCGGGCGTGGTGTCAAGAGGAGTGCTCACCAGTGGCGGGATGTGTTCCGTGCATGGGCCAGTGAATTCCCTGCCTTCTGGTGTGCGTATATTTGTCGTGCGAGTGCTCCAAGACTTACTGCGGATGCCAGTGCATTCAAGTGTTCGATAAGGTTCGATGAGTGTTCGATGGTGTGGTGTGCAAGCTTCATCAAGGTTTCAATGAAGCTTGCACACCACACCATTTCAAACGTGGCGCGAAAGCTTGACAAGCAAGTGGCATAGCAAACTTTTGATGCGCTGCGTTCACCGTACTTTAGAGTGGCTTCCTCTCCGGTGAACCTTTGCTGCCAAAGTCAAAACTTACGACGAAGCACACCTCCGTTAGACGACCATCTGTCTCAATGAAAGGGTACGTTCTCCTGTGTTTTTTTTATTTTTCCCTGCTTCGGCCAGATTACTATTAAAGACAGTTTAAGAAAAGCACAACACAATACAATGGGCGCAATGAGTGTGCTGCTGTAGCTACTACGCGTGAAACATAGCTTCCTTATACAGTGTCTTAGCAGCTCACAATACCAATGAACAACCGAGCCCACATTTAGGGGATCAAGCAGATGATCATGCTCTGTGAAACCTGCATGTACGCAAAAGTGCGTCGAGGGTCGTATGAAAACGCAAACATATGAAATATAAGTACAGCTGATACATAATGCGATTGTTTTTTTTTAATTTAACCTCCTTCCTACCCCCCGAAGAAGAATTGCTGGCTATGGCACTGATTCGTGCAATTAGATAATGAAATTAGATGACCATATGCTTGGTCAGCTGCCCAAGTGTCTGAGCCAAACATGTGTCAAAATAGTCAAAGCTCAATACTTCAACCATGTCTATTCTTGAACGCGAGACATACTAATGAATGTGTGCACCGCTAGAATTAAAAAAAAGTGCGGCTTTGGTATCCAAGCTATTACGTTTTTCTAATATTATTTATTGCCTCTTTTGTGCAGGGGACCAGCTGCCGACAGAAGAACACAGAGAAAAGGTCTCCTAAAATCTGCCGTATTATCAATACATTGCAGAGTTTGAACGACTGTATACAAAAAGCACAAAAACTGCAGTGAATGCGTGCAGCTGCACTGAATTACAGGCGCGCTATGGTGTCTACTTCCTCAATCTTATTTATGATGACCTCCGAGCTCGTACTTTATCTTTCAGTGTGTAGGTTGCGTATTTTTGATTGATGAACACTTTGCAGTTGCATTTTTATGTTTGCCACGTTGCTCTTCATCAGCCACATGTAATAAAGGTTCATTTGCCATTCACAACTTCTGTTCTGTTCATTTATTAATACATATTTATGGTCGTGTTTGTCTTTTCATGATGAGACAGGACTGCAAAAACCACTTCTCTGATTCTACAGGAAAGCAGTTCTAGGAAAATTAAACTTGTTTGATATGAAGCAGCACCACTCCTCTTCCACGGAACTGAGATGGCTTGGTTCTCATTTCATTTCATTTCATTTATATTACCCTCAATCGCACATAGCTTTACAGAGAGGAGTGGGGTACAAGAAAATAATAAACTATGAACAAGAGAAACATAGTGACATCAAAATGATAAAGATTACAAGACATGTAAATTTGATGTTAGGCGATACATTGGATGTATGTGTAAGTACCATCAGAAACATAGGGGAAACAGAATACAATAATATAAATGTACAATATACACTTCACGCGTCATCACGTAAGTACTCCTGTATTGTGGAAGAAAACAAGTCATGATTTGACATGGAAACCATGTCCGAGGGAAGGTGGTTCCAGTCGTTGGATGTGCGTGGGACGAAGGAATGATGAAAAGTGTTAGTGCGGCAGCTAATGACGTGTACCTTATGTTGATGATCTAAACGAGCTGAGTAATAGGCAGGAGTGGTAATGAACTGAGCTTTCAAAAGTGGATGATTGAATATCTTGTCAAAAAGTATGAGACGAGATGCTTGGCGACGTGATTCAAGGGACTGTAGTGATAGGCTGTAGGTAGTCGTGCTAATGACGTGCTAATTTAGGTAGACGCGCTAATGATGCAGCAATAGCGGATATTTTATTTACAGTGCTCTGACCAGATATATCCGCGATGACTGCAATACTCTTGAGCATTTTTCACCGCTTTGTTGCACTGGTCTTCAATAAATCAGCAGAGTAAAATACGCTGCTTCTTGACGACACTTTCTCGATGGTTGAGAGAAACCACAACATCGTTTTTAAAACATAACAGCGCCAATAGTCAGACGCGGCTTGAATTTCATTATTTCCAAAAAAATAAAACATCCCCTATAAATTATGTTGTGCCGGGGCTTTGGAATGCAGCACAGACACCACGATCCTTTCCAACAGGTATTTCCAGTAGTTATATTGCAAATAAAATCGAAAACGTTAGTGCGAAGGTCATTCATGCACTAACGAATGTGCTTCTGAGTACGCAGATGAAGGAGACGGGAAAAATAATTTAAGACGTTGCCGCTGGGTGAACTTGGAGATGGAAGCTACACAGATTTAAAGGTTACGTCTATGCAAATCTGTCAAATTAGACGCATCCACAAATGCAGGGCAAATAGAAAAACAATGCAAAAACAATAAATGATTCCTTGGAAGTTTAAAATGGTAAAGTTGAAACACACACACACATCAGTTCCTGTTAACAAGCTATATATACTGCTAAATGAAGAAAACAACATCTTTAAAATGTTTTTCGCCAATAGTGAAAGAAAGGCACACGATCGCTTTTCCTAACTTGCGTAGTAGTCTAATTCGAACGCTCAGCCACGAGTATAACATGCCTAGTTTTTAACGCTACCCTGGTATAACCTTGAATATCAGTTGCGAGCAATGTCTTCCAAATTTCCTATTATACGCAGAGGAACTACTACGAAAGCTCCACGGTGAAATCGCAGTAAATGAGAAAAATATACATTGCACAGGCCCCTGCACTTAGGAACTGTGCACGTACACCCGTAGCGAGAACGAATTTACGTACGAGTAATCCTTATACATAATGCGGTGGTGAATTCTAAAAGCACGCCAATATAATGTGATATATAGTAAAAAATACTCATTCCACCATGTTATACATTCGGTGGCTACATTAGTGATCAGAAGGCTCTCAGTAAAGCGAAAGTAAACAAAGCAACAAACCATCGATTGCGCTTCCTGTCATCACACACGTAGTTCGTTAGTAACCCCGGCGAAAGTAGGCTTTAAAACGACACACACGCAGACACTACTATAAATATAAACTGCAATTAATAGACGCATACGAGACAAAACAAACTAAGCAGGTAGACACGTTCAGCAGCAGACGAAATGCCATTCAGCTGCCTGGGTGCGACTGTTGCCAGATTTGAAGCGAGGTTTCGCTAACTCTACCAGCACAAGGCTTAGGGAAACCACACTACCACTCTAAATGCATGTATTTTGCTGTAATGGCAATCTTTAAAAAAGAATAATTAAGAAAAGCCTTCTTTTATTGTAAAGATAAAGGCAATTCCTAACCACAATTACGAATACTCTTGTTATCCGGCGCTTTTCTCGGCGCATGCACGTCACTCAAGTGAAGGGAGCATTTTCAAGGCCTCCCGCGGCGAAGGAAATGTGGAGGAGCGTTCATGAAACGCAGCGGCCCCTTGAGTGGAGGAGCACGCTCCGCCTTGACTTCGTCAAGTCGAGGGGAGCCCTTGAGTGAAGGAGCATTTGTGAATACGGGTCTTAATCTGACCAAGGGTGCGATGCAAGATAGCCCGAGCTTCTCGGGCAGGCAAGTTTGCTCCGAGATCGCTCAGCGGCGACCATGGCATGAAGACAGTGTGGAGCACGTGATGGCGGCGTTGATAAAAATGGCTACAGGAACGCGCGTGGCGTTGGAAACGCATGTGGGACATTTGCGACGGGTATCAAAGAAACACCGCGCGCGAACACGTCAGCGCCGTCACCCAGTTAACATTTCAACAGTGCAGTGACGTCAGAATTATTGTTGTGCTATCTTTTTGCCAACTGAACATGCCCCTCCCACAGGCGTGTTTGTGGGCGTATGCCCTCTTTCGAACACGTTCTTTAGTTCCCCGTGCAGCATGAAAATTTCCACAATCGAAGGCAGAAAGGGTGCACACGCAGCACTCTAGTGCTGCTCGTTTCGCTTCTATCAAATATTGAAGATAAACATAAGAACAGCTGGTCACCAGGGACACTCGTATCATGGCGGCAACGCGGCTGTGATTGGATACGCCGTGAGCGCGGTGACATTGAATGCGGGACATCGCAGCCGCGTTGTGATATCACTTTTATTTCTGGGTGCGTGTGTGCATAGTCTGCGCGATAAAGCTGATAGATAAGTCATGCCGCTTGATGTGAGTACTGCTTCTCGGCACTAGTGAACCTGGTAGGCGTACCCGAGCTTCACCGCTGGCGTCTGTCAATCAAACTCATTGACGCGTGAATTCGGATACAAACTCGTGTATTTTGAGAAGGCCTGAGTTCAACCCGTGACTGTGTTGGTGCCAGTGTTACTGTCAACCGTTTTATGCAGTGAACGCTAAGCGGCAGCTTTTTTGCATATAAAATAATTTGGTGAACTCACACTGCTTGTGCGGGGCTGCAGCCGTAGAGGAGCTTGTGATAAACTAGCTTCTTGCAGCTGTTTAAGTTGGTCGTTTATTTATGTGCCTGCTCGGATTCGAAGTGAAGACCACCTCAGCTCTATCTTAATTGTGAATGTACTAATTGATTGAGGCTTAAAGACCATTATACTGTGCTGTCTTGTCTTCATTGATAAGACTTGAATTATGAGGTAATTGTCTCAGGCACAATTAGCAATGTCATGATCATTATGAAGCTATCAAACGTAATCATGATTAGCAAGACAATTGTCATCATACTAGTAAGGATTAATTATCATGGCTTTACTAAGCGTACTCATGGTTAACGTCACGTCAATTAGCATAGTTTAATTAGCTCATCACCTAGCATGTTTTAGTTAGCCCGGTTCTAACCTCACATGGCTTCATGAGCACGGTATTTTTTAGATGTGGCGTAATTACCTCGGCCCTACCATGACATGGCATATTTAGCTTGGTCATAGCATGGCCTGGCCTAACCAGCCAGGTATACCGTCCAGTCAAAAAGCTAATTAGCCCGCCGCACGTGCTCGGATGCTAGCGGCCGATGAAAACAAAGACGACGCGCAGCAGCCGAGCAGCGCGCTAGAATTTACAGGATGACCATGATGTACATGTGACCTCTGGTTTAGCGGCGATCGCGATATTGTAAGACGCTCGGCCGGTACTGATCTCAGAGGCCACCGTGCTGATTTTAGTAAAACAGACTTCGTGCAGACGTTGAAAGTTTCAAAGTAAATTTCACCACCCCGTGCCTCTAAAAAAATATCACTAGCAAAAGTTTCTGACAATTTTGTTCCTTCGTTGCTCTTCTGCACTCAGTGGAACAACAAACAAATGAAAGAAGATGCCTCTGGTTTGAAAACACCGCCCAACTTAGTCGACCATTCTTGACGCAATGACTGGTTTCATCGTAAGAATGAAACGCAGCGTACTGAGGGGTGCATTTGACATTTTGTTCTGTTGGCTTGTTCATAACGCGGTGTCGTCAGAGCTCACGAATATCCCGAGTTTCACGTAACTCGGCCGATCCTGCATAGCGCCTCAAATGCCTTTTAATAAAATCATCTCTCACTCCTTGCGTGGTCTTCCCACGTCTTTTTCTTTCATTTTCACACTAGTTGCTGACATTTAGCACAACACCTTCAGGGAAGTCGCTAAGCCTATCCACGCACTTTGCAAAGCGTAGTCCTATAAGTTGTACTCACCAAAGTGCTGTACAAGTGCTTAGGTAGCGCATCTTTTCAATTTATTTCACGCACTGCTCTATAGGACAGAACACATCAGCAAATATCTGCTTTAATGACACGTTACTCGAGGCGGCATTCAACGTCACAATTGACATGTTAGCTATTGATGCAATAATTGAAACAAGTAAAAAATTGATACTTGGTGAAGAAGGAAAACGAAGTTTACGCTGCATGCCTGTGTAAAGCAAAGTTTAGGGGCTTAACGAGGCCTTCTTGGCTCCTTAGAGTCCAACCACAAAGCCTGTCACAGACAGGGCATGCAAGAACGTCCCAACTCCAGCGCCAAAAGCTGCAGGACTCTAGCCAGAACTAACGCGCACAGCGGGCGTGGCATCCACGTTGAAGCGGGGGCCTTTCGGCGCTCGGCTCCCGCGACGGGCAAACTCGGCGCGCCGGCTGCGCCGACCGTCTTCTTCGGTCGGCGCGGCCGATAAGCATCGGTGCGCGGAGGGTCTTATTTGAACACCCCACGTTTCGCCTCCTGTCCGATGTTACGCAGCTCGAGGTTATTGTGGAAGTAGATGAGAGCCAACGGTGTCGCTGCCGTGTCTGCTCTCGTTGCCGTTCTCACCATGTTCCAATAGCTCCGAAGAACCACGCCAGCCTCGACTCAACGTATACCTACTAATGCTAGTCATTTCAATGCTCCCTAGAGGGCACTACGGTTCAACGTGTTCGGACAGCGGCACAAAGAAACGAAAGATGTGCACATGTGCAGCTCCGCTGTGGAATACTGGTTTTCTTTAAACCTTGCTTGCTTCAAATTCCCGTTGAGCATGCTGTGCATTATCTTCACTCGGGGATCTTCGCACAGTTGAACGCGTGAAAACGGAGTGAGCTCATGAGTCTTGGATGATTTTGGATTCAGGTGACTACACCGGCGTAGTCTCTCTCCGTGAAAATAGTGTTTATAGATGTATAATTTTTCTGAGAGACCTTCATCTCTTTTGGGCACAATGTACACATAATATCTATTGATGTTCTGCAAAATGTGTTCATGAACAAGCGTTCAATGTCTCTTTAGTTAGACTTGAGCTGGGCCTCTATTTAACCGCTATGGACAGTAGCGGCGCCCAAATGACTAGGATATAGATGAGACACATTCTCAGCGGATCTCGCTGTTCGGGGAAACAGCGGGACAGCTGCTTCGGTGTCCCGCCCTTCCAGGCCAGGCGTGACGCACGTCCCTGAAGAAGGGCACCTCGCGGGGCTTGTTCCAGTGGCAGTGCAGAATGGCACAAAAGGCTCGCTTGTACTCGCGGCTTGTCGATGCGTAGATGAATGGATTTAGGCAGGAGTTAAGGTACCCGCTCCAAAAACAAAAATCGAACAGCAGCGGCGGCACGGTGCATTGCTCGCACAGGGTGCCTGCAATGAAAATAGGGAATTATTGTATAATTCACACTCATAAAAGGGTAGATCGAACTGAGTTGGCATTGGGTAGAGAATATAGATTAAGTGTGGGCACTTTTCATTACCTCAGCAAAAGCCACACATTGCGTGAGACTGATTCTAGCACACGGGGTTGCGGTGTTACACCATATAGATTTGCTTCTGTTCTCACTGACATGAAACTGACGACGCATTCGTGATCATTCCGAATCAGTTTGTAAGGGTCATGGGCTGCATGGCAAATCATATTGATGAAAAAAAAACAATAATTCACGCATTACCACTTGCGGCCCGATCGTGGCGTAATTGAGCGTGAAATGCAAAGAACGTCACAGTCTTGAGCACTTCTAGAGTTGCCAAAAAGTAGGCATCTTCTGCACGACTCACCACTTTTTTTCTATATTTAGGCGTGCTCGTGTAGACACCCTTACCCCCTCCGCCTACATTTGGTTTTTCAGCCGCCACCGCATGAATGAAGCTGCTCAATGCACGTACTTCGCAGTGAATAGAGTATTCTAGCGTTTCATATTTTCAGACGCCAGCCCCCCAAGTCGTTGCGGGAACAACTTGGTGAAGAAATAAGGAGATGCCGGCGAGCGGCCCAGCAAAACGCTTGCTTTAGCATTCGAGCGAGCTTCATTTATAAGCGCTCTGGTGTGAGGTTGATTTCAGCTAGACAAATGAGTTAGCTTGTGCTGATTTCTCACACCTGCAGAAATGTACAGATAAAATTGAACACCATGTCCGGGACCCCATTCCAGATTTTGAAAAAGAATTACCGTTGACCTATAGGCATCGTAGCAAGAACAATAGTATCGAAGTTACTTTTGCGAAATGAAAAAAAAAAAACATTTTCTTGGCTGAAAGAATTACATATCACGTCAATTTCGCGATTTAGGAACTTTGATCGCACCCAAGTTAAAAAAAGTGCACTTCGTGGTCACAGCATTTATTCCCTTGAAAGAACGTATATGAGAACTTTATCAGTGTGTTTTTACCTTACCTGCTGAAAAACTTTAGACGAGAAAAGTCACACATATGACAAATGGCAAAAAATTACCTATAATAAATGCGAAGGTTTTTTTTAGCGAACTTCGGCGAACCAAAAGCGGTCAAACTCCAATTGCAACAAAGGCCAATGAAATTACCAATCTTAAGTGAGTTGCTGCACTCCAGTTTTCGTTATTGAAACAGCAGCGCGAAATATCTGAAGTATCGCATCACAATTTCGAGCGTCTGTCCGCATACATGTTAAGCGCACAAACCAGTAACGTGAACTCAAACTAGCTGGCACATAACGGCAAGTAGGACACGTAGGCATGCGTTCTTAACAACTAATACAGCTTCCACAGAAGCGTTAATGAAACCTGAGTGAGAAATCTCTACTTCCTGCAAAATTAACTCTTAGTTGTATACATCGTTAGGGCAAGCATTGAATCGAGCAAACACCCAACCATACTCATAGTGAGATCCGTGCAACTTCCTCCGCGAAGAGTGGGCTCGGTAGCTGCGCGAACGTGCAGCCTAATCCGTTTGCCTTCATCATGCAGGTACTCACCATGCCATCAAAGTTGTTTCTGCTGTTTCTCATGCCTGGCTTCATCGGACCGTCAATAATTCCCGCCCCCTTCCACAGCGGCACTTCAAACTTGAATCCCACTACTATCGCACCGGATCCAACAATAGCGTCGCCACTGCAAACCTTGAGCCGCGACCACACGTGGACTACCCCATCAAGACAGACATCATCTGCAGCCACGACTACAAAATAACCGCCCCTGTCCGCACCGCATTGTGGGCTCGGTAGTTGTGCAAACGCGCAGCCTAATCCGTTTGCCTTCATTATGCAGGTCAGTAACAGAAGTGCCTTTCTTGCTAAGAAATCGAATAATTATTTTTTAGTTCAGCTGCTGAGCCCACGGTTCTGTGTTGTGATTATTGTTGAGTGTGCGCAGGTCATACGCTCTTTTTTGCTTTTGGCGGGGGATGTCGAAACTAACCCTGGGCCTCCAACTGGTGAAGACTTGCTTATTGAATTGCAGAAGCTATCCGCTGGACAGAATAAGCTTATTTCTGACATGAAGGAAATTAAAAACTAACTAAAAATGACGGACATAACGATAACATATTTGTGCAAACGCATCACTGACCTTGAAAAACATTGCACTGCCCTTTCATCCATGCGCACAGAGCTGGTTGACCTAAAAACACTCACAAACCAAATGATTCACAAGATCTGTAATCTCAAATCCCGTGTAGATGACAGTGAGAACCGTTCGAGACGTAACAATCTTATATTTTATGGCATTCCGGATATTACTAAAAATGAAACGTATTCGGACTCGGAAGAAATAATCGTCCGTCACTGCTGTGACACACTCCAACTAACAATTCCTCCCTCAGAAATTGAGCGTGCGCACCGCCTCAGGTACTTCTCAGAAAACCGCATTTGACCCATAATTGTAATGTTTCAATCATCCAAGACAAAAGAACTTAGCCTTTCCAACGGCCGCAAATTCAAAAACACAGGCTTCAGCGTGGTCGAGGACTTCTCCCCTGCCGTACGTCATGCGCGCAAACATCTAATTGCTTTTGCAAGAACTAAGTCAACAGCTTTCACTGTGCGCTTCAAAACCCTCTTTCTCGGAACTAAACGCTACGTCTTTGACGAGACATCGCAGTCTGTGAAAGAAATAAAATAGCAATCATCCCGTCCTCGACCAAAGCCAACCTCCCCCCAAGTTGTTCCCAAATCGGCTTTTTCGTTTTCTGTGATCTTCACTAACATTAGAAGTATCATTTCGAAGCGCGAACATATTTCGAATCTGGCTTTGTCATCCAACAGCGACTTTCTTATATTAACCGAAACATGGTTAAATGACAGCGTCTCTGATCAAGAGGTCTTGGCCGATTTGCCTAGTTTTCAGCTATTTCGGAAGGATCAAAAAGATAAGAAGGGAGGAGTTCTTATTGCCATAAACCAAAAAATAACCTGCTGCTTAGTTAACCTGTCATCTGACCTTGAAATAATTTGGATTCTTTGTTCTGCTAAGCCCCAGTCAGTATTACTTGGCGTCTGCTACAGGCCCCCGAATAGCTGTCCTGACTTTTCTAATAACCTTACCGACGTCTTAAACGAAGTTACAAAAAAGTATCCCAACGCCCCCGTAGTTTTGTTCGGTGATTTTAATTTTCCGGGTATTAACTGGCTTAACCAAACCATCCCGTCACAGGCACACGGCGAAGTCGGGCTTTCCTGAACGTTTGTTTAAATTTTAATCTTTTACAAATGATAACTGCACCAACACGCGTAACAAAAGAGTTTGAAAATATTTTTGACCTAATACTAACCAGTCACCCAGATGACATGGTCTCGATTACTTATCTCCCCGAAATAAGTGACCATAAGGTCATGCATACCGAATTTGCATTTAAACCATTAATTCGTCAAAACAGCCAGAAAACCATTCGGTTATACGACAAGGGGAATTATGAAGCAATAAATTTGGCGCTAAACGCATTCTTATACAATTTAGAAACTACTTTCTTTTCCCGGTCCGTCGAAGAAAACTGGACACTGTTTAAGGACAAGGTCAATAAATTCACTGGCAGGTTTATTCCCAAATCCCACTTCCGCGTAAACTGCCAAAAGCCATGGTTCTCTAAAACTCGGAAAAGATTAGAAAACAAGAAAAAACGCCTGTTTAGCTTAGCGAAAAGACTAGAAGACTCGCAAAAGTGGCAAAAATACTACGAAGCTGAAAAAGCTTATTTATGCGCAGTTCAAGACGCAAACACTTATTTTTTCAACGTTGACTTACCAAGCATGCTCACTAACAACCAAAAAAAATTTTGGCAGGTTTTGAACCCTCGCATACTGCCCCAATTACTCTTACCAGTGAATCGGGTCACGTATTCACCGATGATCAATGCACTAACATCTTCAACACCGCTTTCTCATCCGTGCTTACCAAAGAAAGTAACGTGACATTTATAATACTACCCACTATTATAGAATGTGCTATGCCACCGGTATCGTTCACTGCTAATGGAATTATGTGCTTAATCGACAAAGTAAAGCTTTCCTCCTCTTCTGGTAATGACAAAATCAACTACAAATTCCTTAAGAATACAGAATATATTTGTGCATCTTTTCTATACTTGCTCTTCTCACAGTCACTTTTAACAGAACGCCTACCAGATGACTGGAAGAACGGGAAGGTCGTTCCAATTTTCAAATCGGGTAACAAAAACTCGCCATTAAACTATCGTCCCATATCTTTAACCAGCGTGCCCTGTAAAATCATGGAACACGTCATCTACACGCATATCATAGACTTTCTTGATTCAAACAGTTTTTTCCATCCAGCACAACATGGGTTCCGCAGAGGTTTCTCTTGTGAAACGCAACTGGCCTTATTTGTTCATGATTTGCATACTAACATAGACTGTAACTTACAAACTGATGCCGTATTCTTAGATTTTTTCAAAGCGTTCGACAAGGTACCCCATTCTCGACTGTTACTAAAACTTTCCCAGGTAAATCTTCACCCGAACATACTAAATTGGATCAGAGAATTCTTTACAAACCACTCCCAGTCTGTTAATATCAACAACCGTACCTCTGATCCTCTTCCTGTGACGTCCGGAGTACCCAAGGGTTCGGTTCTTGGTCCCCTTTTATTCCTTGTATACATAAATGACTTGCCTTCAAACCTCACCTGTAAAACCCACCTATTTCCTGATGACTGCGTTAAATATGACACTGTTACTGACACTTCAAAACAGTCATCTTTACAAGCCAACCTAAACTGCCTCCAGGAATGGTGTGAGCGCTGGCTCATGCAACTTAACCCGAGTAAATCTAAAGTAGTTTCATTCCATCGCCGTCACATGCCGCTTGTGTATCCGTACACAGTTAATGCCATCTATCTAGAAAATGTTCCGTCATACAAGTATTTGGGCGTCACTCTTTGTAGCGATCTTTCATGGAACATACATGTCACTAATATCATTTCATCTGCAGATAAAACACTGGGTTTCCTTAAACGCCATTTACGACTCGCTCCACAACACGTAAAATTACAAGCATACAAATCCATCGTTCGACCTAAACTAGAATATGTATCGCCAATTTGGGACCCTCGACAATCTTATCTTACACATGCCATCGAATCACTTCAAAACTGGGCTGCTAGATTTATTCACTGTTCATACTCTTCCACAGTCACCGTATCTGGATTAAAAACAGAATCTGGTTTACCAGATTTAGAACTTCGCCGTCGTATTGCCAGCCTGTCATTGTTCCACAAACTTTTTCATAGTCCCTTGCATGCCCCACCTTATATCGTTCCCGCAACGCGCATATCTCACCGCACGAGTCATTTGCTCCAAGTTGCTCGGCCATGTTCCCGGACTTACACTTTTTCTACCTCATTTTTTCCACGTACTGCACCAGACTGGAACAGCCTTCACAATGAAATAGCAACCATTCCCTGCCCATCATCGTTCATAGAAAATATCAATCAGCGCTTTCTAGATTAAATCTTTGGATTTCTACGTTTTGTATTTATAATTACCCACCCCTTATGTGATACCCCCTCGCGGGTCTTCAAGGAAATAAAATGAAATGAAAAGAGGACTAGAAAGCGTCGACCTGTAGTTTTCACTTCCGGTTGTATGTAATCATGTCTTCTGTGCAACTCATTTCGCCTAACTGGCAGTATCATGGAGAGCTGTTGGTTCTCGCATCAGAAGGCGCAGAAAACACTCACGGCAACTAACAGTGGCTTAATTCTTCAGTGCAAAGTATTTGACAACCCAGCGGGCACAGAAGGACAAGTTCGTACCCGTAAAAACGAATGCTCTGTGCCTCAAAGAGTCCGCGCCTCGAGAGCAAAGATGGTAGTCACGAGCGACTGTAAACAAACGCACACTGCGAGCGGTCCCACGTGATGTAATCTGGCGAATACTGACGCGGCGCTGGCCTCAGAGAGGTTGGAGGAGAGGAAAAGAGAGGAGGCGCGTGAATACGTCGAGAGGAGGCGCTCGAAAACCACATACGTCGCTACCTCGCTAAGTTTTATGGGGCTTTAACGCTGCTGCATCACGAGCGCTGCGGCAGTGGGATTGCTTCGAGCCACTCAAAAGGACGACGAAGAAACAAATCTGACAGATTGATAGCGGAGAGGGAAACGAGTCTATCGCATGTCCATGGAAAAGCGCTCGCACGCAGGGTCGACTCCAGTAGCCGTATATCCATCGTGTGGCGCCCCAAAACGACCGTTTCCCGAACGCAGCGAAGGCTCCCGTGGAGAAGCGTTCGTTTGCACTGGCATTAAATTAAATAAAAGACACGCTGGTCCAAGAAAAGAAAATTAAATTGTCACTGCTTCCCTTGCTGTAATTTGGGGGTAATAAATGTTGTGGGTATGAAGTGCACCATGTTCTTCTTACGTGCGCCCAAAGTTCAGAAATTGCGGACTGGTCGGAAAAGCGTTTTGCTACCCGTGTACATATTTCTCAGGCGATTTTTTTCAAAACTACCCTCTAAACCGTTGTTGTCGCTTATGCTTACCCCCGCGGCGTATTTCGCCAAAAGCACGAATGGTGACCCCGACCTCGTGTTCGATCTGATCTGGATACACCCTACGTTTGTACTAAGAACAGAATACAATAGTCTTTGATTCTATCGTGCTTGTCAGCAGAAGTATCTAGCCCTGTTAGGTGTGGTGCTATGTGTTTGTCGGCGGCTGTATAAGCTGAGATATCTCAATACTTCTATTGTTTTTAAGTTGGCATCCTGTAAGTGGACTTACCTAGTGGTAACAAGAAGAAGAACGGAAACCAGCAGATTATGAACACGCCGACTACGATTCCGAGCGTTTTGGCTGCCTTCTTCTGACGCTTGAACTTAGCAAGACGGCCTTGGACGCCAGCTGATGACGCATCATCTCCCGCCATACATGGCGTGTGCGCTCGTAGAGTCAGCTGACCGCCTTTGATAGTCTTGACGCCAGTGCGCAGGAACTTTGTCTGGCGAGTGGCTGCCCTGTAGATGCGGTAGTAGAGGACAATGATCACCGCTGTCGGAACATAGAAGGAAAAACAGACTGAGAAAACAACGTAACCCGTCTGCTTCGTGACTTCACAGACGAACGGATCTGCAGGAGGAGGCTCCCGCCAGCCGAGTAGAGGCCCCACAGATATGACAGCTGACAGCAGCCAGACGAGGACGCATGCAACCAGGGCTCGCCGGTGCGTCACCACGCTCGAATAGGTGAGCGGTCGTGTGACGCCAACGTAGCGGTCCACGCTTATCACACACAGGCTGTTGATGGACGCTGTGCAGCAGAGTACATCTGTGGCTGCCCACACGTGGCAAAAGATTTCGCCGAAGTACCACTGTTTGTCAAAGATTTCGAGCGCCGCCGAGAAGGGCAGCACACTTGCGCCAAGCAGGAGGTCGGCGAGTGCCAGGTTCACGATGAGACAGTTGGTGGCTGTGCGCAAGTTGGCATTCAGCAAAACGGCCATCAAGACCATAAGGTTGCCGCTGATGTCCAGAAGAATTATGGCAAGCAAAAGGCCGCCTTTCAGAAGCGCCGCAGGGGCCATTCTTGTAGAATCTGTAGCGTTCATGGCCCAGAATGATGACGAGGTGTTTTCTACGATGCCGAAGGACAGCAGCCATGGCTCGCTTCGGTTTACCTC
The DNA here is from genome assembly GCA_013436015.1 of Rhipicephalus annulatus. Classification (NCBI taxonomy): domain Eukaryota; kingdom Metazoa; phylum Arthropoda; class Arachnida; order Ixodida; family Ixodidae; genus Rhipicephalus; species Rhipicephalus annulatus. The sequence continues at coordinate 375,510 of WOVY01003362.1, read as the reverse complement.
CATCACCGCAAAAAGTCAGAAGGCGGCCACCTGTAGATGTTCCCCTGAAAAAAAAAAAAATGTCGAGCGTAACTTATCTCTTATATGCACCCTAAGGGTCACGTCACTTACTGTAATACTAATGACTTTCTGTGAATACTTTGGCAAGTTTATTCATTAACCGCATAAATTCCTTCTTCATATACCGATATTATTGAGATCTAACCGAGAATGATGTCAAGGAAAGTATAGGGGATGATATTAGAAGCAAATGTAATGTAAACGTGAAGAAAGCAGAATGGACGAAAAGATAACTTGCCGTGGGCCGGGACCAAACCCACGACCTTCAAAAGACGCGTCCGATGCTCTACCGACTGAGCTGTATCTCAGTCCCTCCGCTTTATGGGGCATATATGTGCATCACACGTGAGAGAACGAGTCAGCGCCTCCAGTAGCTAGGACGGTGAGTTAAGAACACTCTTTTCCTGCCTTTTTGGTGTCACGTAGTAGGTGATCTTAATACGAGTTGGCATCTGACCAATTATCTCTCGCATACCAACTGAAGGCAGTATGTCTGCCATAATGAGACTCTCAGCATGAATGAAGGAAACAAGTCTGTCACCATGGCGTGCCACCAAACAGGCAGAAAAAGATTGTTCCGCACTCGCCGTCATGGCTACTGGTGGTGTATAGAATAACGCTTCCACATTTAATGGTCATATATACTTCATACATTGAAAAAGGGGATAGCCGCTGTTGTAGCTCAGTTGGTAGAGCATCGGGCACGCTATTCGAAGGTCACCTGTTCGGTCCCTACCTCCGGCAAGGTATCTCTTCGTTCACTTTTCTTTCTTTCCATCAACATTGAAAATAGTTCTTTTAACACCCCCCTACTTTCTTTGGCATGACTTTGTTAAATTTGATTAATGTTGTGGTTAACCAAAAAAGTGGGCCCTCACATCTTTACTTCTGTCCTTCATTCATAAAAAGGGCCTCGTTCTGGCATACTTAAGCGCGTATTCACAAACCAACCTCAACCTTACGTCGAGTTTTCGTCACCGGTTTTAAGCCTTCTTGCGCATGATGAACAAAGTAGGCCAGCGTTCATTGACCAAACTTGTTATCTTCTACACTTTTACCATTTTTGTGCCCATTAGAACGAATGTAGAACGTACAGGAACTTGAAGAGAACATGAAGTAAGGCCAAGGTAGGTTTGTGAACAGGGGCCTTAGTGCCTTCAGTAGGTATACGAGGGATAATTGGCCAGACGCCAACTCATAACAAGATCACATGACCAGAATTTAGGCACATTAGAATTACTCTATATGCTACCTTTCGTAGCATACATAGTTACTCTGCTCCATGGGGGAGAAAGTGCCACCTGGCGCTGTCCCGGGATATTTTATAACAGCTTGATTTAGGCTCTGATCCACTGCCAACGGACTGTTGGCCATCCTGCGTTGCAGCTATTTCAGAGGGAACGGCTATTTCATAAGGAGCTTCCCTTTCCCGCCGCGGTGGTCCAGTGGCTAAGGTATTCGGCTGCTGACCCGCAGTTTGCGGGTTCGAATCCCGGTTGCGGCGGCTGCATTTCCGATGGAGGCGGAAATGTTGTAGGGCCCATGTGCTCAGATTAGGGTGCGCGTGAGATATTGCCGAAAATAGTGTAAAGTGAAACGTAGCAAATACATTCTGTGCACTATACGCCGTAAAATATCACCGGTAAACCATGCACATATAAAGAGGGTCATTAGCTTTGAATTCATAATATTTGAGACACGCGATATGAACAAATGCTTGAGTAGTACACGTTCCAGCTCCATTTTTTTATTATCTGGTCTATTGGAAACATACTGGGCACCTCGGTAAGTATGCAGTTCGTGATGCTCAAATCAGCCAATGACAATGAACTTGTGTACATGGCATGTTCATTTGGATAGAAGGCATCACTTATAGTAAAAGAGACAATGACACCAAACTGACTTTGAAAATCAATTGTAATTGTGCTTCCAGGAGCTGCGTTATAATGTTTGGCTCATCTGCACGTTCTCATGAGCCTCAACTATGCCGACAGACCATGCCGAGAAAGTTTTGCAGGGCCCCTTTAACACCAGTAATGTCTGTGTAGCTCATCAATATAGTTAATTATAAATAAGCAAAAAAACGTGGCTGATCCTTCTTTTTCGAAATCGGTATAACACGAAAGTGCAACGTGCCTTCACAGAGGTAGTTGAGCGTTCTTTCGCTACAAGGGCGAGGGCACGAATACAACGGGAAAAATAGCAATCTCATGTGAAAAATGCCAAGTAGCTCCTAACTTCCAGCACGTACTTTATGCAAAAAGCAGGCACAAAATCAGCATAGACGTCTAGAGCGGTGCGCCGCCGCAACGCGCCGTCACCGCCGCTCGTCTTTTCTCGCGCCATTCGCCCTGCCGTCGAAGTGCCGAGAAGGGCCACGCCACCACCGCCATCGCTTAATAATTGCGGCGCGTGGCCGCTAGTCTCATTTTAACCCGAGCGGAGAACCTGGGCCTAAAATTCATGACTTCACGTTCTTCTTCACAGCTTTAAGATTTTTCATCGCAGTGTTTGCGCGGTCTTGACTACTTTCTTTTGCCCGTGTTTCCACGATATGTCTATATAAGACCCTAAAACACCTTCTGACGATACAATGTCGAGGATATCTTTCTCTCCGGGCGTTTGTCTTCCTGACGCCAGAACAGTGATTTACGCCACATTGGGGCGTACACTGTTGAATGGTTCCTATTCGAGAAATACAAGTTGTGAATTGTGTCCAGCCTTGGTTGGCCATGAATTCGGCCCCTGCTCCTCCTCATCTCGCATGATTATTGCGCACGATGAACTCGTGATTTCCCAGCAATTCACGAGTTTCTGATTGCGCAGGCTGAAATAACAAAGGAGTAGCCGACAAGATGATACGCCGAACGATCAGCGCCCCCATATCCAATGTGATTTGTGAAGACATAGGTGTCGAAAAGAGAACGCCTGCAATAGTTTTAGAGAAGGCACAGTAGTTGAGTGTAGTATAGAACGCGGACGAGCTCTTTGCAGCGAAGACGGCGCTGCTTTCCAAAAGCAAAAACAGGGGGGGGGGGGGGCAGTCAAACTCGATGGTTTTCGTAAGATTTTTTTTATTATTTCAAGGAGAAGAATTATGTGAAGACTGTCGTTCATCATCGCCGTCATGCTCTGTGTAAAGTCCAAAGAGATAACTTTTATACGCGCATTGTATCTTGTTCCCGCGTGTAAAATCTCGCGAGTGCTAGCGAGGAACACCTCTGAGACATATATAGATGAAACAGGCTGCTCAGCTACGTCGCGCGGAGAGTGCATGCGATAACATTTCTCCACGCGCGATGCCTGCCGTTGACTTCTGCTCAACTGAAAAGGAAGCCTTCTTTGTCTTTTTTTGGAAGCAGGAGTATGAAGAGACGCTGAAGCTGTGTGGGTCAATCTGCTACTGTGAGCTTTGAGTATGAGGGCGCGGTAACGAACGCTATAGCACACGTGCTATTTCAGCAAGCTCCATCGAACGGATCGTGTACCTTTCTATGCGCTTTGGTATCACTGCGCGAATGGTGCTGTTCCTGAGAGTGGCCGTATTCACATTACTAGTGCTTTGCAGTTTTGCGACATCGGATGAAAAAGTTAGCTGTAGTCTTCGTTCATTGTGGGGCTATGTGCTCATCGTGAAGTCATCGTGAAATGTGAAGTCATCGTTGGGTTTTACACCCAATAGCAGTGGAAGTTGTCTTGAACCCAGTATATTCTCCTCAAAGATCTGAAATTGAAACAGTTTAGATTTTTTAAAAAAGAAATGACACTTCCGTTTGAACACTTAAACCTCATATTTTGAAGGATTTGAAAGTTGTAGCGAATTCCGCATTTTAGTTGCGCTGCTGCTCACGTATCGTCACATTGCGCTATAAGTAGTATCAAAGTATGTACCTCAAAATATAATAAATTGAAGCCAAGAGACCCCTCGTACAATGCGAAAATATTAAATCTCACTCGTCACACCGCGGAATCGAATCCCGGCTGCAGCGGCTGTATTTCCGATGGAGGCGGAAATGTTGTAGGCCCGTGTGCTCAGATTTGGGTGCACGTTAAAGAACCCCAGCTGGTCGAAATTTCCGGAGCCTTCCACTATGGCGTCTCTCATATTCATATGGTGGTTTTGGGACGTTAAACCCAACATATCAATCATAAAATCACCCGTCACATGAAACGCTTACGTAAGAATGGCCATTACAAGTGTAATGATAATGCTTCCCGTAGTGCATGGAAAATTAAGTTAGAAGCTAAAATAAGACAGGATAAGAGTGAACCTTAGCAAAGCCTTGGCTACATTTATGAATATATATATATATATATATATATATATATATATATATATATATATATATATATATATATATATATATATATATATATATATATATTGTAGTGGGGAATTTGCAAGGCAATAACCAGTGGGACCATCTGCAAGTGCGAAGCGCGAGCGTGTGCACGAGCTGTAGACGCTGGACTGCTCGAGTATTTGTGTCCGTACTGGCTGTCTGCCTACTACCTGGCATCGCTATTAAACTCCCTAGCAAAGTGGTGGAAGTGTGCTGGGTACGTACGAGGAAGAGCCGGCCGAGTCGCAGCCCACCTTCTCACGGCTTTCTCGTCCCTACGACAGCTGGCGTCAGGGTAGCCGCAAACTCGACTGTACGGCGCTATATTCCGTGCCTTCTGCATCGGCACTTATGCGGCACCTTTATCGCTGACTCAAAGTGTGCACATGTCGAAGCGTTGATGACTTCCACTTTCCTATAACTCTGCTACTATCAACACAGAATGCACCGCTTCGTCCGCCGCTAATGGCCCGGTGTGCGACCGATGGCGGCGCTGCGAACCACGATAGCACGACGTCCGTTCGAGGATTCGCCTGCTTTCGAGGCGGGGTGCCATATACAAAACACAGTACTGCTAAAACTCGGCAAATAAGCAGTTCAGTTGGTTATCTTGTGTGTGGCGGCTACTGACGCTCTTCTAACAACCACGGGTGCCCGCTTTGAACGTGCATTTTTAAAGCACGGTGCTTTGTTTCATAACACTGCGGCCGCTTGTCTCCGCGGCGAGTACTGCGCAATAGTGCAGTACTGCTCTGTGCCTCTATATCACCATCCACCCGTGAAAAGGGCATTAGCTTTCACAACTATCCTAAAGACCCGAAGCTTAGGAAGAAGTGGATAGTCAAACTCAGAAAAGGAAAGCACCCCATTCCTTCATCGACCGTGTGAAGCAAGCGCTTTGCTGACAGTGACTTTTGCCATACCCGCTATACGCTCCGCTCTTTGGTAACTTTGCAACCGTGTTTCAGCGCCTCGCCAGTACTTCAGCTATTTATTGCACGCAGGCTACAGGCGTAAGCCATTTACACCAGGTGAGGCGCCGTCCCAAACCTACCACGAGTGCCCTGTAGATAAAACAGCCGACGACGTGGCCTCCGAATCGCTTCGGGTAAGCGCGAGGCGTGAGCGCAGCTGAGCGGCGCAGGTAGACTGAGACTAGAGTTTTATTAAAGATGATAGTCTTTTTAAAGACGATATTATTTCTTCGGGACCTTTAACGCAAAAATTTTGGTCTGTCTGTCTGTCTGTCTGTCTGTCTGTCTGTCTGTCTGTCTGTCTGTCTGTCTGTCTGTCTGTCTGTCTGTCTGTCTGTCTGTCTGTCTGTCTGTGTGTCTGTCTGTCCACGCTTAACGGTACCGCATACTCTGAACGGACCAGCAGATACCCCAGACGGCCAACCCCATTCGCAGTGCCCACCAATGTTGCTCGAGATTCAGCGTTCATACTTGCGTGATTGTCAATTATAAAGCAATTATTGTGCATATTAGAGGCACCATAACAACACGTATATATTCTGTATGTGCGTCTTTTACTAGAAAAGGCATACATAGGTAATTCTAAGGACCATTGCGCTTATCACGCTGCTCTGACGATGCAACGCTTGCTAGAAGAGGCGAGTGTTTCCAACTTTCAGCTTAGACGACACGGTGGTGGCACATACCCGTCGCCTTGCGTTCTACACCTTATTACCTCTGAGACGGGCAAGCACGCCCCTCTCAGAGCCACGTGCTTCGTTTTCTAAGAAAACTGCCAGATAGCGCTCATGTCTCACAAGTGACGTGACTTGATGCGCTCGTTCGCCTCCGCTGCACGCTCGAGGGACTCTAACGCAGCGCCTCCAGAATACCGTTCACCGATTTATTGCGCAGAACATCAAGTATATGTTTTGTTCACTCTCCCGACATTTGCAGATTAACATATAAATACGGCGCCAATTTTTTGGTTGGTGTAGGTACATATATACGTAGTTTACTGATGAAGACAGCGTGGTGCCTAGCGCACTGCTTACCATAAATTGATAAGTGAAACCTGTGTTCGCTGTTTAGTGGGCATTCACTAAAGGTTGTCACATATTCTTTGTGGCCCTCTGCGCGTTATTTTACAATGAGCGATAGCTATATGGTATACTCTGATACCCGAGCGCCGTCCCAGTGCGGTATCAATAGGAATTACTTCATTAGGTTGGTCTTTTGAACACAGCTTACTGAGGGGGGGCACAGCTTACTGCCAGGGGGTGCATTGAGGCGGAACTTGCCTCCTTTCCGAGTCACACCAGCACGTATACCACTCAAGACAGGCACGTGGGCAAGGAGAGGGGGGCGGAGGGAAGCGCCTTTTTTCCTCGAAATTTGTCCAGTCGGCCAATAAGGCTAAGTATAGAGGAACAAGCACGAGGAGCGACGTGCGCATTTAAACTAATCGAAAGCAAACGTGTTTTAAGGAACTAACCAAGAACAGATAGCAAAGAACCTTTATTCTGAAAGCACAGCAACACTCTCTTAAAAATTTAGCGTCCAGCCTGTGAATCAACACCACAGCAGAAGCACTCCTCATTCGTGTGTATTAGGCGTCAGCGAAAGAATTTCCCGTACAACAAAGAAGACAACCGAGTGACTCGCAAGCCTACGACCTCACGCTGTCTAGATATTGCCAAAGATCGTCCACTGAGGGAAACAATAAAATGCGCTCTCTACACGGATAGCTTGGAAAAGGGAGGTTTATTACGAAATGCGATGGCTTCAGCAATCGATTAACTGTCTGACCCCACTCACGCCCATGCGAACCCCACGTCTCTTTGTCCATGGTGTCTGTGCTCGGGAAGGCGCCCCCGCGGCCGAAAGAGTAAATAGTGTAAAAAATTTGTACGGTTAGGACACCCACCACTCAAATTAGTGTTTATGTAGCTCTCTAGTCCTTCATCAATTGCACGCCGACGGAAGCGTAGTATTGGCGAACTTGCTCATCACTCTCGGGAAAGTAATCAAACGACCATCGTTGTTGTTTACGTCGTTATACGTAAGGTATACCACGCTGTTCGCGTTTCCGTTTCGTTAGAAGACAGCAACGTTCCTCGCATGTGTGCACGGTGGCTGAAACTTCCAAGAATGTATAATAATTCCTCTGAGGTGCAGTACTCAACACATACAAAAACACAGTTCTACTCATTTTCCGTGGGACCTTATGAGAAAGATCGACTGTAGCAATGGATCGCCACTGTGCTTTGGGGCAGACGAGCCACTCCGACATTTTGCGACTTAATGCATCGCTTCTTGTTCTCAAGTTTGCGCTCTTTCGTATCAGTGCTCGTTGGATGCACTCGATTATGCGAACACTGGTAAAAAACAAAAGTTATCGTAGCCCTAAGCCTGTGTTGCTTCGGTTTAAGCTCCATGCAAGGGCACTTCACTCGAAAGTTATGTATTTATTACTTATAAAAACATGAATGCGGCAATCGTCGACTTCAGAAAGATTAAGCAGTGGTTTAGATGTCACATTTATAATCAAAACTAATCGAATGTTCTTCGCGAGCTCCACCTTATATCTGGACCTTGTTACGCTGGTCAACGCAAAGATCCTATCATATTCGCCGGCTCGACTATTCACTCCGCCTAGACAGCAGCGCAGACGGCTCGTTATCCTTCGCAGTAACAGGAGATCACAATTCTCCTTAGTGACCCTCTTCAAAACTTGCCAATGCTCCGGCGGCGTTATCTATTGATACCTTTCAACTGTCGGACTGACTGCACTACATCAAACACGTGTCCTCTGGTCGAGCGAACGAGACTATCCCTTAGGAACCACACTCCGCTGACTGACGCCTCATTGACTGACCCTCGATGCCTCCATCGCCACACGCTTGGGCCCGGGCCGGAAAGCCAGGGTAGCTTCTTCATAATTCGCGTATGCGTAGCACAACAAAAGCTGTGGGAACGGGCCACATCCTTCTCACAGATTATTGTGTGGAACCAGGCGGTGCCACTTCGATTTATTGAGTACTCCCAACCCTACGCGGTTTTGGGGCTCAACGGTTAGGAGGATCCGACCACTTCCTCCAGTTTGTTGGAACCGGATTCGACCGGTCTCAAGTGGTAGCTGGCCCTCGTCACCGAACCCATCCTTTGTAGGGAGGAAATGTACTCTTGCAGGGAGGAGGCTTATTAGTCTTCTGCTTATACAGCCAGCCGCCGGATAACCCTGCGGCACTCGGTGTTTGCAGCTCCCGCCAAGTAGATGGCTAAACGACTCGGCGGCGAAGATGAAAGTCCTACAGAGTCAAAGGGGACGGAAGAGTGTGCTTGAACTTCAGGGGTGCAGGTGCTCATGCGGAATGACTTACCAATGGCTTTGTATACAGACATTGCTCATTGCACTTTCTGAACTTTTGTTTGAGTGACGCCTCAGCTGTCCAAGACATTCGATGGGCCATTGTGACAAATAGTTAACTGGACACTTTCTTTTGGGTGTCACTCAAAAAGACAGCATTCCTGAAAAAAAAACATTTGGACGTGTCTACAAAGTCTATCGGCCGGCTTAGCCGATATTGTGATATAAGCTGGGTGGAAGGTCACGATTCAGTCACACTGTTTAGAGAAGCGCTTTCCCAGATAGTTCGCTAAGTTGAAGAGTTTATGGACACCTTCCGTGACAAAGCAACAGCGTTCACCACTCATTGCCTATATCCGCGAATCAGTTCGCCCAACTTTCTCATTTGCCTCGCTGTCAGTGAGACATTCTCAATGCCTCACATACCACTTGTCAGTGTGCCTGAAGAGTCCATCTATTGACATAAGCGTCACCTTGGAGCAGGTTGACTTGGTGCTGGATACGTTGGAAGAGATGGGAACTACCGTGGAGGCAAGATTTCACAAAATGTTTCCTCTATGTCAAGACAGAATGGTGGAGTTCGGAGTGAAAGGCAAAATTCCCCGTGGGATATAGGAACACAGAGATACCGGGCAAACTAAAATTGTAGTTCTGCAGAAGAGTATTACAGGCGAATCCTGCTCATTCCGTGCATAGATGACCTGGCAGTTTCCCTTAAAAGACTCTTTGAAAACAGTCGCAAAATACGGCAAAGTTTGCTATTTGTGTTGCTTAATTTGGAAAATTTGAATGTGTGTACCCGGCCTTCAATTGCACTAAATGTTGCACTAAATGCACTAAATCTTTGCACTAAATGTTGAATGGGAAATCTGAAAAACTAAATGCCAATCTGTGCAAGAGGACGATTTTTCCTCAGGGAACAGATGCATTATCTGAATGCGACAAAGCCCTCTTACCGAACATACACACACCTCTCAAGATGTTGGAAACGCTCCCAGTCACTACAGCTGCTGCAGAACGCAGCATCTCGACACCGAAAAGAGTGAAAACGTAATTTAGGAGCCGGTGTGCTCCAAAATTTCTGCCACAAAATGGCTCCCGTTCTTTTCGCAGCCCTGTTGTTAAGACAGAGTGTGAGAAGTTCAGCAAAGAAAATGTCTGATATCTTTTTGCTGCACATGCGTAAGGGAACGACCGGTTCCCTTTTAAAGACGATAGTCTTTCTTGGGGACCTTCGACGCAAAAATTTTGGTCTGTCTGTCTGTCTGTCTGTCTGTCTGTTTCTGCACTCTTTAACGGCATCGGATACTTGAAACGGCCGACCCCATCCGCAGCGCCTACCTATGTTGCTCAAGGTTGAGCGTTCATGCTTGTGCAATTGTCAATTGAAAAGCAATTATTGTGCATGTCTGGGGCACCATAACAACACGTATATATTCTGCATATTGTCTCTTACTACAAAAGGCATACTTAAGTAATTTTAAGGACCGTGAAGCTCATCACGCTGCGCTGACCATGTAACGCTTGCACGGAAAGGCGAGTGTTTCCAACGCTTTGTTAAAACGAAATGGTGCTGGCACCTACCCGTCGCCTTGCGTTCTACAGATTATCACCTCTGAGATGGGCGGGCACACCCATCTCAGAGCCAGCCACGCATTTTGTTTTCAAAGACAACTGCCAGATGGCGCTTATGTCTCACGTGTGACGTGACTTGATGTGCTCGTTCGTCTCGCTGCACGCTCGAAGCACTCTAACGCAGCGCCTCCAGAATACCATTAACCGATTTTATTGCCCAGAACATCAAATGAATGTCTTGTTCACTCTCGCCACACGCAAGAGTATCGTCGTTGCCTCGCCACGGTGGTCTAGTGGCTAAGGTACTCGGTTGCTGACCCGCAGGGCGCGGGTTCGAATCCCGGCTGCGGCGGCTGCATTTCCGATGGAGGCGGAAATGTTGTAGGCCCGTGTGCTCAGATTTGGGTGCACGGTAAAGAACCCCAGGTGGTCTAAATTTCCGGAGCCTTCCACTACGGCGTCTCTCATAATAATATAGTGGTTTTGGGACGTTAAACCCCACATATCAATCAATCAAGAGTATCGTCTTTCGACCACATTTGCAGGTTACATGCAGATACAGGGCGTTCTTTTTTTTCTTTTCGTCACTTTTTTTCCGTTGCTTACTATGTATTGGCCTTCTCAGTCGAGAATATTTGGTAGCAAACCATTCTTTTTGGTGCACATGCACTGGTTTTACTGCATAGTCTAAATTCGCTTTCCATCACGGATTGAAGTCACGTGTTGTACTGCATCGTACTTTGTTCTCATTACCTTCTAACAATTAGGCACCTTCTGAATTCCTGGGCAACTTCCTTTCTCTTTTCCCTGAAAAGACTTTCTTTCGAACAGTTAGGTGTTGCAGTTCCTGCGGTGACTTAAGCAGCCGATATCATTGCGGCGAGATGCGTGACAGTGTAGACGTAGTGTGGGACCACGCGGTGATCAAGGAACTCAGGAGGGCCCAAGCACACTTGCTAATAATGTTTTTTTGCCTGTCTGTGTAGACACTCCTACGTGAATCAACTCCAGCGCAAGGCACCCAACTACAATTGACGTTAATCTGACGTGACGGCTGTTTCAAAAGAGTACACATGTAAGCAGTATAAACTCAGATACCCAGCACTGCAACCACCACTGACATTTTATGAACATTAGGGTCTATTTGAAAACCAGTTCCGAGGCCTGGCTTGGCTCTGTGGTCGAATGCTTGATTGCCACGCAGAATGATTGTGTTCGAATCCCGCTGGGACCCTGGTAATAATTCTTTTCATGTGTGTTCTCGCTGCTCCTGGGTATATACCTACTTACCAGCGGCACATAACCACCCACGGGTAACACTGTCTAGAGGGAAGTGTTTGATGACGTACGCGACGGGATTGTCTCATAATCAAGTGTTGACCAGCGTGTTAAACTCGCCATACCTTCTTATCCTCCCACACAAATTTTCGTTCACGCCATTGACTGATTTGATTAATTGATATGTGGGATTTAATGTCCAAAACCACCATATGACCATTGGTGTCATCTATTAGCAGATTTAAAGCACTTCTGGTAATAATTTATTCTGCTTCATGTGGAGCAAGTCAGTTCAATTGGCAGAGTGAGAGTGCTCTCTGTATGCTCCGTTGGCATATCTGGGGCAGCTCCGTCACAATATCCCCTCCATGGAGCAACTTTTTCTACTGCGCCGAAATTGGAGGATTCGACAAGAAGTCGCAGCAGCCCGTGTCTTGAAACAATGCCAACTTTGGGCGCGCCGACTGACGCCGGTCGCGTCAGTTGCTCCTCGAGTCAGAGCTTACGTTTTTCTAGCGTATACTGTCGCTGTGCCCAGCGTGCCCACTCATGCAAGAAGAGAGACGCGCGCATCGCGTTTCTTTATGGCCCTGCCATTTGTTCCAGAGGGAACGCGTGCGTTCAATTAGTAGATTGCTTTCCGTTGCCCTCCGCCAGCGTGGAGTGCTCCGGCGCAGAGTTCGTCGGCCACTCCAAATCCGCTAAGCGATGACACCATATGAGAGGCGTTGAAGTGGAGGGCTTCAAAAATTTCGACCACCTGGGCCTCTTTAACGAGCAGCCAAACCTGAGCACATAGGCCTACAGAAGTTTCGCTTCCATGGAAAATGCGCCCACCGTGGTCGGGAGTCGATCCCGCGACCTGAAGGTCAACAGCTGAGTGTTAGCTGCTATACCATCGTCGCGGTTGGCTTCATTAACTTATAGAGTAGAAAAAATTACACGACATGATAAGAGCTAGATTACGAATAACATAAATAGTTGATCATAACACAAAAACCTTGTCACGCACTTTATGTAGGCCATGACATACAATACATGGTTAGAGTGTTCTAGAAGTGTGTACTGTAACTTGGTTATGGAGCTCAACAAGCCACTTTATTATTTTGGTGTCTACCAAACTTGACACGACCTTTTCAGAAGGCATAGCTACCATAACTGACTTGTTCTAATATGAAAATCATGTGATGCATGTCATGTGCGCCGTGACACACATGACCAGGTCATAAAAACGGTAGGAAGGAGAAGATCAAAGCTTGCGTTGAAAAATCCGCAAACAGGGTTTTTGTCGAGCCGACGTTTCGACAAGCGGACTGGTTGTCAAGACGTCGGGTCGCCACAACGCCCGTTTACCGATTTTTCATGACAATGTGGCTTCAACGGCGAATTTAATTGCGTTAGCAATTATGTGGACACTCTCTGCTAGATTTCGCCACCAGCGTCGGCGCCGATGTCATGCATGCCAGAAAATGAAAACGCCAGAAAGAAAAAAAAATCCAAAAAAAAGACTCCGGCGCACGGAATAGAACGTGGGACCTCCGCGTCGTATATGCGAGGCGTTAACCACTGCGCCACCGAAATGCACCTTCTTCAACGTTTGAACGGCAAGCTATTCATATCTACCACTTACCGCTTTTGGCGGGCATCTCGGGGTGGGGGAGGGGGATTATTGTGTTTTAAGAATTATCAGCCAGATGGCGCAGTGAGCGCGCGGCGGCTCTCATCTCTCATGCATACTTTGGCCCGCGTAGAGAATAAGGGGGTGTACGCTTGATCGCGCACCATTATCTTGCAGTGGGGAAAATTGTACGTCTTGGCTAGGCTTTGAGTCTGGCTAGGCTTGCTGAGTAATAATTTTGACATCACATAGTAAAAGAGCATGGCTAGGATAAATTACTAGTGATAACGCATTATACATGTCATGCATGTCCCACCGATAATGACATACATAACGCTGTATACAGCTCTAAAGGCTCTTTTATTGGCTTTTAGTATACCAAAATTGGCACGGCAACATAACAGCATGCCCTGTCAATATATTCACTTGCTCGTGAATAGCTTGACATGAATCACCTTAACTCGACTTAATCTGCAATGCCTTATTGTGGTCATACTCAGTCATCCAACTGGCTAGGCAACGTCGACTAACTCTAGATAGATTTTTCAAGATTTGATTCATGAGGATTAGCTTTTTCACTAAAATCTGTGCAGGCTTAACCTGGCTATGCTCAGGCATTGAAGAGTCAAGACAATCTCACTCTTAATTTACTTTCTTGTGCTTAGCTGATTGGAGAATAACTTTACCCGGCTTGATCCCCATTGTTTTGTGGCCATACTCGTTCATCCGACTGACTAGACAAACCGAATTTTCTCTAGATAGCTCGCTCAAAATAACATTAGTCCTGATTAGCTTGATCCGGGCTATACTAATTCGTCTGAATCTGTATTGTCTGGTTATGGCGATATTCAGTCATCTGATTGGCAAGGCAATTTGAACTTACTGATAAAAAGCTTGGTGAAGATAAGCTTAATTTGGATTAGCTTATTCTGGCTTAACCAGATCGGCTTAACGTGAGCATGCCCCGGCATCCAACAGACTAGACAATCTCAACTGTCTCAATATTTACTTGCTCGTGATTAGCCTATGTGAATTAGCTCTGTCATCTAGACCACTAGGCAATCTGAACTTACTCAGACATGGATGGTTAAAGATTTGAATTACCTTAATTCAGCTTAATTGAACTTAAATGGATTAGATTAATGTAATTATATGCTACTCAAACGGCTAGTGATTCTCCATTTACTCAGCATTCACTTGTTCACGATTAGTTAAACCCGAATTTACTGTCATGCAAAATCCGAAAGAACATAGCCTACTCAGGTCGAATATACTTCAAGGCTATGTCCTGTTATCTTGGACCGGACTAGTGCGGTCCGACATATACTCGACTAATCTGTTCTAATCCCACATGATAGGTACCTACAAGCATAGAGTGGTGTCGAATAGCATTAAATTGGCTTGACCAAACTCAATTAGGCTGCGATATTATGGCTTTACGAGGCTTTTTCTAAGCATAGCTGATTTATTCCGGTGGCGTAATTGGTACGAATAAGTATTAATTAGTATTGTTTGATATCGATTAATACTGATTGTTTTGGCTATCCTTGTTTTACTTGTTTTTAGCAAGTTCACCTAAGCTTATCGTCAAAGCAGCCGAAACATCTACTCACTCTTCCCTCCTTTCTATCTTTCTTTTCAACCTTAAATCCCCTTTCCCCAGTGTAGGATAGTAAACCAAACGCTCATCTGGTTAACCTTTCTGCCTTTCCTTCTCCTCTTTCACTTTAACATCCCCTTTGTAAAAGCAGCATCAAGCGGTGATTACACGATGCAGCAAATAGCAATACAAGCAAGGATTTCTTTAACACCATGCTGAATGCCAGTGAGTAGAAAATGCTCGGTCACATGCTGGACATCTCAACTAACCTCGCATATCTTGATGTCGTTAGGATGTTAGCCGTAGCGTTTTACTTTTGCTTTCCATTTTTGAATCATTTTAGCAAACTTCGGTTGCATTAGCCGTATCTATCTATCTATCTATCTATCTATCTATCTATCTATCTATCTATCTATCTATCTATCTATCTATCTATCTATCTATCTATCTATCTATCTATCTATCTATCTATCTATCTATCTATCTATCTATCTATCTATCTATCTATCTAATATATCTATCTATCTATCTATCTATCTATCTGTCTATCTATCTATCTATCTATCTATCTATCTATCTATCTATCTATCTATCTGTCTATCTATCTATCTATCTATCTATCTATCTATCTATCTATCTATCTATCTCTCTATCTATCTATCTATCTATCTATCTATCTGGCCACCTGCGAGTTTTAGCTTTCCTGGCTGTTTCGACAATAGCATCTATATCAATTGGTATGCCATAACACGACGGTCTGACGAGCGTAACTGAGTAGTCACGAACATGAAAATTATGACATGTACGTTATGAATGTCTCGATTTGCATTTCATGATCTTCCTGCTCCAGCGGTGTTTCGTTCACATGACATATTGCAAAACTGGTATGGTAGGACACAACTGCGTGGCGAACATAGGTGACAGCCTCTAACGTGGAAATCATGACATGCGTGTGATGTAACAAGATGACTACACGCCACGCTCATGGTGCGCTCGCAGTCGTTTCGCTATCCTCATATATTTAAATTTGGTACTACGGGATGTGAATGGATGACGAAGGTATATGACTGGTGCCAACATGATAATTATCAAATGCGTGTAGTGTAGGAACATGACTACAAGCTAAGCTCATAATGGCCTCGCATCCGGTTTGATAGCTTCACAGATAAGACATTCGGTATTCTGACAGTACGTACGACGAAGATAAATTACACGTCCAACCATGATAATCATGAAATGCGTGCCATGTAAAACATGACTACATGCTACGCTCTAGCATGCTCGTGGTCGTTTCGCTAACTCCACATACACCGACTAATTGGTATCACGTGACGCGAATAGACGACGAAGGTAAATGACACATCAAAACTTCATAATCGTGATGCGCAAAAGATGAATACATGCCATGCTCATAGCACGCTCGTGGCCGTTTCACTAGCTTCACATATACCAAATTTCGCATTACGTGCCATGAATGAACGACGAACACAAATGTCAGGCGCAAACGTGATAATCATAACATGGAACTGATGTATGGCATAATTTACGTCCACCTCGTAATGTGGTGGTGATTTTAAAGTGACATATATCAACCTTCCTTACTCGTGCTTCGCATATCATTCATTCCCGCTGTACCTGGGATCTGCCAATTTTTTTTCGCTTGTCTCGTCATAGCTACATCCGCTGCATGTCGCTTGTGAACTAGTACACAGTCGCACACAGCAGCTTGTCATAGCGGCCAAAGAACGCACCTGACTACGTCAAGAGCAAGAGTACTTGACTACGTCAAGAGTATTTACAGCGCCGTTCCTCCGCAAGCCTCTGTGCGCCCCCCGACCCATTTGAACCAATATGGCCACCAGGTGGCGCTGTCTTTTCCACCCTGGATGCAGCAGGACTAGCAGCCACACTGGCGAAAGGCGTCGATGACATGCGCGCCACTTCTCCTAAGGTACAGGTAGTGATATGCACGATACCGGAGGTACCGGTGCGTGATAGCAACCTGCAAAGAGCGGTGGTCAACGCAAACCAAGAGATATGGCGGATGAGTCGAGAGAAAGGATTTGAGATGGTGGAAATAAACAGAGAGGTGCATAGGTGGGGGGGTTTTCAACGAGACAGAATTCACTTCGATGGGCGGCTAGGTCATGAGGTGGGTTGGCGACTTGTAGGACGCGCCGTAGCTTTTTGGGGGGCAAGCGAGCCCTTCGGGGTGCAGGATAGCTAGTAACGAGGAAAACAACCAGGGAGACTCTTCGACAGGTGGTATGGACAGATACGATTCCAAAGTGGCACCAATATCTAAGATAGGTAGAGTCCGGGGCATAAATAGACGTAGCCACGAGCGCCAAGCCAATTCAGACATAGGGTATATTAACATGCAGGGTGGTAGAAACAGGCTGAAGTGGGAAGAGATAGAAGAACAGCTAAGGGAAGAGAGGCCGATGGTATACGGTTTTGAAGAAACACATCTGAAGGACATGGAACAACCTCCGAACAATCCGGACTAGGCGTGGGAATATTGTAATAGAACAGAAGGCAGCAGAAAGGGGGGTGGTATTGGGGCATTCATTCATAAAAGTACAGACTGGCAAAGGGTCAAGCAGGAGTGCAAAGAACATTTATGGCTAAAAGGGAAAGTGGCAGGTCAAATGACACTCCTTGGTTTCGTGTACTTGTGGACGGGAGCAAAGGCCAGAGAAGAAAACCAGGCAATGGTAGAGTGTATATCAAAGGACATTCAGGAGTTAGGAAGAGAGTGCGAGATAATTATACTAGGAGACATGAATGCGCACATAGAAGATATAGATGGGTATACCGAGCCGACAGGCAAAATGATCATGGATATGTGTGAAAGGCTTGATTTGATCATTTGCAACAGTACCGAGAAGTGTGAAGGGCTAATAACATGGGAGGTAGGAAGGCTTCAATCGACGATAGATTATGCACTGATGTCACATAGGATGTATGATAAGCTCAAGGGAATGCACATAGATGAAGATGGCTCCAGAAGTCTGGGTAGCGATCACAAACGTATCAAGCTAAGTTTTGGAAGAGCAGTGAAAGTTGGAAGGAGACAAGATGAGCAACTACAGGAAAATTTTTATTCAGAAAGGCAAATTGAAATAGCCACTAAAGAAATTGAGAAAGTAATCACGGAGGATAATAAGACAGTGTGGACATACACGAATCTAATTAGAATCTTTGAGCTAGAGCTTGCTAAGACGCGTGATAAGTCACCCCGGAAAAGAAGACACAAACCCAAAAGTTGGTGGGATGAGGAAGTTAAGAGAGCCATAGCAAAACGTGAGGAAGCCTCTAGGGAACACGGACATGCTAAGCAGCGGGATGAACCGACAGATGATGTTGAAAGCAACCTTTTTAAGCTGTAGAAGAGATGCATCCCTTCTGATCAATGAAAAGATTAGAAGGAAGGGAGCTCAGTGGCTGGCAGAAGTACATAAAAAAGATAGAAAGGCAGCTGCGAAATTTTGGAACCATCTAAACTTCCTAAGAAATGAGACGAGCCTAGAACAGAGTTTTATAACTACAGCCCAAGGTGCTAGGCTAGAAGGGGACGAAGCTATTGAATATATAAGAACAAGGCTGACAGAAAAATTTCAACAAAGAAGTACTTTATGCACCACAATAGACAAGGACGAATCAAGTGGTGCAATGGCTCGATTTTCACAACAAGAGTGGGAAAGGGCTGAGAAAAAGGTTCCTAGTAGTACATCAACAGGCCCAGATGGCATTCCAATTAGGCTGATAAAGACATTAGGTTCGAAGTCTAAGCAGGCTTTGAGAGAGGCAGTGAGCACAATAATAATCGATGGTGAAGTTACCGATAGATGGAAACTTAGCAAGATAAGCATGATCTATAAAGGAAAGGGGGACAAAGCTGACATAAACAACTACCGTCCTATAACAGTGACATCAGTGGTCTACACGCTGGCGATGCAGATTATAAAGAAAAGACTGCAGGCGTGGATAGAGGATGAGGGGGTGCTGGGGGAACTACAGAATGGGTTTCGGAAACACAGGAGGTTGGAAGACAATCTGTTCTCACTGACGCAGTGCATCTAAATAGCAGAAAAAAAACACAGGTCCCTGTGGCTACCATTTTTGGATATCAAGGGAGCGTACGATAGCGTGGTTCAAGAGGAATTGTGGGTAATACTGGACACACTAGGCGTGGAACATGTAGTCACTAATCTTTTAAAGGGTATCTATAAACGTAACAAGGTAGTTATAAATTGGGAAAAACAGCTATCCAAGCCTGCAGAGGTAAAACGGGGGCTTAGGCAGGGGTGCCCCCTGTCACCCTTATTATTCATGATGTACCTACAAGGATTAGAGGCAAAATTAGAGGGAAGTGGACTGGGCTTCAACCTCTCTTTAGTCAAACAAGGAAAACTTATTGATCAGGCACTACCAGCATTAATGTACGCAGATGATGTAGTGCTAATGGCCTACAAGGAAGATTTGCAGAGATTGGTGGACATCTGCGGTAGTGAGGGAGATAGGTTAGATTTCAGATTCAGTAAGGAAAAATCAGCAGTCATGATTTTCAATAACAACGAAGATAGTGAGCTTAGAATACA
Organism: Rhipicephalus annulatus; assembly: GCA_013436015.1. Taxonomy (NCBI): domain Eukaryota; kingdom Metazoa; phylum Arthropoda; class Arachnida; order Ixodida; family Ixodidae; genus Rhipicephalus; species Rhipicephalus annulatus. Next base: position 356,109 of record WOVY01003362.1, on the reverse strand, counting down.
GGAGGTCACGCTAGAGATAACAGATAAATACAAATATCTGGGCGTATGGATAAGCAATGGGACCGAGTATCTGAGGGAACACGAAATATACGTGACGACGAAAGGTAACAAGAATGCAGCAGTCATGAAAAATAGGGCACTGTGGAATTATATAGGTATGATGTTGTGAGAGAAATATGGAAAGGGGTCATGGTTCCTGGGCTGACGTTCGGCAATGCGGTCTTATGCATGAGATCAGAAGTTCAAGCAAGATTAGAAATTAAGCAGCGTGGAATAGGTAGGCTTGCTTTAGGAGCTCACGGGAATACACCAAATCAGGGAGTACAAGATGATATGGGATGGAGATCATTTGAGGGCAGGGAAGCTAGCAGCAAGATAAAATTTGGAAACGATTGAGAGAAATGGGGGAAGAGCGTTGGGCTAGGAAGGTTTTCAGCTACTTGTACATGAAGAACGTCGATACAAAATCGAGGAAGCGAACCAGGAAGTTGACTGGTAAATACTTAGAAAACAGCTGGTGGCCAAACCAAAAAGAACTATCGGTTAAGAAGAAAGTGAAGGAAACGGAGACTGACATGTGGCGAATGGGCATGATTAAGAAGTCCGCACTAGAGATCTATCGAACTTTTAAGCAGGAAATTGCCAAGGAAAGGATCTCGGATAATACTCGGGGTAGTTCTCTACTGTTTGAGGCCAGGACGGGAGTACTGCGAACCAAGACATATCGGGCCAAATACGAAGGGGTAGACACAGTATGCAGTGCGTGTGGAGAGGAAGAAGAAACTGCCGAACACTTGATAATGTTCTGTAAAGGGCTTCACCATATAGTTCAGGATGATGGCGCAGAGTTTTCCCAAGCACTGGGGTTTAGGAACCGGGAGGGCAAAATAAACTTTAAGCGGGTAGACTTAACTAGAAGGAGGTTATCTGATTGGTGGCTAAAGTCAAGGCACGAGTGAAAATTAAACCCTTCTCTGCGAAGTACGAATCCTCAACTTCATTATTTAAAGGAAAAAAAAGATAAATGTAATGGTTAGTTCACTAAGTTTTACGGCTAGGTGGCGTTAGCTGCCGCCCGATCTAAAGGGTACAGCCACATCCATCCATCCATCCATCCATGGAAGCGGAGGCACGCGCACATCGAGGCATTTCAGGTGTCCTTATGATAGAACAGTAAAAATAGACATAAAAATAAAATATGGCAAGAACGAATTGTATTTGTAATGGAGCCCTGCGCACGCAAGTCGAGTAATCTACCACAGAGCCACCCTGCTACTCGAAACTTATTTGCAAAAAGACCCTTTACATGCGTCATGTCGGACAATATATCGCGTTAACTTATGTATATAGAATAGCAAAATAGTTAAATAAACAACCACTCATCATACATTGCTAATTGCTGAAAGAGTGCATGACTCAATTATTCCCATCCAAGTGCTCGGCAACAATTCTTCATCAGCAGCACCGAGCAAGGGCACATAATACTTGCCATATTTATCCCCACAAAGAAGAATAATGGCACAGCGGCTGCTGTCGTACGTGAAAACCACCATTACTTACGAGATCGTCGATACCATGAAACAGATGGCCTCATGACCCAACACGAAGCTCAGCTCAGAATTAACCTTAGGTTGTATCGCATAACTGTCCGTGATTTTTTTCTTCATTCATTCGCATAAGCAATAAGTATTTGTATTACGTGTTCGAATAACCCGAGCCATTTTACAATATTTTGAAAATGCAGAATATCCCGGTTAATCTAGATTGAAATAGAATTATAGTGAGTGTCACGCTGTCATGTTGGCGTTAATGAAGGCATGGCCGTTGGAGCATAGGAATTTTCCGAGAAGGCGCACCTGCAGCAATATTCAGAATATGGAGCCTAACAACTTGAAGTGCGAACAGAAAGAGAAAACGAGATAGTATTGAGCGCCACCGAGTCGTCGTTTTCTGCAGTACCAACAAGCTCGCACGTCTTTCCTTCTTGCTTGAGTTTATTCACGCGTATTCAATATGAAGTCGACGAGAGCACGGAGGTGCCGCAAACATGCGAATGCCCTCAACAGACAAGCTTCAAGGCCACTACACAGCACGACCATTTTTTTTGTTCACGACAATAGAGTTGGGAGGGGCATTTGGCGTTGAAGAAATGCAAGCGTATTTTGTGTGAGCGGTTCAAGCAAGCGTTGACGCCTACGGGTATATATATTATTTTGCGAGCATTGCGTTCTATTGTTTCACCCTCAAAATACCTGCCATCTGCAAGTAAAGTGTGTCTGTCTGCCATGAAGCCTCCTTAAGGGGAAAATAAAGCACGTCCATCGGCGAGCGCAAATGCGGAAGCACTGATGCCCACGCATCCGTTCAAACTTTTTTCAGGAGCGCAGTCAACACGCCCGTCACGACTCGTCGCCGAATCCTGCTGGCGCCACATTTGCATGCGTTTTCAGCGACGCTATAAAGCACCGAGATAGGAGGGGCCATTACCGCCGAGAACTTCCTTCTAGCGCCTCTCGCGTTTCGCATGGCGCCCAAACACAAAGGCCTGCAAGCGCTCTTTTCCGTATATCAACACGACCGCGAGACACGCATCTTTTGCGCCATTTCATAGTTGCGCCTAAGTGTGTGTGTGCGTATGTGCGTCAATGTGTGTGTGTGTCTTTTTTAGGTCTGTGCTGACAAGCGTTCGGTGCTTTTATACTTTGCGAAGCATGCGGAGCACCGCAAAGCACAAGGATATAAATTTCGAGAGCGTTCGCACTTTCTTTTTTTTCTTTTCTGTGGTCAGTGCTCTGAAAGATTCTATTGAAAAGAGCTACTTGTCATGAATGTGAGCGTTGAATTGCTTAGGAAAAAACAGTGAAACGTTCAAATCTGCTGAACCTGAAAAGGTGCGTTCATTTTGTTTTCCCAAAGCAAAGATTTTATAGTGTTTTATAAGAGTAAGGCTTTATTTTGAATGTTATTGTGTATTTCTTTGTGTTTCCTGATTGCTGGCGTGGATGGTCCAATCGTCTGTCAAGTAGCAGTGTTGCTGGCATACACTAAACAATGAAGCGGTGCTCGCTGGAATAACCTGGCCTGTGTTTTATTGCGACGCGTACGTCTCAAGGTTGAAGGCTAATGTGACGTTTTTCTATATTGTGCAGCAACCACCACTCGGATTTCTTGAAGCCTCTTCTCACTCGTCGGCGTTTGCCTATCTATGGACTGTGGAGGTTTGAGGCTCTGCCGACTGCCCTGGTTTCCTCGCAATCAGGCAAGCGGTAAAAAACCTCGTCTTAAAGAAGAGCTGCGGTTCAATCAGCCGAACTCAAGTGCCGAAGAGGAGTACAAGAGATTTAATTACATTTCTACAGTTTCAACGTTGGTTCCAGATGTTATCTCTCATGCATCTGCTTGCGTTTTTATCCCTTTGAGTACCTAGATCCCAGGTCCAAAAAAAACAAGGGGCGATGTCTCCATCCAATCAGCTGCCGAGTTCCACCAGTCACCTTGCTGGCCTCGCCTCCAATACACACACGCGCGCCTAATATTCACGTTAAATTGTCTCCTGACGGAAAACATGCCTCCACCATGCTGGATGCAGTGAGTGAGTCCTCTGGGAGCTCGATGACCACGCACAGTATCGAATGGCGGCCGCAGGTCCTGCTCGCCTCTCACTTCAGAGCATGGGTCTGGGCAGCTGGTGCTAATCCGTGCGCAGGCGTACTGTCAGCCGAAGACAGAGCTGCAGTCCGAGAACCCACTTGCACGTATTCGCGGCGCTCGGCGACGTGGCCGTAATTGGTGCACAGAGGCTCGAGGTGACGTATTTCAAATCCGCAGCGGTAGCAATGGTGTGGTTCTGAGTCTAGTATGACCCCTCCCGCATAATAGCAGAGCGTGCCTTTACGCCCTTCTTCTTACTGCAGTGGTTATTTTTGGTCGTAGTGATTGTTATCGAACCACAAGCGATCACAGACGTCACAGCCGAAGCCAATGTGCCGCTGAAGAAACTCCCGCCAACAGTGGGCGTTCGCTCCGGAGAACGCACAACCGCAGTCATCACATTCACGCTGCAATTACGTTGCAAGTGTTTAGCTAACTCTGCAGCGTGGTTTACAGGATCCACCCGCCACGAGCGCTTGAATTGCCGTCAACGATTTAGCGTGGCTTGGAATGCTTTCGGACCATCGGTACATCGTTGCTGCCAGTACTCGGCCACGCCTGTTTTTGCGCCTTGTCCAAAATGCATCATTGGACCGGCGATTACGAGCTATCTCACGTTTCTACGTTTCCACGGCAGTGATGACGGCAACAGTCGTAAGTTATTCGGTTTAGAAAATTCAAAGTACAAGACAAAAACGCTACAATCAACATGACTGTAATGGTTAAGGACGTTCATCACTATGTTTGTTTATAGCGGACGAGACAGGATTAACATGAACAATTTAAGCGAACAAAATAAGCTTTATATTGTACACTAGAGAAGGAAGTGACAGGAGAAAATAAAACTATATGTCCAACCCTATACGCCAAGCATCACGCAACACGCACGAGAGTCAGACCGCCATTATTATGCGCAGAGTTCGCGGCTACGCTAACTCAGTGTCCAGCGCGTATAGTTCTCGGTTCGTAAGAAGAAACCGCTGTCTCACAGTTTGGGTCCCCGTCGTGCCGACATGATGCGGTTGTCGACGTGCGCGAGGGCAAAGGTTGCACGGCCGGAACGGCTGACGGCACACGGATGCGCTACCGTGTTGAGTCGGACGTCGCGGCCAACCCAGCAGTCAGGTTCGCAACTCCTGAGGTCCAGGATCAGGCCACGGCTCACGAGGACCACACCCGGTAGGCCTCGACCACGAACTTGCTCCCGGCCACTGCACCCAGGCAGGAGCCGTTCAGCAGGCCCCGTCCTTGGACCTTGTACAGGCCGATGGACTCGACCCCGAACAGACACACCGGAGCTCGACCTGGCCGACACGTACGTTACTCAACGGCGCTGCACACGGTAGCGCATCCGTGTGCCGTCAGCCGTTCCAGCCGTGCCACCTTTGCCCTCGCGCACGTCGACGACTGCATCATGTCGGGACGACGGGGACCCAAACTCTGAGACAGCGGTTTCTTCCTACGAACCGAGGACTATACGCGCTGGACACTGAGTTAGCGTAGCCGCGAACTCTGCGCATATTAATGGCGGTCTGACTCTCGTGCATGTTGTGTGATGCTTGGCGTATAGGGTTGGACATATAGTTTTAATTTCTCTTGTCAATTCCTTCTCTAGTGTACAATATAAAGCTTCTTTTGTTTGCTTAAATTGTTCATGTTAATCCTTTCTCGTCCGCTATAAACAAACATAGTGACGAACGTCCTTATCCATTACAATTTCTGGCGTCCGCGACAGGACGAAGCTCTCGCGTCACATCTGAGAGCCTCACGTTGTTTGTGTGTGGCAGACGAGAATAGACGACAAGAGAAAGCTAGTTGAGCTAGGGAAGGAGATGGGGCTGAGTGGAGAGGCTTTGCTGGCATGAGTGAGCGCTGAGGAAAAAGAAATGAGGGACCAGAGAGCGAAAGATCGAGAGGAGGCACGTCTAACAGCACAGGCGGAGCATAAGCGTGAAATAGCGCGCATGGAGGCTGAAAGGCTCCTGCTCGAGGAGCGACGTCGTGTCGCAGAAGCGCAGCGTCCGAGCACGAGTTCTGCGGACGATATTATGGGTGGTGGTCAGAGTTTCCGTAGCCCACACAAAATGATTCCGCCCTACAATGAGAGTAGGGACGAACTGGATGCGTACATCCAGAGATTTGAGAGGGTTGCCACGAGCCAAGGCTGGCCAACCGACAAGTGGGCCCTGTCACTGAGCTTGTGTCTAACGGGAGAAGCCTTGACCGTGGTAGGACGGATGTCTGCAGAAGGCTTTACGGACTACGCAAAGCTCAAGCAGACGCTCCTCCAGCGGTTCAGTTATACAGAGGAGGGATACCGCACGAAGTTTAGGGATGCCCGGCCCGAGAATACTGAGACAGGTCGACAGTTCGCGGGACGTCTCTGTGGATACTTCGACCATTGGCAGGAGCTGGCGAAGACTCCCAAAACATATGATGCACTGCGAGACAAGATGGTGTCCGAGCAATTCCTCAGGCGGTGCGACGAGAAGCTGGCTGTCTTCCTGAAGGAGCGAGGATGTCGTAACCTGGACACGTTGGCAACGACGGCTGATCAATATTTGGAAGCCCAGGGAACTGTGAATCTCGCTAGATGAAAAGACAAAAAAGGGAAACCGATGGCTACAGCTAAAGTTTACACTGTCAGCGAAAGCAAAGGAAAACCGCTTTGTTTTCTGTGCAACAAGCCGGGTCATCGAGCTTCTGATTGCTGGATGAAGTCTCGAGCGCCCAAGTCGACGTCGTGCTGGATCTGTAAGAAGTCAGGGCACAGATCCAATAGTTTTCCTCAAATTCGGGAAAACGTAGAGAGGCATTATGTTCCGTCTTGGGATACCAGAAAGCGCAGCATGAGAAAACAATGGAAGATGCGCCTGACAATCAGGATGAGAAACATTGTCATGACATGTGTGATGGGACCCAAAGCAACGCAACTTGCGACAACGGGTCAAAACAGATGCCAACTGTAAAGGGCTATCTCGAAGGGAAGCTAGTTACTGTATTGCGGGACACCGGTTGCAATACAGTAGTGGTGAAACGATCACTAGTTCCTGACTGCAACTTGACTGGCAACACCCGTACCATTCGCTTATTTGACCGATCTGCAAAAGACTTACCAGAGGCAGAAGTGTACATAGATTCTCCGTTTTTCAGGGGTCAGGTGCTTGCTGTTTGTATGGAGAATCCATTGTATGAAGTCGTGCTTGGCAACATTGCGGGTGTAATGTCAGCTCCCCAACCAGTCCCGAAGCAGCCAGCAGGACGACCAAAACTAGCACAGATTCACCGTGATCCAGTATGCACTGAAGAAGAACCTGAAGATGCAACCTCATCAGATAGAAGACGACAAGATGATATGTCGGCGGCTGCAGGAAAAGAAAGGAAAAAGCCCAGTGAACTGATTGTTCCTCGGATCCAACCCCTGGATATCAGCCGGGAAGCGCTAAAGAATTTACAGCACGCAGATCCCACGCTGAAAACCTGCTTCCCCGCATTGGGGAAGATCATATCTAAGAAGTCAGCAGTCACTGAGTTTGTCCTGGTACGCGACATTCTTTTCCGGCGCCACCGCACGGCAGAAAGGCGAGACTTCGAGCAACTTGTAGTACCCAAGGATCTTCGGAACACCGTAATAAAGATGGCTCATGAAGGCTTTCTGTCTGGTCACCAAGGGCAAAGAAGGACAACAGACCGTGTCCCTACAGAGTTCTATTGTCTGGGTGTACAGGCTGATGTGATACGGTTCGTGAAGCCGTGCGATATATGTCAGAGGACCGTGCCTAAACACCTCGTCTGACGAGTTCCATTGGGAAATATGCCTATCATAGACACACCTTTTCAGCGGGTCGCCATCGATACTATTGGCCCTCTGTCACCAACGTCATCCAAGGGCAACAGTATGTCTTAACGATGGTAGACTTCGCTACGCGTTACCCGGATGCGGTGGCACTACCGAGCATCGAGACAGAGCGCATAGCGGAAGCACTAGTAGAGGTGTTCTCCCGCGTCGGAGTGCCCTGTGAGATTTTGAACGACCATGGAAAGTCGTTCACCTCGAGTCTCATGCAGGAACTCGGTCGGCTACTTTCATTTCGTCAGCTACCCACAACGCCCTTTCACCCCATGGCCAACGGACTTGTGGAGAGATTTAATGGCACTCTCAAACAAATGGTTCGCCGCATGTGTCAAGAACGGCCGCAACATTGGGACAGATACTTGGCTCCCCTGCTCTTTGCATACCGTGAAGTTCCCCAAACAAGCCTTGGATTCGTGCCGTTTGATCTCCTCTACGGCAGATTTGTACGTGGGCCAATGTCGATCCTTAAGGAACTGTGGACAGGGGCCAACATCGATCATGAAACGAAAACAACATACGAGTATGTTATAGATCTCCAGGAGCGACTGCAAGACACCTGCAAGCTAGAGCACGAACTCCTGAAGGCGAAAATGACACAGAAGAAATATTACGATAAGAAAGCAAAAGTTCAACACCTATCACCCGGCGACAAAGTATTGCTGTTGCTACCATCAGATAAGAATAAATTGATCTTCACATATAAGGGACCCTTCAGAGTGCTTGAAAAACGCAGTCACTATGACTACGAGATAGATCTCGGAACTCGGAGAAGTCTTTTTCACATTAACCTTCTCAAGAAATACCACGAAAGGGAGCCTGAAAATGAAGCACAACAAGCTGCCGTTTCTGTGCAGTCAGACATTGTTGACGAGCGAGAAATTCCCTTTGTTACCCTGCACCCAAGGGAAACATAAAAATGTGTTAGTAGCGCCTAACTTGAACAGCCCGCAGACAGACCGAATTATTGAACTCCTGAGAGAGTTCCATGATGTATTTTCTGACGTACCAGGGAAGACGGACCTTGTCGAGTGCAAGTTACGCCTTACCACTGAAACACCGGTAAAGGTACGCCCGTACCCTATACCATTCGCCATCCAAGAAACTGTAGAAAAAGAAGTACAGGACATGCTATCACAAAGTATCATTGAGCCCTCGTAGTCCCCGTATCAAGCTCCAATCGTCGTGGTCAAGAAAGACGGGAACATCCGACTTTGCATTGATTTCATACAGCTGAATCGAGTCGTCGTTACAGACAACCAACCGATACCACGAGTGGACATGATGTTTGCCAAGCTAGGTCAGAGCCGCTACTTTTCAAAGTTCGACTTCACAAAAGGGTACTGGCAGGTGCCGATGCACGAAGCATCGAAGGCCCTCACCGCATTTCAGTCCTCTTCTGGCCTTTACCCATTCAGATTCATGCCTTTCTGCATCAAAACAGCACCTGCTGTGTTCACCCGACTAATGAGACGAGTGGTAGATGAAATACCGAACATCTATCACTATTTTGACGATGTGCTCATAGCCACACAAACTTGGGACGAGCACATCACAACTCTCACCAAGTTTCTGCAACGTGTCAGGGCAGCTCATCTGACAATAAAGGCATCGAAAAGTGAGGTGGCTTTTGCCGAAGTGAAATTCTTGGTACACATTGTCGGGAACAATCTTCTCCGACCGCAGATTGAGACATTGGAGAAGATTCAGGCCGCAAAGAGACCGAAGACGAAGAAAGAGGTTCGCTCCTTTCTAGGTCTAACCAGTTATTATCGAGATTTCGTCCCCAATTACTCCGCTGTAGTATCTCCTCTAACGGAACTCACTAAGAAGCGAGGTCCTAATAAGGTCATCTGGGAAGAATGCCATGAACAAGCGTTTGTAACACTACAGCGTCTACTATCGTCTGGTCCAGTACTGCGATCACCGGACTTACAAGAGCCATTCATATTGCGCACGGATGCATCTTCATCCAGCATTGGAGCCGTTTTAATGCAGCGTCACGACAGCATGTTGCATCCAGTAGCCTACGCAAGCCGTAAACTGCTCGAATGGGAGTCACGGTACTCAACAATCGAAAGAGAGGCGCTGGCTCTTGTGTGGGCTATCCAAAAGTTTCATGTGTACTTCTTCGGAAACCGATTCGTGCTGCAAACTGACCACCAGCCTCTCACTTACATAAACTCCGCAAAACAAATCAACAGCCGAGTATTCCGCTGGAGTCTATTGCTTACTGAGTATGACTTCGTGGTTGAGTACATTAAGGGCTCCGACAACATAGGTGCCGACTACCTCAGCTGCATTTGACTTCTCCGCTGGTTAGCGTTTAGTGGTGGCACAATTTTTTTTCATGTCTTCACCCTTTCCCTAACGCAATGGACGTCTGTAAATAATGTTATTGTTTTGGCTATTTTTTACTTTTGTATACTCCACCCCGTGCGCTTGTAAAAAGTTGTTTTCCCCCTAAACAACTTTCTTCAGCAGGGGTATATTGTAAGGAAAGGACAAGGGTATTGGGTCGGCCAGGTCGAGCTCCGGTGTGTCGGTTTGGGGTCGAGTCTGTCGGTCTGTACAAGGTCCAAGGACGGGTCGCACGTCCGGCTCAGGAACGCTGCCACGAACTCGTCCTCTCGAGCGGCGCACCGCTTCGTCTGCCTTCGTGGCCTCAACCCTCGAGCTCTTTTTCGCACGTTTTTCTTCTTCTCCTCTTCTTTTCCATTTCTTGTTATCGCCTTCGTGCCACCTGCCCTCCGCTCGTCTTCTTCAGTTTTGGTTTGATGTTCCTCGGCGTTTTTAAGTCCTTTTTTTGCCACAAATCGTACTTAACACACCGTGCTTTTGTGTCCTTTTCTTACAATGACTTTAATGGAGTCACTTGACCCCATTTCAGTCTCCCTCGCTTGCCCGGTGGCGTTCTATGGCTCCCCCAATGAAATGGTAGGGTCTGCGTAGTCTAAGTAGGCTAAACTTACCCACCATCGTTGCTTCTTCTTGCCAACGTAATACTAGCCATGTTTCCACAATAACAAACGTGGTGCCTGACGCCTGACTCGCCAAAACGTAAGCGTGTGCTCTTTCGAAGTGAGGCATTTTCTGTTGTTCTTTACAACATTCCGCATCACTCCCTCTAATTTCTAAGAGGACGTTTGTGGGACGAGCAGGATGGTTAAGTACTGTTGAACCTTCGTGAGTTGTTTGCTAAGCCGCCCGACAATCTAGAAGAGTGCATTGCACCCCATCAACTACAATCAAGATCCTACTGCATGTGTGGTAGGCTCAAAAAACCAAGAAAAGGGAAGTGAGAGAAATAGGAGCCCTTCGTATGAACAGCCGACCCACGAAAGCCACAAATCCAGAGAGAAAATGGTAGCCAGCGTCTCTGTCGTGATTTGTAGTCGCAGTGCTTTAGATGCGAAGCATCTCTTGCTTGGGGCTAAATCCCACGAGGTCGGAGTCAGCGTCGGCGTGTGCACTCACACTACGCATGCGCATCTCTCCTCCTCCCATCTCTCCAACAGCTGCACGTTACTCTCTCCACTTCTCTCCTACTATCTGCTTGCGCTCGCTGCGCCCTTTCTCCTCTAGGCATCCATTAGTTTCCTAACCCCTCGTTTCCAGGAGGGTGCGATTCGCTCCTAAGTAGTGGGGGGTAGGGGGGGCGCTTTGCGCTAAGTAACCGGCTGTCCTCCGCTGATGTCACTGCCACTGCAGTTTCGTGCGTTATGTTCCAGTGTTCGGTGGCACTTATTTACTGCGATAGCGAATAAATGGGCACTCTCGGCTGGATTCTGCCGCCGGCGTCAACGTTATTCACCGTACACATACACACACACACACACACACACACACACACACACACACACACACACATATATATATATATATATATATATATATATATATATATATATATATATATATATATATATATATATATATGGTCAAGAAGTGTATACCTAAGGGCTCGTTTTTCCGTCGTGTTTTGACTCAATAATAATGAGATCTAACAGACAGTAATGCCAAGGAATGTATAGGGGAAGTTATTAGAACAAATGGAATGTAAATAAGAATAAAAAAAGTGGGTGAGAAAATAACCAGCCGTGAGCAGGAATATATATATATATGAGAGAGAGAGAAATCGGCTTGAGCGGAGGACAAACGTACGAAAACGTTTATTATTCCTATGTTTCGGCCGGGGTCCGGTCTTCATCAGGGAATACATTGCAAAGGTGAAATCTACTGCTTATATACAATGGGAGCCCCCAACACGTGTCCATTTAATATCTAATGTCACATATATGACAGTGGCACACAAATCAACGTGTGAACAGGAGCGATATATATATATATATATATATATATATATATATATATATATATATATATATATATATATATATATATATATATATATATACTGAAGTTTTTCAAATGGGCCAAACGTACTTGGGAAGAAAAGAAACAACTTAGCGGTTGTCTTAATTTTATTAATTTTATATGTATATATAAGAAAAAGCAGTGTATACGTAAGGGCTCGTTTTTTAGTGTTTTGACCCAATAATAATGAGATATAACAGACAACAATGTCAAGAAATTTATAGAGGAAGTTATTAGAACCAATGTAAAGTAAATAGGAAGAAATAAAAGTGGGTGAAAAAATAACTTACTGTGAGCAGGAATCGAACCTACGACCTCCGAATAACGCGTTCCATGCTCTGCCACTGAGCTACCACGGCGGCTATTCCCCCCAGCCACCTCATTGGGTTTATATGTGAATTTAAACGTGGGAGTGTCAGTCAGCGCCCTCTGTAGCCAAGGCGGCAAGTGCGGTACACTATTTTTATAAGCCTGTAGGGCGTCACGCAGCACGTGAACTTATTACGAGCTGGCAGCTGACCAATAGTCGCTCGTATACTATTGGAACTTGTTTGAAATTCGAACGCTCGTGACTAGTGTGTGATCGTGGCAAGTGTTGTTGTGTCGATGCACTTATGTATTCCTATTTCACCAAAATAAACATTTTTAATAATACCAAGTATTATGTAGTCATAGAAACTCATAAATCTCAATACTTCAGAAGAAGAAAGTGTACTGGTTTATACCTGCTGACCAGATAATTAGTGTCGTTTCAGTGGGATTTCAAACGTGGCTGATACCTTACAGCAATGGCTTGGTTTCAACTTACATTACGGTTCCGCCCACCGAGGTGATTAGGGTAATGAGCACAGCGTCGAAAATCCCTGTGCTAAGATTCGCGACGATAACTTTTAAACAAGTAAGCTTGAACCAGATGAGTCACAGCTTTCACCAAGGCTTTGTTGAGACGTAACTAATAAAAATTGAGCTCCAAAATTTTTTTCTTCTACCTCAAACAACAAGAAGTTACAGGGCCAAAAAACGGCTCTTTATTAGACAAATGCTTGCCTAGCAGCCCGCTTACGCGAGCCATTTTTACCAACGAGCCAGAAAGACGTCGCACATGCATTGCGGTGTGGCGCTCTTAACATGAAATCACTCTAAACGCTGCACAGTGGCTACACCACACCTAGCTGTAGCAGACAATCATCATTTGCTTGGCGAAAAGTTCGACAGCAGCGCCACGGCAGCGGGAACTGAAGCCCGCAATCTTCTTGAACGCGAAGCAGGAAGTTCTGGAACTGAAAAAAAATCTCTAAACATTGATCTCTGCCAGCTTCCCAGTGGCGTTAACACCCTCCTTGCACATGTGCATTCTCTCCCTTCTTTCTTCTCTTCTACGCTCACCGTCTCTCGGCTCACAACGCCAATGCAGGGAGCCTCTGCTAGCCTACGCTCGCTCCCCCTCTTGGCATTTCTCCCTGCACCGTTTACATCGACATCGCGCATGCGCGTCACCTCCCCTTTCCTCTCCTACGCTGTCCCTTTCTTGCCTCGTAACGCCAGCGCAGGCACCGTCTGCTAGCGAGTTTCTTGATAGAAAAAAAAACCGACTGCACGCGCTGCATGCTCGTCACTTTTCCCTTTCTCCCCTCTCTTATGCTTCCCTCTCTCGCCTAGTAACGCTGACGCAGGCACCGTCTGCTAGCGAGTTTCTTGATTGAAAAAACCGACGGACCACTCCTTTGTATAGGCACTGGATCTCGACCTCCAAGGTAGTGCTGGCGAGAGCTTTCCGCTGTGAGTTGTTAAACAATAAAAATTCGTAGCGTACGCGTTCCCTAAAAGCAGACAGTGGGTGTCTTTGTCCAATCGAAGTCTTTTGTCTCTCACTGCCAATCAGTAGTGATTAGCATGTTGCCCCGCCGCGGTGGTCTAGTGGCTAAGGTACTCGGCTGCTGACCCGCAGGTCGCGGGTTCGAATCCCGGCTGCGGCGGCTGCATTTCCGGTGGAGGCGGAAATGTTGTAGGCCCGTGTGCTCAGATTTGGGTGCACGTTAAAGAACCCCAGGTGGTCGAAATTTCCGGAGCCCTCCACTACGGCGTCTCTCATAATCAAATGGTGGTTTTGGGACGTTAAACCCCACATATCAATCAATCAATCAATGATTAGCATGTTCCAGTAGGGAACACTGGTCCATTACTGCGTGACTTGTGGCTCCTCAGGTATCTTCTGCGCAGCGCCGCGATGAGCGCCAGCTCCAACGTCACCACCAATGTAAGCGTTGGTGCCAGCTGCTTCGCATCTATATAAGATTCCCTTTAGTGCGTGATGACGTATTTTGTCATGATGTATTTTGTCATGATGTATTTTGATGACGTATTTTGTCATCACTCTTAGCTGGATTTTACCACCGGAGTCGGCGTCATGCCCTGTATACGTATACATATCTATATATATGAAAACGCCAGAAAGGAAAAAAAATTACAAAAAGACTCAGGCACGCGGAATCGAACGTGGGACCTCCGCGTCATGAATGCGAGGCGTTAATCACTGTGCGACCAAGGGATTTTCTTTTCTTTATTGCCTTCTTGACTACAGGTCAAGTTAATTTGACAATCACACATCACACGTGTTTCATGTGCGTTAACGCATAAAAATAAAGATATTACATCTTCAACACACTCGGTAGTCTTATACACATCTCGCACTTTGATAACAGCTTCCACGAAACACTCAAGAACGGATAGAAATTTACATCGCAGTGTCAGTACGATAGCATACTACGCCAAACCGAATGAAGACCAAGTAAGAAAATAACGTCCGAATGTTGCACAGAACTATCACAAGGCAAAAAAACGGATTCCATGTGGAGTAAGAGGTAAATCTTTTTTTAAAGTCCTCTGTAAAATATCCCAAAAGAAAATGACATTCTTACAATCAATAAATACATGTTCAATGGTCTCAGGTTTGTTACACATGAGACAGCTGCTTTCCCATAGTGCATGCATCCCTCTTTCTTTAAGTGACGCTTTCACTGGCAATGTTGCCGTATGAAGTTTCAAAAAGAGAGTTCTCACATTGGGTGGTGTCCACAAGTTTTCACTCGCTTTAGTACGTCTTGTCCATATGATTTTTCATACTTTGAACAGTAAAGGGGCACAGGAAAAACATTGTGTAATAAGTCTTTCATAAGGCGCTTTCTTTTCACTTCAGTTAGGTAAGCTATCGAAAACCTTGCCCTTAAAAACGATATGAGAAGACAACTTCGCGCAATAACGGTGACAAGGCGTGTCATTTACCCCTGTATGAAGATAAAAAGAAGTCAGGCATGTGGTGTAATAGCGTTCTTTGAAATAAAAAACGGAAAAAGCGTCTCTCTGGTCTCTTATTAGCAGGAAACGTGATATTACTGGGTTAAGAAACAGATGACACAAAGACAGCCCTCCTTGCCAAAACAAGTTCGCTCTAGATGTTCGCTCCCATGTAGAGCTCCATATGAACGTGGCGAACATCCTGTGGATTTCATGAATGCTTTTACACGAACAACTAAGTACTTGTGAAAGGTACATAATTTCATCAGCCAGAATGACGTTACATACAGCTGACTGAAAGAAAATGAATAGGTCACGACCGCCCCATCCTTCGGCTGTCGCGAGCAGTTCCTCAGCCTTTTCAAGCCAAAACGCTTCACTGTCTTGGTGCCTGTCCAATGGTACCCCTAGGTAACGACTAGGTTCATGAGCCACTCAATATTTCCAAAGGAACTGGGCGTGAGGTCCCAATTACCATGCCATAAACCAATGCTTTTTTTTCTTTGTTCATGAAGCTTCCACTCGTGTCATAAAACCTTTAAGTGATTTCTAATTATGAAGTGACACCATCTCTAATAACAGCAAAAAAAGGCAATATCGTTGGTGTATGCCAAAACACGCACTTCACATGACTGCAACCTGAAACCATTAATCCCTGCGTGGTGAATCCCTTTGTCACACAGTGGTTCTAAAAATAGAGTAAAAAGCAAAGGACTTTAAGGGCACCCTTGGCGCACGGGGGAAAGTACTTGTATGCGCTTTGAGCGTTCTCCATTTACAATTGAATTTGTGGTTGAACTTTTGTATGCCATTCTAATACCTTTATATATGATCGCACCAAGACCAACGTACTCCGCTAGCGTGAAGAGTATATTGTGTAGAATCATGTAGAAAGCCTTGACTAGATCAATTTGTAACATGACTACTTTCAGAAGTGCAGCGTCACAATACTCCAAAATGCTTCTGGCGACATGAATATTCGTGAATATGCTCCTACGCTTCATGCCGCAAGTCTGATGTGGCCCGACCAACTTGTATATAAATCCTTGCAACCTCCTAGCCTGAACTATCATAAACACCTTATAATCTACGTTTGTTAGCGTGATTGGCCTGTATCCTGTCACTTTGCGTAAAACATGTTGCTCTTTTCCTTGAAGGATCAGCACAGTGTGCGTACGGATAAACGATGGAGGCAGAGTTCCTCAATCTAAAGACTCTGAGAAAACCTCATGCAATGCTGCGGTCATATCCTCCTTGAAAGCCTTGTAAAAGGTGGAATTAACGCCATCTGGAGTGGGCCATTTACCCATGCCAAGATCATCTATAGCCTTTTGAATTTCCTGTATAATAATCGATCGCTTCTAACGATCGCTTCTATTGTTACATTTATCCTGTCACAGGCCTGCACCCTGCGTTGTCATTTGTGCCAGCAATACTTTTAGCGACGGCCGCTACGTGTTGATGCGGTGAGTTGATTGATTGATTGATATGTGGGGTTTAACGTCCCAAAACCACTATATGATTATGAGAGACGCCGTAGTGGAGGGCTCCGGAAATTTAGACCACCTGGGGTTCTTTAACGTGCACCCAAATCTGAGCACACGGGCCTACAACATTTCCGCCTCCATCGGAAATGCAGCCGCCGCAGCCGGGATTCGAACCCGCGCAATGCGGGTCAGCAGCCGAGTACCTTAGCCACTAGACCACCGTGGCGGGGCGTTGATGTGGTGAGTAGCGAAAAAGGTATTTCATGTCGTGATTAAAATACTCAGTCATTTGATATGGGCGCTTAGAGCAATGTTAAAATTAATCTCAGCCATCGCTCTATGCAAAACTCAAATAAATGGGTGCTTCAGCAGTGTTGGAGAGTCTCTTTAATGAAAGGCAAAATGGCCACCATTACAATTAAAACAAAGTGATCCAGGGATACATTGCAATTCACCGCTTTCTTTTAAAAAATGCTAAGTGGTAAAAAAGTACGCATCAAAAACCACTCCAGAAATAATTTTGAAGCACATTGTATAGCTGCAAGAGCTGCCTTCACATGTATAAGCGCCCTTCGTTGGCATTATCGGTATATGTAGTGTCCTTCCATAACCAGTTGGACCATCTATGAATCTTTGGTCTGTGACGTTGGATGGTGCCTCCTTATGGTGATATGTTCGGATGTTCTTTGTATGCTTGCGCAAGTATACATATCTGATGCAAGTAGGGAATAAGTGTCAGTTTAAAGTTAGCCCTCTCCTATTTTGTCAATCGGCTTGGTCGCTCCTTCTTTCTTGTAATGCGTCATACCAGTTCAAGAACGAGAGAAGTGTTTTTTTAAGAGAACGCACGATCTGGCATTTACCAAATGAGCACGAAGAAACCAGGTAAAAAACTGATGCCGGTAGTACTGGTACTTTTGGTGAGACTGAGGGGCTGCGACATGAACACGAGGGACATGGCGTAGATTGGAAGCCAGGCCAGTTGCATCGCTAGTACTGCCGCTGTTAAATATTCAACTGTTCGGAAGTGGGGTATGTATAAGCAAAATGAGTTATGAGCCGAACGGAAAGTGAAAAAAAAAAGCTTATAACTAGGGGTGACACGGTGGGACAAGTTTTGTGCAAAGGTTACGGCACAGTACATACTGCAGTCACTGTGGTCTGCTAAAACAGGCATATCAAACACGTTATGCCGCTGAAATTATCTATCTAAGGGTGGTAGCTAAAGGTGACTTGCAGAAATAAGTAAATGGCATATAATTGATGCAATCAAGAAGTAAGCTACATGGAAGGTGCACAATATAAAACAAGCCATCAAGAAATGAGTTAATTCGGTGCAGCCGAAAGGGCCTGTGTATCAATAGTACGGTGGCGAACATTGAATTTAATGATCTAGCGGATGAAAAGAGTGGGCCTCTGAGTGGCTCTTCCTAAAAGTAGTTAGAACAATTTCGTTGGCTAATATGACATTAAGAGAGCGTAGGCACCCTAATCAGCCGGTAAAAATGCAGCGTGCTCGTAACAAATTCCGTGATCCGTTTCGATTAAGAACATAATGGCTAGAAACAAAATGTAGCTGCTTTTTTTCGCGACAACCATGAACATCAAATAGAGCTGCAAAGTGTGAGCGGCAAATATGATGATGTCTTTGAGGGAGTAACCACCAAAGCACCACGACCACCAGTAGTGTGAAAACATGCAAGGGAGCAAATATCAAAACGGTTTTCACCTCGCTCGCTCACGTACAAGCACACGCACGAGACAACGTTTTGCCACTGCTGTGAGAGAGACCCAGCTTTCGTCAGAACTCGAACCGCAACGGTGACATCAAGGCACTCAATGCGATATTACTTGGAGGTTTTCCTACGCGTGGCCGGTAAACCCGTCAAATGCGCCATGTAAATCGTGTTGCGCTCAATCACTGGGAACGTTATCGTGAACTCGCCCGTAGTTTTCAGAGTCGCTAATAAACAGGCTTCTACGTAAAAAAATTGGATAATAAAGATTGTTTTGTTCAGCCTCTCATAAAATGATCTTCCCTTTTCACGCCTTAATCCTGGCGTGACACCCTGGCGTGGTTTTCCCGGTAGCTCCAATTATGAGCAAGCTACGAGTTGATGTGATGTCCGCATTATGATCTTTAGTATCACTTATGTTGACGCCGGTGAATTTTTGCGTTTGATGAGGCAGCTAAGAAAACGCCAGGCCTGCGCAGAACACGCAGTCCTGTCACAGCGAAAGCGAAAATCTTTTCTTGACACTCTTTGAGTAACTGCTACAAGCACACTTGCTGGGTACCTACTACGTCATAAATAATCGTAATTTGTGTGTAGTAGGCTGGCATTCACTATGCTATCCTCCATCATTCTTCGGAAAACCGTGGTATGCGCTACATCTTTGCTAGGAATTGCGTGCAATGTTTATGCAGTGGCTGACGACGATGAAGAATTATGCCTCAAGTGTGTATGCCACAGTCAATAGGTGAACAAGAACAAGCCTTTCTGTTTGGTTGGATCACTGGATGACGCACTCGTTAAGCGATTGGAATTGTGTAACGCCTGGTTGTTGATTTCATGCGAAGCATAACAAAGAAGGTCTTTGTGGCAGGAGCCACTTGCATTCATTTTAGCACGCCCTCCCCTTGACCTCCACTGTATTTCTCACGATAGATAAGGAGGATGGTTTGCCATTTGGCTTAGTAAAGTTAGCCAGTTCAACTTTTTATGGTGAGCCCACTTGGCAGGATTTCACGGTGATTCAGATGCACGACCCTCAAGAAAGTACTTCTGATATTCGTGAAACTTCAGGAAGCATAGGATTCTGTTTCCGAGTGGTTGTCGAGGGTTGAACACTTGACAGCTCTCAATGATTTTTAAAATTGGTGTCTATACAGTAGGACTGCCGCTACTTGTTGCCGTGACCTTTACATCATTGCTAATGTACATAGTGTCCAGAAACAAGCCATAAAGCAGAAAAAAAACCAGCGTGGCTCAATGGTAAATTAGTGGGCTGGCACGCAGCGAGCCCGGGTTCTAATCCCATTGTGTCCTTTGTGTTTTCTATATACTGAGCTTTTTAAATGCGAATGCATTTCTTAGTCGGGCTATGTCAGGTGCCCATCGGGATCCATCCACCGCCCACTCCCATAGCAACATCTGCGGACAGTCACCCTCAAAAAACATGCTTGTATCGTCTGCATGAATTACGAACTTTATCAATCGGTCAATATTTACTATGTCACTGATGTACAGCATGAAGAGGTACGGGCCCAATATGCTCCCTTGCGGAATGCCTGTTGTTACAGATTTCAACTCTGAAGGGTCCCCATCTATAGACGGTTTCATGGTCACAAGCGTTGTACCCAAAATTTCCTGTGACCTCAATTACCAGCTCCTAACGTCAAAACTGAAAGCACGTTTTCAAGTTTTTTCAAGGGCAACGAAAGTTTCTCTTTCGTTTTCACATAAAAGGAACGTGCGTAAAGTACAAGAGAATGTTTCATAAGTTTTATGCAGGTCAAAAAACATTTATTTGAATATATTTGGCCAGATAGGGGAAGAAAACTGTGGAAAATCAGCGAGATATTTTCTAAAGCTATGGCTGTCCACCGATGTTAATAAGGCACATTGGTAAACAAAACCGGAAGTCTTCAAGGCGCTGTGTATGTAAGCATCTAAAGGGTCTGTAACTACAAACTAGCATCTATGTTGAAGGTAGGATGTAATTAGACTATGAGCTACGCGTTTCTAGCGTTTGCGCTGCCAGTGTTTGTGTACCATTTGTGTTTACAAGACGCTGACATTGTGGTCCTCAGGTACAATGACAGGTGCAGTGGGTGCAGTGCTTCGCCACTTCTCTCACCGTTCGCTTTCTCTTCTCCCTGCGCCCCACTTTCCCGTCCGCTCGCGCCTCACTCTCAACCCTTCGCTGGCTGGGTGCCTTGCTCTAAAAAAAAATTCGGAAAAGTGTGCTAGAGACACCGCTGTGAAAAGCCAACGCCAAGCTGACAAAGCCATTTCTCTTGTTCACTTCATAGTATTTTTTAACCGTGCATGCTAGCTACTAGAACTGGAAACGTGTACCACGTTTCTCACGACAGAAAAACGCCACGTGGGGCGAATGACGCTATTGGCTGCACGGTGTAAAAACAAAAGAAAAAAAACATTGCTCTTCTGACGCTGGGTTCTCACGTGCGAAACGCCATTATAGAGGCTTCGCAATGCAGTCGCATTTCCTCGCGATTCCCTTCGGGGAGGTGGGGACATTTTTTTTTTCTAGAAATGCGGCAAAACACGTGCCACAGCGCCACCTGGCCGAGGTTGGGAGGCCTGTAGTTCCGTCAGTGGGGAGTGATTTAGATGAGCAGGACGTCCGAAAGGAAATGTTCAGTTCTGTGAAATAAATATAGATAAAGCTGGCGAAAGGAACATAGGAGGTGACAGCAAATACCGAGAACACAACTTCCTCCGTACAGAGTAAGCTGCTGTATTTTCAGCGGTTTCTCGAGCTGCAGACGGCACGTCCTCAAAAATCTCATGTCGGTCACATTTGAGGTGTTGAAAGGTGTTTACATGCAGGTAGGGATCGTTCAGATGCTTCCGTCTTCTTGCTACCGGAGAGGAATCTTTCACTTGAATTTCCTGGTTTCTGCATCATAAATAAAGACTCCATGACGCGTCAGGGTGTTTTCATGTGGATTTGCAGACGCGCGTTCAACGAATGAACTTCAAAGAGGACTTCTGTGTGGGTGTCGTTGAACATGCGAAAATCTTTTTAAGGTTACTTAGGTTAAGGCTTGGGTGCATTTCAAATGCGAACGATTTCTTGGCCAACTTCAGCGAGTTTGACCGCATCTATCTATCTATCTATCTATCTATCTATCTATCTATCTATCTATCTATCTATCTATCTATCTATCTATCTATCTATCTATCTATCTATCTATCTATCTATCTATCTATCTATCTATCTATCTATCTATCTATCTATCTATCTATCTATCTATCTATCTATCTATCTATCTATCTATCTATCTATCTATCTATCTATCTGTCAGTTTGTCTACCAATTTTTTTTTACTATGCATGTGAAAAGTTTTATTCGCCCCTATACACGCTGAAAGTTTTGAGCTGCTTGTCGTTCCTCGTGTGACAATATCTGGCTGAAGTATTCATTCCTTCGTCCTTGTGGGGCAACGTACAATGCATGATAAACACTCAACTATACCTTTGTGAAGGCACATTTCACTTTCGTGTTATATCCCAATTTCTAGACAGAGAGAGCAGCTATTTTTGGTTTATTAAAACCGACGGTCACCGCCTGACAATCTCATGACGAGGTTTCAGCATTTTCGCACTTCTCGACACAGCATTTGGAGAATCATTGAGGAAGTCGTGTAGCGCTGGCATTATAGTGTCTAAAAAGTCTATTTCCATCTAAAGAGAACCATGTTTAGATGCGAAGCAGCTGGCGCTATCGCTTACTTACACTGGCGGCGACATTGACGCAGGCGCACACAGCGGCATTGCGCAGGAGAGAAGCCTGGGCAGGCGCAAAGCATGTAGTAATGGACCGGTGTTTCCTAATAAAACATTCGAATCGCTGCTAATCGGCAATGAGAGCCAGAAGACTGCGATTCAACACTATGACCCGCAGTCCAGTGTTGGTTAATGCGCATGCTGTAAATTTTTAATGCAAGATCCAGTGGCTATATATACGAGGTGGCTAGTGACAGTGAGTGGTTGTGCAGCACGAGCAGCCAGTTCTTTTTAATCAAGAAACTCGCTAGCAGACGCTGCCTGCTTCGGCGTTGTGAGGCGAGAGTGGGGGGGGGGGGTGCATATGAGCGGAAATAGGGGAAGGGAACGCGCATGGTCATGGGGTGTGAGCACCACAGGGAGAAATAGCTGGAGGAGATGGAGGGGGAGCTAGCGTAAGTTAGCAGACGTTCCCTGCGTCGGCATTGCTTTAATTATATGAATTGCATTGCTTTAAATTATTAATAAAAGGGGTTCAGCAGTAGTTTACACTTCGTGGTTCTCAGAAAAGCGGTAGGCTCTCAGCGTTGGTGTTGGGTTTGAGATCGTCCGTTCCAGCTTACGTCGGCCAGAGAAGAAAAGGTCAACATATAGATGGTCTGTAGTGGCGCTTCGTGAACATGACGAACTAGCCTTTGTGCACTGTGGCCTTTCGTCAGCACTACGTGCCCATTTCGAACAATGAACCACCAGGAAGTGGCGACCAGCTTTTACAGGTGTGAACGCCGCCTGCTGTGCCCAAGCGTGAGCTATGCTGTTGATTTTTCCGATGTGAAAGTGTACTTACTCTGCGACCTACTGTGTTTTGTGCGTCTGTGTGTTGCGGTCGACAACTGGTGCGACGCGTACGGGCAATATGAAGCCAAACTAACGCATGGTTGCGCTGCGGCTCTGCAGACAGGCAGGATGAGCCTAATCTATAAAGGAAAGGGGGACAAAGCCGATATAAACAAATACCGTGATATAACAGCGACAACAGTAGTTTACAGGCTGGTAATGCAGATAGTAAAGGAAATACTACAGACAGGTGTGGAGAATAAGGGGGAGCTGGGAGAACTGCAAAATGGGTTCCGTAAACGAAGGAAGTTGGAGGAGAATCTGTTTTCATTGATGCCGTGTACTGAAATAGCGGGAAAAGAACACAGGCCCCTGTTGCTGGCATTTCTAGATGTCAAGGGAGCTTACGATGGTGTGATTGAAGAAGACTTGTAGGGAATATATGCCACAGGCCCTTGTGGCTGGCATTCCTAGGTATCAAGGAAGCTTACGATAGTGTGATTCAAGAAGACTTGTGGGGAATGCTGGACACACTAGATGTGGAAGATGGAATAACTAATTTTCTAATGGATATTTATAAAAGTAAAAATGTAGTTATCAAATGGGAAGAACAAGTATCTGAACCTGTAGAGGTACAATGCGGGTTTCGACAGGGATGTCCTTTGTCACCTTTGTTATTTATGCTGTATCTCCAGTGATTAGAAGCCAAATTAGAGGCGAGTCGAGTCGGATTCAGCCTCTCTTTTGCCAATCAAGCAAAACACATCGAAGAGTCATTACCAGCGTTGATGTATGCAGATGATATAGTATTAAGGGCCGACAACAAGAAAGATCTGCCGATATTTATAGACATCTGTGATAATGAGGGAGATAGGTTAAGTTTGAAGTTTTGCAGGGAAGAATCGGCAATCATGATTTTTAATGATAACGAAAGCAGTGAGCAAAAATACAGCAAGTCTTGTTAGAAATGGTGGATAAATACAAATACTTAGGCATATGGGTAAATAACGGGGCTGAGTATCTAAGACAGCACAAAAGATATGTAGTGACTAAGTGCTCCAGGAATGCAGCTGTAATGAAAAAATAGGGCACTGTGGAACTACAATAGGTATGACGTTGTGAGAGGGATTTGTAAAGGTGTGGTTCTGGTTTAGACGTTTGGAAATGTGGTCTTGTGCATGAAATCAGAATTTCAAGCAAGATTGGAAAGTTAAACAAAGTGACGAAGGTATACTTGCTTTTGGGGCACACGGGAATACTCCCAATCAGGGGGTACAGGGTGACATGGGATGGACATCATTTGAGTGCAGGGAAGCTGGCAGCCAGATAGAATTAGAGGAGTGATGGAGAAAAATGGGAGAGGAGCGTTGGGCTAGGAAAGTTTTCAGCTACTTGTACATGAAGAACGTTGATACTAAATGAAGAAAGCGAACTCGAAAGCTGTCAAGCAAGTATTTTGACAACAGCAGAATACCAAGCCAAAAGCAAACATCGGTTAAGAAGAAGGTGAAGAAAACAGAGAGGGACATGTGGAAGAATGGAGTGCTTACGAAATCACCACTGGAGACCTGCGGAATTTTTAAGCAGGAAATTGCAAGGAAAAAGATCCACGATAAATCTCGGAGGAGTTCTCTGCTCTTCGGGGCTAGAACGGGAGTATTGCGTACTAAGACGTACCGAGCAAAATACGAAGGCACAGACACGGTATATAGTGCGTGATGAGAGAAGGAGGACACGGCTGAACGTTTGATAACGTTCTGTAAACGGCTCCACATTATAGTCGAAGATAATGGCACCAAATGTTTTAAAGCATTGGGGTTTAGGGGCAGTGAAGGCAAAATAGACTTTAAACTGGTAGAAACAACCAGGAGGATAACTGATTGGTGGCCACAATCGAGGTGCGAGTGATATTCAATCCTTAAACACACAGTGATAGTACTTAACTTTATGGCTAGGTGGCGTGAGCCACCGCTGAACCTAAAGGGCGCTACCGGATATATTTGTCCATCCGTCCATTCAACAGTGCTATCTCTGGCAGAAAAGTAGAAATCAGGAACGTATGTCACACCTTTTCCCTTCCCGCCCACGCGCTGGCGCACGCTGACGCGTCCATGCAGAGCGCGTGCGGTTCGTTTGAGTCCCCTCACAATGTACCTCCTGCAGTGCGGCTTAAAAAGGTCTCTGAGCTGGACAAGCACTTCTGAAAAGCCAATTTAACAAAAGGAGTGAAGCTCGTTAGTCACGTTCATGATTCGGAGCAGACGACACAAGACGAAGACGCCCGAGTCACTGTGAAAAGCATTTCTTAGACCCGTTAAATACCAGATGTGGCGTATGCCTCGAGTTAAGTCCCATTCTGTCGACATAAAGCCGAACACTATTGATGTGCTGCGTTGACGTTGATGAAACCCATATAATTGTTGTTTTGATGTGGTATCAACAGTGTACTGTCATGTGTGAGGGCTTGCGGCGTGCCAAAAATAAATAAAAGCTAAATTTTGTATATTTTTCTGAATAAAACTACATTCTCTTACGAAAAAAAGAGTTAATCGAGAAAACTTTTGGGTTTTGTACAAAATCATTCACCTAAAAGCAAAATTAAAAAGAAACACAAGAATGAAAACAATTGTGGTCTAGAATTTGCGCGCACACTACAAGGTAATATTCAAGCAGCCAAATAACGTTTTCTAGTTGTACTGTCACTCTGCCTTCTTACATAAGAGAAAAACCACAAAAGTTTTGGCGCTATCTCTCGAAAGAGCGATATACTGTATCGCATATTACTGTTCCAAACGGAAGCATTGTATAGCATGACGTAATAGAAAATAGGTTTAATGCATTTTTTAATCAGTATCTACTAGAGATACCTTTAACAGCCACTCGCCTTATTATCAATGCGACGACTCTACGATAAAAATAGATATCACTCAAGAAGGAATTTATCGCCTCTTACGAAAACTCGATGTAAAAATTCTTGAGGTCCTGACGCTCTAAAGAATGCGTTTTTTTTTTTCAGGAAAACGCAGACTGAATGTAAATTGTCTGTGCATAATTCACAAACGATCATTACAAACTTCAGTTATACCTTACGACTGGCAACTGGCGAAAATAGTACCTCTGCATATATCTGGCTGTCAACACGAAGCTAATAACTACAGACCAGTTACTTGAACATGCACGTGCTGTAAGTTGTTTGGACATATTATTTATAAGGCCACCATATTACTCGAAAAGTACTTAGGCTTGGGCTAGCTGGTGCATAGCACTCATTTCCAAAGGGCAGCCGCACGACACATTTTTAGTTTTTTGTTTATCATTTTCATTATCTGGTTGAACGCAGTCATGTTATTTTGCTTTTACCTTCGTTGCAATCGTGTTTCTCTTCCTTTGTAGTGGCACATATATATGCACAGGTGACGGCAATAAATTATCAAGTGTTATTCAGGGCTCCTTGACTCTCTGTCTTTCTTTCCTCGTGGCGTTGCGCTGCCCTTTCAATATGAGTGCATCATATTACATTTAGAGCATAATAACTTACAATACAACCGGCAGCGCGGTTTCCGTTCAGGGTTGTCAACTATCACTCTACTATCTGAGATAATTCATGATATAACTGAAGCAATAAGGGATAGACGACCAATTGATGCCATTTTTTTAGGTTTCTCAAAAGTATTTGATGTTGTCCCGCACCTGGACGTAGTTAGTAAAGTAAATGCCATTGGAGCACACGGACAAGCAGTTTTATAAATAAAGAGCTATCTGGAAAACAGGATGCAGTGCACAGCTGTGAATAATTGTGTGTTTTATTACCTTAACGTGTACTCTGGTGTGCCACAAAGTTCAATGCTTGCACCACTACTATTCTAGATTTACGTCAATGATAATCAATCATGCGTTTATCCACCTGTTCAGATGCGAGTATTCGCTGATGATTGCGTAGTATACACAACCATAAATTGCAGGAACGACCAAATAGAAGTAAACAATTCCTTAGCTCCTATACAAAACTGGTGCAACAAATGGCGAATGAAGCTAAATGCAATAAAAACAGCTACTATTTCCTTTACGCATAAAAGGAAACCTCTTCTGTATCAGTATACACAATCAATAACGTCCCGCTGAAGAATTGCGATGAAGTCAAACATCTCGAGGTAAAAAAAATTAAACTGGGAATGTCATATAAACAAGGTATATCGAAAGGCTGTAAACAAGCTGCATTTTTTATAAGAAAACAAAAAACACACCTCCCAGCTTTGAACTAGATGCGTATAAAACACTCATTAGCCAGCTTTAGAGTATGCGGACATAGTATGCGCTCCACACTCAAATATTTAACCGATAAATAGGAACGCATACAGAACCTAGCATTGTGGTTTATATATTCACAGTATTCGCGACAAACATTCATTGCAAACTTGCGGGTAGGGCTGATATCCAACCACTTGTACAACGCAGACTGTTTTCTAGACTAAAATTTTGATACCTCGTTTATCAGGTATCATAGTGAATACCCCAAGCGACATATATTTGTACACCATTCAGGCATTCAACTCGAACGAAACATAAAACAATGCGCCAATAACCCTGTCATAATAAAACTTTTAAATATTGTTTATTTCCACACACCAGTTTCTATTGGAATGCACTGTCTGCTGATGTTATAAACTTCTCATCTGTCGATAAATTCATTAGCAGCATTTAAAATTGAGATTTCAGATGGCAAAAAAATTGTGTCATTAGTAATTCATATGCTACCCTTTCAACCTACACAGTTATTATATTACTGTTTACTGTTTATGTGTACACCTTGTTTACTGCATAATGTTGATATTCCTTGTCATTTGTACGTTCTCATACTTATTGCTTTGTATATATAATATTGCTCTGTATGAATGCTTTTTTCAACCCACTCTTGCATCGGCCCGAGAAGGGCCTGGAATATAGTGAAATAATAAAAACAAACGTAGACGGTCATGAAATCAAAATGTTCGAGAAGCTTTAGAGTCATGCCCTCCATGACAAAGGAGCATGACCCACTGACTTCGCCGCGAGGCGGCAAGCTCAAGTCAAGTTGAAGGGCTCACCTCGTTTTTTTTTTTTGGCTTTCGTGTGATGCTTGCTCTATGTTTCACGTACGCGGCTCAATGTTCGGTTCTTCGGCATGACTTGCCAGGGAACAGGCAAGTCATGCCGGTTTTACCACATGGACAGCATCCCTTGGTGTTGTCTGTATTGTTGTGACAGCCCACGACACAACAATACTTCGGACCTCGCCGACACTACCGTGGGGTCACTTCTTCCATCGCGAAAGGACAACTTCAAACAGTGAGAGTCTCATTTTAGGGCCATTCCATGCGCTAGGTGCCCCGACCCGCACGTGGTGACAGCTCTACCGACCGCAAGCGGAATGCCTAGTAATAACTAACTATGCCTAATAAGCCTAGTAATAACTAACTAACTATGCCTAATAAGCCTAGTAATAACTAACTACGAACAAATGACTAAGCCTGGTAATGGCGCGGATTTTATCAAACGAATGCAAGTTTATTTTTTATTTTGTTTTGCACAGTGAACCTGAAATAAAGACAGAAATTATTTATAGCAACAAATTCATAGGGCTTACAGAAAAAAACTACCTATGCAGTTAATAACGATTATGCTAAGAGGGTGTTGATAGACAACTGCTGAGGACCTTATCAAGTGCTTTAATAATGAATAGGTGTGGGTGCATGAACACCCCGGCAGCTAATTCAAATAATTGTGTTTCATATGTGTTGCCGAGCTGCAAACCACGTATGTTATCAATACAATGCAACTATATGATCGCTTAACAAGAAGCGGGCGCTGGAGCTCACGTTTGGGCAAACAGACTCGTCTGTCAGTGCTGCAACTTGATAAAGACAAATTCGCTTGCTGCAACGTCGGCTCCACCAATACGAATCTCTCATCGCAAGCTTATATCTTCCGCTCTTGCCTCTATTTTAGAATGCTCACTCAGGTGCTTGATTACTGCACGTCAGGCTAAACAAGCGCTGGGGGATAAAATGAGGCCGGTATCTCCAACTATACGCTGGCGTCACATTCATTTGGATTCTTTTTGTTCCCCGAGGCAGCATCGGTCTACTCAATCACTCACCACAATTATTTTCACAGACCATGATGCT
The DNA here is from genome assembly GCA_013436015.1 of Rhipicephalus annulatus. Lineage (NCBI taxonomy): Eukaryota > Metazoa > Arthropoda > Arachnida > Ixodida > Ixodidae > Rhipicephalus > Rhipicephalus annulatus. The sequence goes on along the minus strand of WOVY01003362.1, from coordinate 326,969 downwards.
CTCTGCCATCGCCATCTCCAACTTTTTCATTGGGTGAGGAAACAGATAGGAGAATGTTTCTCATGCTGATGAAGCCGTTTAAATTATTTTGCAGAACGCTTCAAGTTCTCTGTACCTTCAAATGTTGCACAGAATGAAAAGTGACATAAAACGTTTGCTTTTTAATAACACTTTTGTTTGCGCCACACACTCGAAAAGACCATTTATTCCCCGTTCCACTTACCAGCACTAATTACATATTTGCAGGTACGCCGCTTGAATACCAACTCGACTTTACTAAGGGGCATGTCCGCGAAGAAATCATCATAGAATAATATGTCGCTTGCCCGTTTTGCGACTAGTGCATTTAATACCACGATTTTATTAACAGCGCAGAAACATTGCGAAAGTTGCACAGAGCCCCTTTCACCGTGGTTATCACCACTGTCTTTGCGCCGAAAAGAAAAAAAGAGAAAAACATCGAACAAACAATTTCTCTTGAGAAACGTGAGATGGGGGACAGTGAAACACTACGCAAGCAGCGCCGTCGCAACTTACCATTTCTCGGCGTTGCGGCGAAGGACGAGGCCGGAATAAAACGCCGCCTGAGACCCGCGAGGCACTCAGACGAAAGAGAGCGAAGCTTCGTCGGAGCGCCTCTGGGTCAAAAGGGAAATCAGTGCTGCGGGATTCGGGGGAAGTAGCACGCTTCGGAAAGGCGGCGGCCTCCTCGGGAACGGGTGGCACCAAAAGGGACTCGGGAGGAAAGGCGTGCACGCGCGGCTATGACAGCATCGACGTGGCAACCGGCCGCACTAGCGCCACCTTTCGCAGCCGATTCAGCGAAGCCGGGTCCGCGCGGGGACTTCGAACGGCTCGAGGACTTTTGACTGCACAGCCAGGAATGGGAGTTGCGACCACCATCATTCGAATTCACCCTGGTGGCGCCCTGGTTACGGAGCTTGGGGTCTTACCCGAAGGTCGCTGATGCGATTAAATTATTCAAGTCCCGTGTTTTTCATGAGGGGAAGAATCGAAATTCGCGGAGCCCTCCACGACAGCCTCCCTTAAAGAGATATCATAGGTTTGAGAGGCAAAATACCCAATTAAGTATATTAGAGTAAGATGAAAGGTTGGGCCATTCGCTTTGGATTAGCCTTAAGCTTGGTTAAGAGCGCAACACTATAAAAACAACACAAGATAGCCGTTTCCTCTTTCCTTTTGTCTATCTTTTAATGTTGCGCTGTTAACCAAGTTCAAGACAAATATATTTCATATCCAGCGTACACGGTCAATTATTGACCATTTCTGATCATGCTCGAAGAATCGTGCAGGTATGTGGGAAATTGAGGAGTTCTTATTGAGGCTTTGCAAATGAGTTCTGCGGAAACCCTTAAAGTGGCGTATGGTTTAAGAAAGGGAAAGAAGACAACCAACTGTTTGTAGCATTAAGCCACAAGGAAATCCACGCAGATTTATCAGAAAGAAAATCTTCTTAGTTTCTGAAAAACTAATTGGTAGAACTCAATTGCTATACTTGGGTCCACGCGCTTCGAGCTGTCGATGAATTCGCCCTCGCGATGTCATTTGCTGGCTTCCTGGTTAGCTCAATTGTAAAAGCGACCACCCCAGAAAAGCGTTGGTCCCGGACTTCAACTCCGGATGAGGACGAGTTTTTCGAACACAAAGAAGTTTTTCTTCCTGAGAAATTTGTATAAATTTCCTTGTGGCTTCGTGCTACAAAGGGGTGCTTGTCTTCCTTCCTTTTCTTATTGAGGCGTTATATTTCACACAAAAAATATGTTGCCTGGAGGGCGCTTCATACTTTGGGCACCTATGCGAAACTGTGTTTTGCTAAATAATTACAATGAGGTTACGCATTTGAGCAATTACTAAAAAATGAATATTTTGTTAACCTTTAAATGTTACTACCTGATATACAATAGTCTATTCATTTTGTTTCAACTTTCTCTATTCTTCTGCCTTGACAAAAAATTGCGATATGCTTCATGCTTAACGTACTTTACAACAAGCACACAATTTTTCGGTAGTATTGTATTAACATATTCTGTTCCTGAGTTCCTATAATAAATGGTTACAATATTTCGGGAGCAAGTGATCAGAATGTTGTCTTAAAGTTGGGATAAATAGCATATTGACTCGCCCAGCCGTTGTGATCTAGTGGCTAAGGTACACGGCTGCAGATCAGCAGGTCGCGGGATTGAATTCCGGCCACGGCGACTGCATTTTCGATGGAGGCGAAAATGCTGCAGGCCTTTGTCTTCAGATTTGGGTGCACATTGAAGAACCCTAGGTGGTCGAAATTTCCGGAGCCCTTCACTAGGGCGTCTCTCATAGGAATATGATAGTTTTGGGACGTTAAATCCCAAATATCAATCATTAGCGATTCCCTTCAAAATTGCGGCTTATTTTTCCAATGTAGTGGTCTAAGTAAAATGTGATTTGTGTCTTGTTTCGAGGTACGCTTTCTTAGTAAAACATGCAAAAAGTTTCAAACAGTAGTTCTTGTCTTGTGGGAGAAAAGAATTTTGCATCTGAACAAAGCAAGGTAGTAGACGCTTGCATTTACCTCACCTTCACTGCATAGCCCTTCAGCGCGAAGTTCCTTGAAGGCTGGTTTATCCGGCGAAAAAGAATGCCCGTCGTACAACTGCTGGTCGCTTGTTTCAGTAATACTGCAGTATAGAACTTCAAAAAGGGGCAGTAGTGGCTATTTTATGGAACAATAACTTCTCCCTTGGATCATCGAAGGGCTGTTTATAGAGAACCGCTTCTTAGTCCCAGGGAGCAGAATGCAGTCAGTGACCTGCAAGACAGTATGAAGGCGTTGCGTTTGGGCTCTGATAATAAATGCACAGTAACATAATAATAATTAAAATTGACGTAAGGACATGCAGCTATGCATGGTGTGCATGCCTTCGAGTCATTGGGTGCGTGCTTCGTTTAGGAACCTGACACATGCGTGTCATTTCGCTTGATAGTTCATTTGCTATTTATTGTGAAGGTTTATATACGCGAGCGGGGTTTTCGCGAAGTAATTGCGTGTTGTGGCACGCTAGTTCTATGATGCGCTAGCTCATTCTTCAAGCGATATAGTTCACATGCGAGATACGTCCACAAGGCGCACCTCTGAAATACGATTGGTGCGTGTGATTGATTGATTTGTGGGGTTTAACGCCCCAAAACCACCATATGATTATGAGAGACGCCGTAGTGGAGGGCTCCGGAAATTTTGACCACCTGGGGTTCTTTAACGTGCACCCAAATCTGAGCACACGGGCCTCGACATTTCCGCCTCCATCGGAAATGCAGCCGCCGCAGCCGGGATTTGAACCCGCGACCTGCGGGTGATTGGTGCGTGTAACTACTCCATGAAACAACCACAGCTGTTCGAATGTACCAACTGTGTACCTTCTTACAAATTAGCAAGGCTTTATATGCGTCAACAAACGCTATAATTGGCCTTCAGTGACATCACGATTCAGCGTGGACAGCGTCAACTCAGTTTTTGCTCTCATTGAATGACAGTCACTGTGAATGCTCTCTGCACATATTGTGTACCCTATACTCGATGAAGCTTGTACCACCAATGCACTGAGTAAGGAAAGACAGTCACACTGTCCCTTCGGGCGCCATTGCGCCAGTTACCAGAAAAGTTAGCTATTGCAGCCGCTCAAGAAGGTTTGAGTGATGTTATTTACAGTGTAGAGCTCATTCGGAGACGCGCTTAACGATCGGCCAAAAAAAAACTGTTGTTTTCACTAACGATAACATTTTTACGTTTAAGAACATACTAAAAGGTGATGTGCACAAAGCTAACATCCGATCACTACGACGCCGAGTGACTCGATCAAGGCCTGATCACAACTACGTGTTGCGTGTGGAACTAAACAGAGCTGATATGGGCGAACGCTATACTCGTTAAGATAATTTTAGGATGAGTTAGACGACTGGCGCGAATGCTCTCAGCGCGCTGCCTGACGAGTAAGCACTCTCATTGCGAAAGGATGTCTGCTACGCAGGAGCAATGCAGGTGGCACCACAATCGAAACGAGAGTGCGAAGGAGAGGAGACCGAGGAGAAACGTGAGCGGAGGAGAAGAGTGTCATTACTTGGCGAAGTTCTAGAGGGATTAGGTCCACCAACTATCTGTGTTGCACGACTTTAGACCCCTACCCCTCCAAAGAAAAAAAAATGTTGTCTACGGGCACGCCACTTGGGGAAATGCGTTCGTCAAATTTTCAGTTCATTGCTTATTGCAACGTGTCGGTGCATGAAAACGTTGCGTATATTGCCTATAACCACATTTTCATCGTATTTCATGTGTGATGATAAAAATGATAAGTTCAACTATTTCTACAAGCACGTGGAAAGCAATCATTGAACGAGTTTTTTTTAAAATACGGCGGCGTTATTGAAACTCGAATTAACAAACATGTGCCAAACACGTGTTTGTAAGTTTCTTAGAGATTGTGGGTGGCCTAGTTAATATGAATGCATTCTAACAAGAAAAAAAGACCATCTTCTGACTTCATCCTGGTCTCTCTTTTGTGTCCTACTTAGCTTTCTTAAGTAATTTGGACCAACTAGCTCAAGAACACGCCTTGCTCATCTTTTTTACTACTTTCACGAGGTAAACTTATGTTACGCCACTGAAGTAAATGCACTTACGCCTAACCACAACACGCACGTGTGTGAATACGTGCACACACACAGATTGGAAAGTGTCCGTGTAGTTTATGAGACCTCGCAAGAAATAAAGTCGTTGGATCTCACTTCATTTTGTGAAAGATCTAAGAACATTATCGCCACACAATCAGACTGAAGCATTGTAATGAATATAGTGCTATAAATGAAATCTCAGGGTCGATTTGTGCTCGGAATTGACCTTTTTCAAGCTCGTAGAGCACCTCTAGCGGCCACTGCCGAAATCACGATTGGGGCTCAAAGTGGCGGCGAAATTGGCTACAGGGGGAATGTGTGTCATGATCGCCGATTGATTTTTCTTGTTTCTTCTCGCGTCTTCATAAAGCTGGTGCTCCAAATAACGCTTGTTAGAGACTGTCGGCTTTGTTTTTTTTTGTCCTTTCTTAGCGCATCGAGTGGTTCAGGCGCCGTGTTCGACATGTTCTCGTTGGACGAGTGCAAGTCGCTCTACGGCACCGGCAGACAATTGACGTCGAACCTGGATGGTGTACGTAAACTGAGCGAACGGGTAATGGAAGCCCAGTTCGCTTCCTCAAAGCCGCAGGAGCACAAAGGTTGGTCTTTCAGGAAAGAAATATACATTCGTCTTATCGATTGTGCTCTCTAAAGGCGGCCATCCGTTTGCGAGTTAGTTCCCGTTATAAAGCATATGCTTGTGCTCTATAAAGCCTGGACATTACAAGCAGCTCGTCCCTCTTAAAAACGTCGCGACAACAAGCATCGTCCAAGCTTACTGTGACTGCATAGCAGGGTGAGTAACTGTTCCTGTGTTTAGCAGCACTTCAGCTAAGAAAGCTATAGTTATCGTTGTGTATTTCTCAGTGGCATTTTTGTCTTGAGCTCGAACAGCTTGCAAATAGTATTCCTATTTTTGAAGTTTTCCTGTAAAAACAACTTCGTAAACGCGCTTACAGTTTGCGTGAGTTAAATACGGCAAAGCAGAAACTACGCTGCATGGGGGGGGGGGGGGATATTTTTCTCATGCCGTCTGCTCCCCAGAAGCTGAAGACTCGGTCACGTTATGTGCTAAATGAGTGCATTTTTCTTATTAGTAATATTTGCTGAAGATATCAGTAATGGTAATCCTTATCTTTCATGTTTATTGCGCGGCCACATGGTGGGTTCCAGAAGCGTACTATAACTTCATTTTTTCGTTGCATTACCAGTTTTGTAGATTTAAATTCATGGAAGGACATGTATGTGACCCTACGCATTTCCAATATGAACAGGTTGAGCCAGAAGTGCAAGCATACGGCTGCTCTGCTGTTCGTGATGCTAAAGGTGCAAAACCCTTCCTGTACCGACATGCCATGCAGGTGGGTGGCACCAACTCAAGGCAAGTACATTTTTTTGCTAAAAAGTTGCGGTGTGCTGATATCACATTAAAATAAGCCCTCCAAGTGCACACATGATCACCTGATTTTTGTAAGACCACCATCAGGCAAAGAAACTGCATAAATCTAGCGTAAATTGTGTTCATTTGTTTCCATTTTTTCCCCATAAGCCATCCCGAGGATTATGTGAAATCCGGGAGATGGATAGACACAACATGTCGTGCCATCTCTCGGTGGCGACCAGTCGCTCCACCGTAACTAAACGGGAAGCACACGAAAAAAAAATCGCATCTCACGAATGAGACGCGACATTGAAAATGACTCCTGGTTTATCATACTAGTGAACCACTAGAACATTTCAGGTGTAATTTCGATAATGTGCCACGAACAGTGGCGTACCAACTCTTTCGCGAGTGGGGGCGGGCAAACATACCTCACTCGTCAGCCGATATATATATATATATATATATATATATATATATATATATATATATATATATATATATATATATATATATATATATATATATAATGAAATCTATCAGGCAATAATGCCAAGGAATGTATACGGGGAGTTATTAGAACAAATGTAATGTACATAATAAGAAAGAAAAGTGAGTGAAAAAATAACCTACCGTGAGCAGGAATCGAACCTACGACCTTCAAATAACGCGTTCGAGAGCATCGAACGCGTTATTCGAAGGTCGTAGGTTGGATTCCTGCTCACGGAAGGTTATTTTTTCACCTACTTTTCTTTGTTCTTATTTACATTACATTTGTTCTAATAACTTCCCCTATACATTATTGTCTGTTAGATCTTAATAATATTGTGTCAAAACACGGAAAACGAGCCCTTAGGTATACTCTTCTTTCTCTTATATATATATATATATATATATATATATATATATATATATATATATATATATATACATATTAGGAGAGAGAGAACTTCGTCGACGCGCTCGCACCTTGACATGAATTTCCATACACAGAGGGGACACGCCGAGCATACTTAGATACCACGAAGTTCAATCACACTTCAGCAGGCCAAGGAATGACGGCCTTAGCCCAATTTCCGCGTTCAATACGGGAGGCTGAACTTGCTATTACGCCTTTTTCCATGACTATGCTTTGGCGGTTAACACCTATACAGATACCACAGTAGCTTATTAAATTTACCATGAATGTTATTCGTCGGGATAGAGATGTATCAAGTGTCAACGAGTATACATCCACCTTGAAGGGGGCGATACCTTCCAAACACCAGAACATACATTCTGCAAGCCCTCCTTCATCAATGTACAGTAAACATTTGATTACCCCTGTGCAGGCACGTTTTACTTTCGTGTTATATGCTGATTCTTGTGACGAAGGGATCAAGCAAGACTTTTCAAGGAATGAATTTTGTTATATTTTTCATAAGTATTACACTTTCTTGCATATATTCAGGCATGTCTGCATTATAATTTGTCTTATTAGCTAATATCCTGAACACTGTATCTGGAGCATGCAATTATTATTAGGATTGCTATTGTTATATTACCATTATTAATTTATTGTCAACTACTGAACCTTTTAATGTATAATTTCTGGTGTTAGGGGAGTAGTACATGGTTTACATTCCTTGCATTGGTATGAAACTTTATTAACGGGGCCCCAGGTGCCTGCATAAGTACACCAATAGAAACGGCGTAAACAAAGTTTTCCTTTGAAACAACAAAAATGTGAGCGATTAAAACGCTAAACTATCCCTCGCTGCTTCCTTTCAAAATGATCGTTAGCTGTATATTGAATGCCATTGAGTTTATTGCGCAACAAGGAGACCTGGCGAAAAAGCTGCACTGAGCAGCTTGAGGAGACCCTTGAGGAAATATTGGTGTAAACAGTCTTTGTCAAGCACACAGCACCAGCTTGTTACGCGAGGTGACAAATGACGCAAAAATAACCCATCGCGTATTGACCACTTATGCACGACCACGTCAAAAATAAAAGAATAAACTATTTTTGATACGGCATATGTTTGCCATTAGTTCTTCGGCAGTTAAAAGTTTCTGCGTGCCACAAAATTGCCGGCTTCTTGCATGGCGTCACGAAACGGGAGGGCATCTCCTAAATGTAATTCAAGCAGTCTAGCTGCCAACCACATAAGCAGCGGCTACATATATTAGCTGGTGAGATGGAATATGAGTTTGATAAAATATCTCGACATGCAGTATAACGGTGTTTAGTAGTTTGTGCGCGTATACATTTCTGTGAGCTCATACTTTCTGAGAGAAAGAGAAATACAGAGAAATAAGCAACGGAGCCCCTGTGTGCTACGTTGCTTATTGCCGTGTGTCCTCGTCTTGTGTCCCCGTTTCTTAGCGCTATTTTCAGTCGTCCTACTGAGCTCAAGTCAACTGCTTTATTCGTGGTCACTTTGCAAGCTGCCGCTATGGTTTCAAGTTACCGTAAGCAAGACTGATCAAGTTTATCATATTTTAAAGCAGAAATAATACTTGGTCTTTCAGCACGGAATAACTTAAACATCAAAAACGATTTGTCCCATTCATCGGCTCACATCGGCTTCTACAGAGCAGTGGAGATGGTATATCCTCTTCGAAAAAAATTATTTTCCGGAAGCAACAAATGCTTTGATCGGTCCATAAACAGTTTCTCGTTCTCATCGGTAACTGCATCAAGAAGTCACAGCAAAATAAAAACATGAACGAGTGATGTAATATTATTAGGCCCTGTTCAGCGCTTGCCTACTCTGTAATAATACAGGACAAGACGCGAAAGCATTGCACAGGCGACCCACACCACCAAGAGCCTACGAGAAATATCATCACAGCACCAATGTCGACGAAATTTTGCTCTGTTGTAATGTTGCCTCGTGACAATTTCAATCTCCCATAAGAACGAAATGGAGTAATTACTTTTGTGACGGAAATCTTCCCCTTACTTGTTAGTTTTCCCAGCGTGCAACCAAGAGTGACCGTAGCGCACTGTCCAGGGGGGGGGGGGAGGCTTAGCCCCTTTAACTTTTCTCAGTGGGGGGATAGCGCCCCCCCCCCTTGTCCCGCCGGCTGATACGCGTATGGCCAAGAAGTTCCTTTCTTCCAGAAAATATGATTATTTTTCCATACAGCCTATGGGAGCGGCCACAATTTAGATCCACTTCGGCCTCTTTAAACCTCGACTGCAATGCTTATAAAAGAGATTTCAAGATCGACTCCCGGTTTTACATTGACCAATAAATGTTCTTTTGACTAATACACTACATTATTCTGTAGCCAAAGCTATGTAGCTTCCTCAGTCGTTTTTGTTGACCTTATACACTGTTTTCAAAATCTAAAGCTGGTTTTTTTGTAATGCGCCCAGCTTCACGGAGAAGCCGGCTAACAATCAGTAAACTGGGTGTTGCGTTTTTTGCTTACGCTCTGATGAGGACAACTTATATATGTGCAACTAGGACCTCATTTCTACCTAAAAAATGGCAGGTTCCGCCCTTAGTTGGTTGAAAATACAGCGCGGGGAAGCGAACTTGCGGATTACGAAAAGGGCCTATTTGTTGTTTCCATGGCCCACATCTGCATCGGGGTGTTTCAGAACTGCTCGCGGCTCTGGCAATCTTCTTCAATGCGTGTACTTAGTATCGCGTTTACTACATCCCGTATCTATCATATGAAAAATCACGAGGCTTGAACTGCAGTTCATGCACCAAATAGAGGAGCAAGGATTGCCGCAGTGAAAATAGAATTGGTCGTAGGTAATATCAATCGGAAACACCATATCATGCAAGAATACCTTAAATACGAAGCATTTCTCAATGAACTTTGGCGTCTTTCGGTATATCTGTCGATCTATTAAGCCGCCTACAAATTTGCTCTCTTCGGATCATCTCATTCATAAGGTTTGTATCAAAATTTGTGAGGCATAACATGACTGTGTGCCGATCATAATAACAGATTATATTAAAATCATCACTTGCTTGTCGTGAACTTCATTGTAGATATGCCATGGTTACGGTGCTCTAGCGGCCATGCCGCTTACTTTATATATACCAATATCGGTACGATGAGACATTTAAGCATGACTAACATAAATAACAGGTATTAATGCGACAATTGTGACGTGCATGTCCTGTAACATGACATATATGCCATGTGCATGGTGCGTATGTGGCCGTTTGACAAACTTGACTTGTTTCAAATTCGGAATTGCGTGACGTGACGGTATAACGAGTATTACAAGCGTGAATATGACATTCATGACATCCACGACATGTACAACATGATTCACGTGCCCTGCTCATGATGCGCTCACGACCCCCTAGCATGTGCAAAAATTGATATCGACTGATATGACGGCAAGACAAGCTAAATAAAATGTCTAGACATGTATATTATCACATGCATTTTATGTAAAACATGACTTACTCCTTGCACGCTGCTTCGTATTACACCAGTGGGGTATGCGTTAGCGAAAAAAAAATGCTAAATACGTTAATCGTTACGCTCATAGTGTACTCGTGGTATTTTCACTAGCTTCGCATATACCAAATTTGGTGTTACGTGACGTGAATAGACGATGAAGGCAAACGACATGACCAAATATGATAGTCTTGATACTGCCACAAGTAATGCTGCTGCGTTTGTTTTTTTATGTGTTAACTTTCCGAAGTCTGGCAGCGCCCGTCCTCATCAACGTTGAAAAAGGCGCGTATTCATCTTTGTTTTTGTAGCACGCAAGTTATAGAATTTAATTGGGAGAGAAATTTTTCCCTTTCCTTACTAGAGCTGTATTATCAGCCTCAAAGCCCACCGGAAAACCGAGGGCAAACGTCATTTACCGGGCCGTGCAGACACACTCACGCCGCTCAATCGACTGCTTCTTTGCCGCTTAATTTTTGGCCATTTTCAGTTCTCTGGAGAGCACAAGCTCGCTCCAATAAGCCTTCTTCAACGAAAGGCTCTTGCGTCGTTCCTGATTACGTGACATCTGGTGGGGGTGTTGGGTATACTTTTTTTATAGTGATTCTGTTCATTCTTCGGTAGTCGACGCAGAACCTCAGTGTGCCCTCTTTTTTTTTCTTCGCTAGCACTACTGGGGCAGCCCAGAAACTTTTCGACGGTTGGATGATGTCGGTGAGCTTGTGATCAACTTGTGCCCGCGTCGCTTTGCGCTCGTGCGCAGACACGCTGTAAGGCGACTGTCGTGTTAGACGCGCACCATCTTCAGTGATTATCCGGTGCTTTCCAAGAGGCGCCTGACGTAGCTTCGATGTACATTAGAAGGTCTCGTTGTAGCGGTGGAGCAAAGCCGTTCACCTTTTTATGGTTTTCTAGCGGTAAAGCTGGATTCACATTGAAGAAGTGAGCAGGTTTGAAGGCGTCGTGCGGTTAGGGCTGAAATCAGCGAAAGCAGTCACGACGATTTCTTCTTGAATTTCCTCTAGGAAGGCAACAGAAGCGCCTTTGTTTATATTGTTACGGTTGAATTAAAGGATAGGTGGATTTATTTACAGAGTGAGGATGAAGTTTGGCAGTCGCGGTAAAGATGGAGTCCTCAGGCCACACCAGACAACGTCGTCTTCCTCTTCTACCTACCCGGCACACACTACAGCCCGGCTCATACCATAGCAATCCCCGGTTCACAGACGAAGCCCGCTTGGCGAGTTTAAGTCACTGGAGGGATGAAACTTCTTGAGGCGAGCCACGTGCACCAACTGCGTTAGATTTGACCGATAAGAAGGTGTCGTCAAGCGTGCCACAACGTACGTCAAGTCAGTCAAGTGATCTACATTGACGTGGGGGCCTGTGTACTGCGGTAAAAACTTCTGACATAAACCAGGTTTTTGTTGGGGGGTCCACAACCACACGAATTCACCTTTGCGGAATAAAATGGCATCATGGCGTTGATCGTACCATTGCTTGGAGCGGTCTTGTGATGCCAGTGTGTGCAAGCGAGCAATTAGGTGGGCTTCTTCAGCCCGGCACAATGTTTCGGCCACGGACTCATCAGTTTGGAGCCTAAATGGGATGATTGTATCAAGGAAGTTCCGTGGTGATCGAGCGTAGAGCAGGTAGAAGGGCGTGAAGTCCGTGGTCTCGTGCTTCGCTGTATTGTACGCGTAAGTAATTAATGGTAAGATCTCATCCCAGTTTTTGTGTTTGGATGAGATGTACATAACGAGCATGTAAGTAAGAGTTCGATTGGTACGTTCTACAAGACCATTCGTCTGGGGATGGTATGGTGTCGAATGTCTGAACTATGAAATGCAGAGGCGAAGCGATTCTTCCACAGCGTCCGCGATGAATTGGCGACCACGGTCACCGATGATTACTTGAGGTGGATCATGGCGAAGAACAACGGAGCGCAACAAAAAGGCAGCGACGTCATCAGCTGCGGAAGATGGCATCGCAGCGGTTTCGACGTATCTGGTAAGGTGGTCGACGCACACTATTATCCAGTGGTTGTTGTTTGAAGATCGCGGAAACGGGTCGAATAGGTTGATGCCCACTTGCTCGAAAGGCGTAGTAGGCGGTTCTACCGAGCGAAGAAGGCTGTGTGGTGCACTGGTAGGTCGTTTGTGACGCTGGCAGTTCTCGCAGCTCGAGACGTATTGTTTCATAAAATCTCGCATTCGAGGCCAGTAAAAACGCTGCTGCACTCGATGCAGGTTGTGAATGAACCCAAGGTGTCCTGACGTTGGAGCATCGTGCATAGTACGGAGAACGTCGCATCGAAGACTTTGAGGTACAACCGGTAAATAACGTGCGCCAGTTGCTGAGTAATTCGTTTTGCATAACAATCTATCACGAATTCGAAAGCGACCACTGCCTTTGAGATTCCGAGGGTGAAGGAACAAACGGTCTAAAGATAAATCATTTAGTTGTTCTCGTTTGAAGATATTGGCGTCAGAAAACGTGTGAGAGACCGCAGCAAAACAGATGTCGAGGGTATCTGCACTGTCCTCCGTCGTGGTCATAGGTAGGCGAGAAATACAATCAGCGTCCGAGTGACGTCGTCCACTTCTGTACGAAATGCTGAAGTCAAATTCTTGAAGGCGTAAAGTCATTGAGCAAGGCGGCCAGAAGGGTCTTGGAGGGAAACAAGCCAACATAATGAATGATGGTCTGTCACAATCGTGAATAGACGACCGTAGAGGTAACATCGAAACTTCTGAATGGCAAATACAGCCACTAAACATTCTTGCTCTGTCACCGTATAATTCATTTCAGCCTTGCTTAGAGATCGACTCGAATAAGCAACAACATGCTCTGCATTATCATGGCGTTGAACAAGCACACCTCCAATGCCAATTCCACTTGCGTCACTGTGCACTTCTGTAGGAGCAGAAGGATCGAAATGACGAAAAATAGGCTCAGATGTCAGTAGAAGTTTCAGTTCAGAAAATGCGGCATCACAATCAGGTGTCCATTCGAATGGGCTGCCTTTTCGCAACAAGCTCGTCAGTGGGTGTACTACGTTCACGAATCGGGGCACAAAGCGGCGAAAGTAAGAACATAGGCCCAAGAAGCTGCGAAGTTTCTTCAGTGTCTGGGGTGGTTTGAGTGTGCCGACTGCTTCGATTTTGCGGGGATGCGGCCTGACACCATCTTAGTCAACTCAACTAGGTGACCGAGGTCTAAAGCTTGTCCTTCACCAAACCGGCACTTCTTAGAGTTCAAAATCAAGCCAGCCTTTCTGACACAGTCTAAAACAAGGCTTAAATGGACGCTGTGCTCTTCGAAGGTACGCCTGAAAATGACATCACCCAGGTAGCATAAGCACACTTCCCATTTAAGACCATGAAGGACAGAGTCCATAAACCTTTCAAAAGTGGCGGGGGCGTTGCAAAGCCCAAACGGCATCACATTGAATTGGTACAGTCCATCAGGCGTCACGAATGCGGTCTTCTCTTTGTCTGAAGGGTGCATAGGTATCTGCCAATATCCTGATTGTAGGTATATTGAAGAAAAGTACGAAGCCGACTGTAAGCAGTCAATAACATAGTCAGTCCTAGGCAGCGGATATACACCTTTTTTGGTCACAGCGTTGAGTCTTGTGTAATCAACGCAGAACCGCCAGGCACCATCTTTATTCTTAACCAAGATGACCGGTGCTGCCCACGGGCTACACGACTATTCAGTGACACCCTTCTTCAGCATTTCCTGAACCTGGCGGCAATAACTTTTCATTCTGATGACGACACTCGGTAAGGCTTTTGTCGGATCAGATGGGCAGTGCTGGTGTCAATCTTATGGTGAGCGCGAGAACATGGTAAAGGTAGTGGCTTCCCTTCTTGGCAAAAGTCAAACACAGAAGTATGTCGCCTCAACAGATGGCGTAACGTCTGCTGCTCGTGTGACCACAAAGTGGCGCTAATCATGCCTAGAATCTGTGACTCGTAAGAGCAATTGCGCTTGCCAGAGGCTGTACCTTTCTCGCTTTCATCGTTGTTAACGACCGCTACAGAACCTTCGGTGGAATCATCGAAGACGCCAAGCTTCATTCCTCAAGGGAGCAGAACCGGCATTGGCGAACAGTTCAGTGCCCGCAGAAAGGTTGCTCCTTCATCAACAGATACCAAACAACGAGGGACGAGTACGCCTTTCTTAGCACATTGAACGATGGCAAGTTCAACAATGGCGTCAAAGATGTGGTAGATTCTGGAGCGAACACCGCAACTGACGTCATTGACTATGGCGGCACTGTCAGCTCATCAAAAACAATCAGAGCATCCTTCGCGGCCTGCGGCGCCTCATCGACGAGGGCAGGAACAATGTCACCGCTGACGGAAAGTTCACCGCTTCCACAGTCGACGAAAGCGTCACATCTTTTGAGAAAGTCCAGACAACGAATTGCATCGTGAGTACAACGTTGCAGCATAAGAAACTCTGTTGGGAACACCTTTCCTGCCAATAAGACATTGATGGCACAAACTCCGACAGGATGAAGTACTTCCCCACCAACACCACGAAACCTTGTTGATTCGCCCCAAGAAAACATAACTTTGCGGCCAATGCGACTTTTGAAAGAAAGACTTATAACTGATATCGTAGCACCAGTGTCCACCGAAGCACTTGAACAAAAGCCATCTATTTCCACACGTATCTTGTTCTTGGACATTATAACTGGCGGAGGCATCTGAGGCAAATCATGTGGTGGGACAACACCTCCATCGGTCACGCTGGCTAGTTTCTCGGCGGCTGCGGTGATGACAGATGTAATCCCCACG
The DNA here is from genome assembly GCA_013436015.1 of Rhipicephalus annulatus. Taxonomy (NCBI): domain Eukaryota; kingdom Metazoa; phylum Arthropoda; class Arachnida; order Ixodida; family Ixodidae; genus Rhipicephalus; species Rhipicephalus annulatus. Next base: position 311,699 of record WOVY01003362.1, on the reverse strand, counting down.
AAGGGGAACGATGCAGTCGGTCAGATGGAGGCGTCAAACTACGTTCAGAAGCGGGAAAACTGCCACGGAGATTTCCCCGCTGTGAGGTACTCCTAGAATAGGCGGGCCAACGACCGTTGTTGTGACCAGTGCCCACTGGCGGAAACTCTTATGGGGAATGGTATCGGAATGTCGGCTGTCTCTGTCGACGACAGAATCGAGCTATATGCCCAGCGATACCACAACAGTAGCACACAGGGGCTTGGCGTTATGCATTGTACTCCTGGAAGGCATTGCGCTGACGTGCTGTTGGTACAGGTGTATCTTCGTTCGGGTCGTAATAGGTGTTGGCTGGCTGATGGGGGTAACTGAAGCGGTCTTCGTACCTCGGAGCGGGTAGTTATTGCGCTGTGTCCTCTGTAGTGAGGGTGGCCTGTAGTTGCAGTCATTGATGCCTGCTGCGGCAATTGACACGGGAAGGCGAGAGGGAGGCGGTGCGGGTGTAGCTTCGTATGGCGTCGGGCAAGCATGTCGAGTGAGCTCTTCTCGAACGATCTGGCGTATTGTCGACGCGAGATCAAGCGGCGTGTATTCGTCAACACTTGCCACGGTGGTTACATATGGTAGGCGACCAAACTTGGGGGTGATACGTCGAATCTTCAGGGTCTCGAATGTGCGACAGTGGCTTATGACGTCGGTTACCGTAGCAAGGCTGTCTTTGCTGATGAGGAACTGATACACGTCCTCGGCAATGCCCTTCAACAGGTGGTCATCTTTGCCTTCCTCTGACATGGAAGGGTTGACAATCTTGCAGAGCTTCAAGATTGCCTCGACATAGGTCGTTTACGTCTCTCCTGGGATCTGAGCCCTCTGCAGTAACGTTTGTTCCGCTTGCTTTCTGTTAGCTACGGAGTCTCCAAAGCACGCTCTTATTTCGGAAACGAAGCGATCCCATGACGTGAGGGCATCTTCGTGGTTCTCGTACCACACGCGTGCTGTGTCTGTTAAGAAAAATACTACATTGGTCAGCTGGGTCGCCACGTCCCACTGGTAGTATTTGCTCACCCGTTTGTAGTGTGTGAACCAGGCGTCCACGTCCTCGCCAGATTTGCCACCGAATGTGCGAGGCACTATCAGATCCTGACGCAACCAGGGACCAGCCGCACGCGAACCTGGTACTAGCGGTGCTGCTGGGACTGGTAGAAGGTCTGCAGCTGCGGGGATCCGGTTTCCTTCTTTGCCGTGAGACATCTAAGCTGCCAGAGGTAACGGGGGCAGTCCAGCAAGGCGGTGGCTTCGTCGTAGATTAGGCGCTTGAAGCGTCGTGTCTTGGTTGATTACCCAGCATTTCCACCACAAAACATTTACGGTTGAATTAAAGGATATGTGGATTTATATACAGGGTGAGGATGAAGATCGGCAGTGGCGGTAAAGATGGAGTCCTCAGGCCGCACCAGACAACGTCGTCTTCTTCTTTTACCTACCCGGCACACACTACAGCCTGGCTCATACCGTACCAATATGCTGAAATCGCTCAGTGAAATTCGTGTTGAGAACGTAAGGGGTTCCTTGTTTTAAGCGCGCAATGCCCCCTGCGACACAGGCATCATGGCCTGCTGTAGTCATAATCCACGATGACGTCACTCTCCGGAGCGGCATCCTCCTAACATACGGCGATCATCAGACTTGCTCAGGGGGGCAGGGTGACGTGGTCATCGGCGATCCTTAGATGATTACTGTGCTTGGCGCTTGGGTTCGGCGTTATGGCGTGTTCAGCAGAGTAGGTGATCGACTTCGCCTTCAAATCTATAATGGCACCATTCTCACTCAGAACGTCCGTGCCAAAATTAGGTCGCGGGAGCAGTTAGTATGAAAAACACAGCATAGAACGCTGTGCCGTTTATAGTGAAGCTCGGCGTGTAGGTTCCACTAGGCGTGCCCAAGTGGCCTCCCACTGTGCGTATGTGTGGACCAGCCTAGCTCGTCATGTCGTTTTTTTTTTCGACGCGAATGATCTACTCCTTACAGAGTATTCGGCCCCCATGTCGATTAGTGCGAGTACGTCAAGGCCGTCGATGGATATCTGCACATGTGAGGTAGTAGTTTTCGAGCTTCGGGTTCGTCGGGACGTTGTATCTCGGCTGGCGCGCGTTGATGGTCGACGTCCACGCATCGTCGTCGTGTTGGCTGCAGGCTTGGTTACGTCGGATAGAAACCGCACCGAGCGCTCGTCATCGCGCTGGAGAATTACGGCGGGTTTCGTGCGGGGCATTGGCCAGTGGGTGCGTGGGGAGTTTTGCTCTTCGCTGCGGTGGTATGGCGTTAGAAGGTTTTCGTTGTTTCGCCGAAGGGGAACTTCACCTCCCGAAGCTGCTGCTTTTAGTTTCTCCTTGCAGGGCTGGGGGACATTCCTCGCTCGACGTCTGCATTACTACGGCGAATCGCTGATCCATACGGATGGGGCGATGGCGAACGACTGAAGCGCTGTGGTCCACTACTCGTGTAAAACAGGTACTCGTCGATCTCGCTGGGTCATTGGCCGGGCAATGGGCGTGGTGCATCGATGGAGATACCTCGCAGGCTGAGTTGTCTATAGGATCAGTGACGGTTGATGTGGTCCGCTTTTCCGCAGCCAAAAATCGGGGGTTCACCACACATCGGTCTTCCTTGGCGTCATGTGTTGGGGGACAGGGGATGGGGTAGGCGACGAAAAATAATGGTAAGAACGCTCCTGGCGAAGATGTAGTGGTGGGCGAGGTGGACGGATAGCTGCGGCGTATGCCATTGCCTGCGGCTCACGGGGTGGTTCCAACTATGTAACAGCCTCCAGCTCTTGTTGGAGCTCCTCACGTATCATGTCGCTTAAATAAGTGGCTTGAGGTTGCGGCTTCGTTGGAAATAGTTTTCTCAGCTCCTCTATTACCACTGCGCCGATGTTTTAACGCTGAGTATCCGTCGGAATACGCACACCGTCAGCGAGGTTCACGCTGGCCGTGTCAACGTAGTGACGGTTGCACTGCTTCGCCCGCATTTCTAGGGCCTTCTCAATACTGCTGGCCTCGTCCACGAATTCGGCAATGGTTTTGAGTAGATTGCGAACAAGCCTCGCAAACAATTCTTCCTTGACGCTACGCATCAACAGGTGCCACTTCTTTGCCCATGTCAGGGTCAGCTCTCCTGAAGAGCCACGTCATCTCTTCGATGAACATAACACCTTCTTTGGGGTGCTGTGTACGCGCCTGCAGCAACACTTCCCCTCGTCCCTTCCGCATGACCGTGGTAAAGGTCGTTAGCAACTGTGTTCTGAATCCCTATCAGGACTCCAAGGAGCTCTCGTGGTTCTCAAACCACGTTCGAGCTGAATCCGCGAGATAAAATAACACGTTTCTCAGCGTCGCCTCATCATCCAAATGGTTTAAAAGCCTGACCCGTTCGACTTGTTTCAGCCAGTCCTCAGGATCTTAAGAGAGCGACTCATGAAATGGTGGCGGCTAATCGGGTTCCTGCAGAGATACGGGAGAATTGGCGGCGTTGGTCATAATTACAGCGTTGTTCATGGGAATTGCTGTGTCTTCTTTCCTCACCGCTTCCGGAAGCAGACCAAACTCCGGCTGAAGGTCTCGCGGTCGGCGGCTGACAAAAATTGGACTTGCCTGGCAGGTTTCCGCGTATACAGGGTTCGTAAACCCACCACCATCGCCAGAAATCTTACAACCATGCTACGACGAACCAGCATCGGGGCACCTCGGCCCGGCCCGCACACTTGGAACTAAGGTCGAGTCAAAATACCGCTAGCCCTGTCTTGCATACGATGCCACCCATTACGTGAGGAGCTGCCGTGACTGCAAGCGCCGTAAAACACCACCGACTTGATCCACTGGCCGCCTACAGCCGATTGGCGTGCCATTGAAGCCCTTTCAACAGCTTGGCATGGACCTTCTTGATCCGTTCCCCACGTCACGGGCCGGAAACAAGTGGATTTTCGCATTCATATATTTCATGATGCGCTACGCATAGACCGCCATGCTCCCCAGGGAGACTGCATAAGACGTTGCCAAATTTTTTCTCCTTCAAGTAGTGCTGTGACATCGCACTCCAAAAGACTAATGACAGACCGTGAATTTGCGTTCACTGCAGAGCTTATGCAAGGAGTCTTGCGCTACAACAACACAGATCAACATAAGAACACGTCGTACCACCCCAGACGAATGGACTCACCGAACGCCTGAACAAGACCATTGCGGATATGCTGTCTATGTACGTCGACGTTGAACATAACACGTGGGACGCAGTACTTTCTTAGGTAACGTTCACGCACAACACTGCTATTAAAGAAACCACGAAGATGACTACATTCAAGCTGGTCTACGGACGTCAGCCCACAAAGATGCTTGACGCGATGCTGCCACAAGTCTAAGATGATGACCTAAACGCTGACGTCCAGGAGTACCTGCAACGTGTGGAGGATGCTCGACAGCTCGCTCGAGTGTGTACAACGGACTAACGCCCAGTGGTTGCTCAACGCTACAACCTGCGATGCCGAGGCGCTGATTATAAATCGAGGGCTTGTATGGGTTTCAGGTCCGATTCGACGTCGCGGACTCAGCGAGAAGCTCTTGTGCCGGTATTTAGGATCGTACAGAATTGAGCGACGCCTTGGTCAACTTCTCTACGAGCTTGTCCCCAACGGTGACACGGGCACATCAAGACGACGCACGAAACCTGAGGTTGTCACTTGGTTCGTTTCAAGCACTACTAAGCCAGATGATGATCTCTCTTGTATGAACCAGGGTTTTATTTTTGCATCGGGTCGATGTACTCTAGGAGGGGGGGGGGAGTAATGCAGCAAGTAATGCTTTCATTGTGATAAAAGTTATATATACACTCGGCTGGATTTCGTCGTCGTCGTCATCATCACCGCCGCTACCCCAATCACCGTATATGTACACGTATTGGTATATAAAAACGCAAAAAAGAAAAAAAAACCCTGAAAAAGACTTTGGTGCGTGGTATCGAAAGTAGAACCTCTCAGTCGAGAATGCGAGACGTTAAACACTCAGCCATGGAGAAGCACGTCCTTGAACGTTCAAACGGCAAGCTTTTTTTATTTACCACTCACCGCTGGTGACAGCCATATTGGGGGTGGGGTGGAACTATCGTGTTTTCAGAATTACCAGCAAAATGGCGCAATGAGCGCACGGTGGTGTGCGCTCTCATCTCTTACGCGTACTGTGCCCCACCGAGAGCAGAAGGTGTACGCTCGGTCGCGTGCACTTCGTACGTCTTGGCTGGCCTGTGGCTTTCACCGGAACGATACTGTTGTAGTTGCTGGGTGCACAAAGGTCACTGCTATGGTTGCAAAGTCTCCGTTTGCGAAAACAGCGCGCTTTTCAGACACAGCGAAGTAAGAACGCTCATTTGCGTTCATCTGTACATATGAGTTCGTTTTGTGCGTTATTTGTGCGTGAGAAACGCGTGGCACGTTTTGATCTGCTCGCCATTCTGCGCGTGACCTTCCAATTTGTTGCTATTACATTCATTGCTTCACCTTTTCGGCAAAGCTGTGACTTTTTTGGCTTGTTCATTTATGTGTCAACCTCCCGGCATCTGGGAGCGCTCGTCCTTTAAACGTTGAAAGTAAAGGGCACGTCTTCATCTCTTTTTTTGTGTAGCGCGAGCTATCTGATTCGATCGGAAGGAAGTATTTCTCTTTCCTTGCTAGAGCGGTATTATAAGCCGCAAAGCCCCCTGGAAAACCTGGAGTAGTCGTCGTTTACCGGGCCGTGCAGACACACCCACGCCGACCAACCGACTGCTTCTTTGCCGCTTGATTTTTGGCCGTTTTCAGCTTTTTGAAGAGCGAATGTTCGCTCCAACAAACTTCATTCAACGAAAGGCTCTGGCATCGTTCCTGGATAAGTGACCAAATGCATGTCATGTAAAACATTACAACATGCTACGCTCATGATGCGCTCGTGGCCGTTTTGCTAGCTTCACTTACACCAAATTTGGAATTGCGTCACGTGAACCGACGACGAAGGTGAATGGCACGTCCAAACATGATAAAGATATCCTACGCGTCATGTAAAAGTTGACTACGTGCTACGCTAAAAGCTAGCTCGCGGCTGTTTCACTAGCTCCGTATATACCAAACTTGATATTACGTGACTTGAATGGACGACGAGCACAAATGTCAGGCGCAAACATGATAATCATGACATGGAAGTCATGTACGGCAAAATTTACGTCCGCCTCGTAACGTTGTGGTGATTTTGATGTGACAGTTCATCCTTCCTCGTCCGTGCCTCGCATATAATTGATTCCGACCGTACGTGGTATCTGTCAATTTTTGTGGGTGCAATTTCGCGCTGTTAGTCCTTTGCTTGAGACAGCCCAGGTAACAGCATCTGAGAATCTTACATTTTATTATAGGCGTTGCTTTTGAATGGGGGCTCCCCTGAAGTTACACAGTTATGCGCACGTTTTCAAAATAGTGCTAGCTAAATCTATCATGATTGGAAATTGCCTGTGTAGGAGATGAAATTCGTTAATTTTGCCTATAAATCTTTTAATGTGCACCCGAGCACACTCTAAGCCAAAAACGGCCGAAATGGGAGCAACGGCTGTTTTTACTCCTTCAGACCGACATTTACTCTTCGAAAAGACCAGGCGGAACAAGATGGCCGACTTGTTCGAGAATGGGGGAGCAACTGTATTCCTCTCAAGTTTGTAAGGGAGCAACGGAAGGAGGAACCGCTGTAAATGCTCTCGTCACGCAACGGTTACTCCACGCCAGGACACCGCACACAAATATGCATGCCGCCCACATTGATATTCATGGGCCAGATTATTGTTTGTTCTGTGTGCCAAACTTCACCAAACCAAAACAGTGATTTATTTTAGCATCCGCAGATAATAAGATAGCAGCGCTGGCTGAACACAGAAGGCCTGAGAATACAGCTACGGCAAGTACCTAACACACGCAGCAGCAGAATGGAGAGTTGGCACGTCAAAGTGGACTGAACGCCTAAACACGTGCAAAACAACGATAAAAAAAAGTCTAGACACGCCGTTCGTCCGCGAAGCAAGGGCGTCAAAGTCGATCAAGCACCGAAACACGTGCATAAGGAGCCCCCCCCCCCCCCCCCCCCGACATATCTAAGAAGAAAAAAAAAGCGGACCCAGACGCGCTTTTCATCAGCCGTACACTTAGTAGCACGCTTCACCGTTTAGTTTGAGGGCAGAATGACAAATCTGCGCCATCTGCGCCCGCACGACAAGTGTGGCGCTAGTGTAGCAAGCGATGTAATTTACAAAGTAATTTTTGTTCAGTGTTTATGTTTATTAGCACTAAGTAAGAATTACACTAGATTTTTTTATATTTAATTATGAGTTTTAGTATACCTCAGTTTTTTTTTTCATAAGTGTATTAGGAGAACACGCTGAAAGCATTGCGCTGACGCCTGTGCTGCCACTGCTCGACGTTTTTTTTTTTCGGCGCAACTAGGTTCGCGTTCGCACTACTCATATTCATATGGTCTGTGGTCGGCGAGCACATGGACATGCGAGCTTGTGAGCTATGTTTTGAGCGCGTGTGTGTGTGTGTGTCGCAGATTTGCGTTTCTACTTATTCGTGATGAAGGTTAGTGTATATTTATCTTTAAGCAGCACGAAGTTGTTGTGGATTTTGCTGCTGGGTGGAACAAACACATCGTAAACACGTCTTCAGCTATCTGCAAGCCTGTTCGCTCGTCGGACAAAGGACTGTGCATGCATCAGCGTGCAGGTGAGTGGCATTTCCAGCAACATTTAATGTTTTACAATACATTGTTGAGTGGTTACGCTATTAAAAAAGAAATGATTTGCTCTTTCTTATTTACCGTATCCATTACTAGCCGTATCGGACTAAATTACCTCTATTATTACCGCCTGCATACCCTCTTCCTTCCCCTGTCACCACTGCAGTGCCAGTGTACTTTTGCAGTGAAAAGTTCATTTCTGCAACACTACCTCGCTTGAAAAAACATTGGGGTGGGGTTGTAGCTGCCTTCATACTGGCACTTTTCTACCATTGGCTTTATGTAACGTTAACGGCTGAGTGTTGGGGCCTTGGGCCGCATTCTTTAGAGCTGTAAGTGAACAAATCATTGTCGCATCACTTCACTGGCATAGCCTGGCGGTTGCGCACAGAATTTTTTTAGGCCGGGCATAGGGAGCCCATAATGACGACCATATTCGCTTGCCCGGCCTCCAATTCAAATAAGCGGACCCCCCCCCCCCCCTCCCCGCACGCCTCGAAAAAAAAATCTGCCCACATCACTGCGTCACTTGCTTCACCTCTGCGCTGAACGTACTATTTTATAAGCGCTCCATCAAGCGAGCAATTTACATATGAACAGAACAATTGGAGGAGGAATGACCCAAATCTTTCAGATTTCTTTAGTGATGCAAAACCTTCGCGAAACTGAATATTGTAAAAGACAATCATAAATGCTGTATCTTCTCGTTAGCATTGTCATTATTCTGCATCATGAAATCTTTATGCGCTGTGAAAACTTGGCATGCCGTTGAAGTCACATATCGATGTTAATATCAATCGACAAAAATTTCGACAACTTCAATAACGCCGTTTGGGATTTGCCGCATCCACATAATTAGGCTGATTCCCACTTGGCTGTTCTTAACCTGACTTCACTGCTACCAAATGAAACAATATTTGATGCATGTCTTTTACTACTTTTTTTTCAGGGATATGACACAAATTTGGTTATAGTGCAGATATAAATGCTCCCAACGATGCTAAAGTACAGAAAGCAAGAAAATTTTGGTAAGTGCAGACTTTTTGTACTACGTATATGAAAGCATCGCTTTTTAGGGGCAAACTGTGCAAGTGTTGGCCAGAGAATAGTTTATCATGCCACATGGTTACGCTGGCACTGACAATTTTACATGGCTCCGCTGGCCCGTGTGTGTGCTCACACTGTTACCGTTAAGATAAAATGTTTCTTTTCATTGCAGGGATCGCTGTTTGTACTAGAAAGCCAACGGCCAAGATTTGTTTAAGCTGGCGCTCCTAAAGGTATGTTTTCCCTATTTACATAGATTTTGGCTTGGACAATGCATAACACTTGGGCCTAGATTCACAGAGCTGTCCATGCGCAGGCCTTCATAACAGCGTTTCTTGACTTGCCTTTACCCTGTTTTCTGCAGATGTTTCGTGGGTTTAAAAGTGCCACAGCATGTTGACCTCCCCCACTCTGAAAAATTCGCGTTCAAAGTTCTGCAATAGTGGGCTTAACTTTCTTGTGCACCTCCTTGCTGTTCCAAGATCCTGAAGTGTTATGCTCTTACTAGAGGTGGCAGTGTTTCTAATGTTTGTATTTCCATCACATTGACCAAGTATGCGATCTTTGCTTGACTGGTAGCACATCTTCAACCAATGTCATTGTGGCACTTGTAGAAGGCAGTACAAAATAAATAGGCAGACATTCACACCGGGAGCTAACTTCTAATAATGCTTTTTTTTGGAAACCACGCTGCGCTTATTGCAATTTGTCTGACAGAGCAGTAACCTGTTTGGCTGTGAACCAACAAGACGAACTAATAAAAGCTTCACATCTTGTTGCTCTCAGATATATATGTATTGGCAAGCTATCTGTGACACTGTCAAACAAAGAATCAGAATATCTGTGCATGCCTTAAGATATATTGCTTCGCTCACATATCTCGTGGCTGTGACTCGTCAACCGAGTGAACAAATGCACCCTAGTTTACTAAATTTAAAGCATTTTTTGAAGGTAGCACGGTCTACATTTATTTGTCCATAGTTTTGTCCAGCCGTTTGCGTCAGGTACAAAGAAATATACTTTTTATTTTTATTTAAATAAATAAATAAATAAAGTATTTTAATATGAGTGGACCGTACGTGTTATTTGTCACACACATGATCTCACTTAGAATGCCTATTGGTGAATGGGCTCATATAAATGTCACTCAGCTGTGTATAGGAAACAAGTTAACTGAACCTAAGGGTATCTTTAACTGCTACAAATATGCCTTGTTGAGGTGCTGCGCATTTTCTTCCAGAATATTGCTGTCTGAGACATCATGTGAAGAGCGTCTACCACATCAGCATTTATATGGCTTGCCAAGTAACGTTTGGCCGAACCTTCCTTTTTTTCACATTTCGTTTCGCAGTAGACATCCTAGAATGTAAGTGCTGCTGCAGTGTGTGTGACTCATTGTTATTTATTGATTCTAGCATGTTTATCCTCACACTTATATTTTTTTCTTGCAGCAATGAGATGCTTCACATATGCCTGTGGTGACATTCCGCTGCGCTAGCTTGATGGAAACACCAGCTGCGAAACTTGAGTCCTTCAGCATTGGAGAAGTTGCCCTTCTCTAACCAATGATGACACAGACTGCCCTATGCTAGAAATTCAAGATTGTTTTTCCACGGATGACGCAGAAAACCTTTAATGTATTATGGTGCTTGTTTAGTGAGGGCTGTGGTGTGGCGAAGTCTACTTTTACGTGTGCTCAGACGTCGCCTCGTAAAAAGAACAATAAAGCATTTATTTTCCTTTCAATATTGTCCACTTTTTGTGTTAGAAGCACCCAAGCAGTGCTCTTCCAAGGAGCTCTCGCCATGTGTTAAGCTTGTGACAAGCATACTCGAGATAGTCATTTCCCCAAGGAGTAACTGGAAGCATGTGCAGTTGGTTTTACGAGAGTAACTGCGAACACATGGGAGGAACGGTAAAGAGTAACTGTTGCTCTTAGAAGAGCAACTGGTGGGAGTAATGGTTGGTTCACAGGGAGCAATTGGTGGGAGTAACTGTTGGTCTGCAGGGAGGAACTGGAGGGAGTAACTGTTCATCCCCCGAAGGAGGAACTGAAAGGAGAGCAACGGTTCGTCCCTCTACACTTACTCCTTTTAGGGGAGTAATGGGAGTGGCAATGCAATTGCTCCCTGAAAGGAGCAACCCCTATACCCCTGTTGCTCCTTTTTGGCTTAGAGTGCACTTGCAACACTTTTTGTCTCCTCTGAGTTTTTTTGGCTCATCTGAGCCTCACCAGCTATCTGAATGGTGGCATGTGGTGAAACACACCTAAGGGCACCAAGTCCTCAATTCTAAAGCCTTTATTCACAATTACAGCATCCCCTGCCTCCGAGAGAACAATAACACCTGACTGCTCAACGATTGCTCTATCGCTAGTCCCTCCTCCATACAATTTTGAACCAGGTAATGTAGCAGGCTGGTGAGGTACATACAAGGCACTTCACGGTGTTTGCATACTTGTGGGCTAAGAAGGTCTGTCTTTGGGCTATAAAAGATGGTGGCTTCTGAATTAGCACTTCGGTAGTGTCGAGTACAATGCGGGTGTTGGGGTGCTGTTTGAAGTCATGTGGCATGTTCTGCTGCACTACAGCCAGTGTCGGAAAAGCTGTCAGTGCGTGAAGCTCTTCCTCTAGTATGAAAGCCCACCGAGAAAAAATTCTATTGAAACTGGACATAGAAATCTGCAATTTTCTAGCTATCTCAAACAATGCCATGCAAGTGCGCAAGCGCACCAAAACCATGAGCAGTTGTTGTTTGGTTTCTCATAATTTTATGTGGTCTGTGAAAAAGAAATTCCTGTGTGAATGTTTGTTGCTCAATTGCTCTAGTACTTTCATACATTATATTGGTGCTGTGTGGCGCCCGTTACAAAGTTAAGGAAGTGGGCTTTTGTGTTATTTTGTTTTTTGCATACTTACCCGTATAAATCAGTGCTGAACGATGTAGAAAAAGTGTGTATTTTGCGCGTTTTTCAAGCAGGCATGCAACCGTGATGTGCATTCTTGTACTGTTTTAGAGGTTCAATAAAACAAGAAGTCAGTTTCCATAATAGTTTTTATTTCGTCTGTGTTTACAGGTGGCACATGCTACTCAACGAATGCACGTTAAAAACCGATGCGTGATGGAGGCGGAAATGTTGTAGGCCCGTGTGCTCAGATTTGGGTGCACGTTAAAGAACCCCAGGTGGTCAAAATTTCCGGAGCCCTCCACTACGGCGTCTCTCATAATCATATGGTGGTTTTGGGACGTTAAACCCCCCATATCAATCAATCAAAAACCGATGCGTAATACAGTATCACGCGCGCGCACGGCAATAAAAAACTGGCGTGTCATTTTCACACAAACAAAATAAAAAATAGACGTATCAAACTTTACGGTTGTCTAGTAGAGCAGCGTTGGCAGCGCGAATATCAAAGCAGAATCAAAACTGACTTTGAAAAAAAAAATTCGGCAGATCTCACGTACCTGAATCGACCTTATGCGAAGCATGTGGGGGAAGGTGACCATGTTGCAATTTTATATTGAGCGACTCGCCATGAAATTACGCTAACTATTTGTACAAATGCTGCACGCACAGACATACGTTGATGAGTTGCAGATGTTTATGTAACCAGTTGTTATCGCTTGTGGAACGATGCCGACTGGAACATGCGTATAAGCAACACCAGAAGCTGATATAAAGCGCTGATGCTCACGAGGATGCTGGCCCTGGACACAGTTACATAAATCAACTTCAGCGCATGGCAACTTTTGACGTTAACCCGACGTGACAGCTTTAGTTCCAAGGCCTCGCGTAGCCCCGCCGCGGTGGTCTAGTGGCTAAGGTACTAGGCTGCTTACCCGCAGGTCGCGGGATCAAATCCCGGATGCGGCGGCTGCGTTTCCGATGGAGGTGGAAATGTTGTAAGCCCGTGTGCTCAGATTTGGGTGCACGTTAAAGAGCTCCAGGTGATCGAAATTTCCGGAGCCCTCCACTACAGCGTCTCTCATAATAATATGGTGGTTTTGGGACGTTAAACACCACAAATAAAGTCAAATTAAGACCTCGCGTAGCTCTGTAGTAAATTGCTTCATTGCCATTCAAAGTGTTTGGACTTGATTCCTGAAGGGATCCTGACACATATTCTCTGCATTCGTCGGGTCGAAGATACCGATGTCGAGTGTTTTTTGCTCGCGCGTTGATATTGCCTATGTGTGTTCTCATCGATCATGCGTAGATACTAAGTGTCAATCAACTGTGGCACATACTCGCATACCAGAGGCACAAACCGTCCTTGGGAATGTGCCTCTCTCTGGCGGGAAGCATCTGACGACGTACGCGATGGGATGGTGACATTATTCATGTCTTGACCTGCGCATCATATGCGTCAAACAATCTCACCCTCCCATGCTAGTTTTGGTTCCTGCCAATTGAAGGGGTTGACCACGAGAGCACGCGAACGCAAGCGGCTTGATAGATACGCTCAAAGTCGCTGAAGTTCGCTAAAAAACGTTCCGCATTTAAAACAACGGCCAGTAGCGGGCGCTTTGCACAATGCTGAACAGCGTGTATCCCTTTTTCGCCATCGTTTGCCGTAGCCGGGGCCTACTGTACTGCTCAAAGCAGCAGCGCATGATCTTACCGTGATAGGCCTAGAAACTAGTGACATAGAATAGGGGGACTGTCCAAAGCGCTGGCTCCCGCGTGGGCCTTCTGTGGTAAACTGCCATTATGCGCCACTGCAGCGCCAGTCCAGTGGGAATGCTGCACTCGGGAAGCGCGCACGAAGCTATACACCGAAACCCAGTGAGCTCAGTGCTTGCTGTCATATTGAAAAACGCGTGGCGCCATCTGTTGCAAGCGCGGCGAAGCAACACTTTCAACTGCCACGCAAGCAGCAGCTCAGCGAATAGGACGTGAAACCTTTCAACGCGAGTGCGGCTGTAAGTATGTTTCGTGCTGTTCCTTTGCTAGAATTTCGTCCTGACTTCGTATGAAACGTCGACAGTCTGGAATGTCTGCAGCACGTGCATTGCAGACTTCGGAAGCAACTTCATCAGGTACGTATTATCCAACTGAAAGAAACGCGAATAGCGGAAAGCGTTAACTGCGGCGTACCGTGGCTGTGATAAGGCAGAATTTGGACTGTAAGTCGGCGTCACCGTACGCTTGAGTCTGGCTCCAACTTACGCTTATGCAACGCATGTGTATCAATTTCCAGTCCTGCTGGGCACTTCGAACACACACGTGGAGCAAAAGTGCCAGCCAGAACAAGATTTTAAAGTGCTGCGGTGACGCCGGCTATTAGCACATGTAGGTTCGCCTAGGGAAAGTCAAGGCATGCCGCAGTTCGACCGAGTCGAAAGTCATGACTTCCGCGCCGTTCACGTCTCCTTGCATCGCGCTAGTAGGGCATTACAGTTGTACTAAACAAGCGTGGTGCGTGCATCTACGAGTGAGTCGTAATACGTATATTCTATTATTGACATGCGGCCTGCGAAAGAGTTCGGCAATAGTTTTGTCCCGCATACTACAGGCATACTGCACGCAAATCGCTGCTGTAAAGTGGAACAGCTACAGTCGCAATTGAATAAACACAATGAGTATACTTACTAGTACACTTTACTGGACTCGTAGTTTTTCCTGTTGATTGCGATTATACCCAAAGGTGGCGGAGCTCAGCGTTTTTTGTTGTGGACTAAAATATGTGCGACCGCAAAACACCACACTGGCACGATTACCGAGATGCGCTGTGAACTCCATCGGCAGTGCACAGTAATCTCTTCCTCTTGCGCTGGTTGTCGCATCAGATGATAGCGCAGTGGTACCCAGATTACATTTTATTGGCGCAGCGTGAACAAGCGCGTTTTCGCTTTTTAAACTCCCAGAGCCACTGCTTGTCATGCTAGCGAGGCATGCCTTGGCAGTTACAAACAAATTATGACGTCTCTGGGAGCGAGGGTATACCGCCGAAGGCGTCTGAGTGCGAGATAGGCGTGCTCTCTTCTATAGCAGCGTCTGCTACGCGCTGTAGATTTTTTGTGCACAGTTTCTACACAGGACGCTCGAAGTCTCGTCTTACTTCAGTATTGTGGTGCGAAATGGAGCTTACCCTTCTTCAAGCTTTGTGTTAGTGAAGGGACAACAAGATAACATGAAAAACTGAAGCGGCATCTGCGTGTTTCAGTTTTAGTGAAAGAGTTTGCAAATGTTGATGCGTATGGAAAAACACGCTTAGGCACAAACAATAGTGAGGTGAAATTTCTTCGCATTGCTCACCGAGCAATACTGTCACGCCTGCAATATAGGTGTAATAAAAATTACACGCGAAAACCACTAAAATACTTCCGTGTGGCGACCGCTTCACTCAGAGTCACATGAGCCATGGTGGCCAGTGGTTTTCTCGCCATATGCACTCCGTTTCACCGGACAATTTGTTGGTATTCACTATCAGGATTATACTGAGGTTGTTTTGAATACGGTTCATGTAAATTCACCATTCATTAGACCCATAGGCTAACGGGAGAAAGTATACAAGCACATTAACAGTTTTATGAAAAAATCACAACACCAACGAAACTTTTTAACGAAACGAACAAGTAAGAAAATATTTTTTTAGAATTTAGGTAACCTAAATGCATGATCATATCCAGCTTTTCTGGACACATAACAGCCAGCGCCGCTAGCGGTCCTGGCTCGAAGCTAGCGCGTTTTCCACGGAATCAGTCAGTTTTTATCGAATAATTCATTGTAGAGTGTGAATTTTGAAAAACACAGACAACAGAGTGCGTATGCGAAACTCAACTGACGAGAAGGCTGCAGTGATGAAGTTGGGGTAAGCGTCTATTTTTTTCCCAGAGCAGTTAAAGATCGTACAATGCGAGTCTATGGAAATGGCAAAAAAGGTTGCCTGTTTTTTCGAGACAAAAACGTTCAGTGCAGTAAAACTAAGCAGGTTCTATTAATCGTTAGTGCACCGCATGTAGTCCTGACACTCGGCTTTCGATTGAAGCTATTCTCAACGTGCCACAATTGGCAGAGCATTGTTTCCTAACGTGTTTTTGTGACACAGTCATTCAAATGCTTGCGGTATATTGATAAACTTTTGCTTATCGCCAGTGGTTCGGTGGCGTTTGTGGCCGAGTGCGATAATCGCACAGTTGAAAGGTTCAACATCACCGCGCCGTCATAGGTTCAATGATGCACGTGAGAGAGTTTTGTTTTTGAGCCCGTTAATTAGTTTCACAGACTCCCACAAGATGTCGCCATCGAAACAAACCAAACAAGGTTCTGTTCCAGTTTCGATTTTTCACTGTGATGTCGAGAAGTCTTGTTTTTCTTCATTTTCATTACTTTCAGTGCATTTTTAAATACTTCGCGCATATCACAGTCTTAAGATGCACATTTGTAATTCTTACTTTATTCTTTTACACATCTTAAAAAAAACAGCGCTCCATCAATTTAGGTGAACAAAGCTCCTTTTTTTCGTATGTGTATTGTAATGTAAAAGTAAGGCGAACAAAGTTACTTCGTATTTTCGTACTCGTAATATAGTGTAAACTTACTTTCTATTTTCATGATTTCGTTATGGTCTTCTCAGGTTCTTACAAATCACCGATGTAAATAACGCGAACTAAGAGTAGAGAAGCAAGGCATAGTATATGTGAAATTATACGTTTTCCCGTTGCTTTTTGAATGTGAAGCACTTTTTTGCGTAGTATCTATCTATCTATCTATCTATCTATCTATCTATCTATCTATCTATCTATCTATCTATCTATCTATCTATCTATCTATCTATCTATCTATCTATCTATCTATCTATCTATCTATCTATCTATCTATCTATCTATCTATCTAGCCACGCACGTGTGTATATATCGCAGTGTATCACATACAAATTTTTGTCTGCTAGGTAAAGAGGCGATATACGCAGTATATATCGCCGTTTATCGTATACCGCAATATATACTACGTGTATCACCTCCTTATCCTTGGGTAAACCAGAATTATTATTTAGGGGTAAGAAAGTTTGTCGTATAAGTTTGACGGGTTATGACATGATTACCTTGTAAATCCCGCTGTGTACGTACGTCGAGAAACCTTTTCCTCCACACATTTGTGGCACATACCCACATACCCCGTGTGGTGGTATGCTGGTATACCACAAAGGGGATTGACAGTTTGTTGACCCTGGAGGAGCGGGAACAGACATTTGTAATTTAAGTGTAATAGGGCCAGAAAAAACTGAAACGAGGAGACCAGATCAATGCAAAAGCTAAATATTAGGGTCCCAGCAGGAATTGAAACCAGGCATTCTGCGTGGCAATCAGGTACAGTACTACAGCGCCGCGTTAGGGCTCAAAACTGCTTTGGAAAAAACACCCCATTGCTAGCGTAATGGCAATTGTGGTTGCATTGCTAGCCATTCAAATTTATAACCATCCCATATGTGCTCCTGTGACACAGGATTCACATCGTATTAGCGTCAGTTATACAGTTCATCGACATCCGCTGAAGTTCGTCTACGCACCACTAACCAGATTTACCTCGCAAGCGCAAGCGCTACATATACGATTACCTCTTCTGTGTTGGTAATAACCATGTTGCTGCTGCCAATGTTGCGCAACTGTAAACATTGGGTTATATAAAGCATACGCTACTGTTAAGGATATGTCTGAGCGACAAGATTTGTACATGTATTTAGCATAATTTCTTAATATTTGGCTTCATTAAGGATACAACAAGGTCACACTCCTTTCGAATGCTTCGAATTATATTGATCCCCGTGTTACATGGAATCTGCCAATTAAAATGACGAAAAGCCCCTCCTGTCTATGGGATCGGCACGTATGTCAATCTGTACGCCTTCTTCAGAGAGGCTAAAAGAATAACATTCCAGTAAACCTGTAATTTCATGTTTTATCTCAAACGTGTGTTACCGCGACATCAACCAGATGGACATTATTGATAGGTTCTCGCCATCGACGTCGCGATCACCGTCATAATGTTTTTAAAAAGTCCCCATTGACGTCATTTCCCTGTGTACCGTATGATCTATGCGCGTATGAAAGCACTTGAACGGTGGGGAGGAACACGGCTGATCAAACGTGTCGGCCCATCTCTGTCAATCAGAGGGCACATGCGATAAGATTAATCCACGGGTGAAGCATGCGATCAAACTGCTAAAGCAAAGCGTAAACGCCCTGTTTGCGTTGAAGACGCATTGATTCATTGATTGATTGTTTGATATGTGGGGTTTAACGTCCCAAAACCACCATTTGATTATGAGAGACACCGTAGTGCAGGGCTCCGGAAATTTCGACCACCTGGGGTTCTTTAACGTGCACCCAAATCTGAGCACACGAGCCTACAACATTCCCGCCTTCATCGGAAGTTGAAGGCGCATGAAAATACGCGGAAGTAAAGGTGGGGGTGGTGGAGGAGCGTCCGAGCAGCGGCTGTGAACGTTGACTATAAGGACGTGGCGGCAAATGCTATATTGATAGACATCAGCGGACGGCTTGTATACCCTCTACGTTCTTCGCTCTCAACGAGAAACGACTGTGCGGATTCTCCTTTCTTACCGCGAGCGACTGTGTTTTGTTGCATCAGCGTTTTTTAGAGTTTTGCAACGCTGGATATAAAAATTTAGCCTTAGTTTGTCGTTACCACACTCATAACATTACCTTTGCGGTGAAACTGGGATATTTTGTCATAAGTTGTCATATCTAAAGTGCTGCGTGAATAGAAAACGACCAGCATGCATTCTTTCTTGACCATCATAACACTCTGTGCGCTGTATCGGATAAGTCTGTGTGATAAGACGTATGTCGATCGAAGCTCTCAGAAAGTTCCAGAGACTGGAGCTGTGATAAAAAACAAGCTGTCATCAATAGAACATATTTTACGATCACGATTAAGTATATTTCGTTGCCCAAAAGAGCAGGGGAACCTGCGCTCGTGCACTTTTATGACGTTTCAGAATTTCGTGAACTTGTATGATTCTATCTACATTTTTTGCATGGTTCATTTGCTGCATTCCGTAATTTGTTGCTTGGCTTGGTGAAAAACGCATATACGTATATCTATGCTCAAAAATATATAACCAGCTGTCTTACGCTTTCCGTATTGAAATAACCGATACCGCAGTCTGTGGCCACTGTGACAACG
Organism: Rhipicephalus annulatus; assembly: GCA_013436015.1. Taxonomy (NCBI): domain Eukaryota; kingdom Metazoa; phylum Arthropoda; class Arachnida; order Ixodida; family Ixodidae; genus Rhipicephalus; species Rhipicephalus annulatus. Next base: position 292,721 of record WOVY01003362.1, on the reverse strand, counting down.
AAGAATCCATTCCACATATATTTTGATACTACTGACAGAATAGTGGACAGCGACTATGTCTTTTCAACGAGCTCAACAAATGAGATAATCAACGTCTGTCCAAGAATAATATACAGTTTTACAAATGAGTGAAGGTTAAACTGATGAGAGCGGCTCCAACTCCGAGCTCTACCAGGCATTGAGGCACCCTCAAATGGACTACGGCTTTTCATGAACGAGAAAAGCTTTTATGAGGGCTACCAAAAAATATCGCTGTTGTGGGTGCATCTTTTCCTAATAGATGTTATTTAAGATGCTTTTTTTAATTCGCATGGTGTTTTCGGAAGTTACTGTAACTTTTGTGGAGAAAATATGCACTTTATTGAAGTTTATGTATTGCTGATCCCCAATTCTATGAATACTTGGCGTCTGCTTTCTTAGTTTTTTCACATTTCTCCAAAATCAGACTCAGTGGCATGTAAAGACGAGAACATCAGAACACATGGAGTATAATTTACCTGTCAAGGAGGCACGCACAAACAGAAACAAAGTTAAGTTGAAATAGTTGAATACAGGACTCTGTCCGTATACCATTTCTAAAACTTGTGGTAATATACGCAATTGTATAGTTGTAATCAATGCAAGAATATTTCGCGTGGTTGTTGTCACTGATGGAAGCGCACTTTTTTCGAGTGGTGATTCCCGGCCTCTGACGAAGGGGGTGTATCAACATACACCAAGTGATATTTTGCTGTGCTGAAGCAGATGTTAGTACATCATGGTGGTCTTACGCCTAGGAAGCTCCTCCCCACATGTGGTTGCAAAAACTGTCACTGCCTGTTATCCGTGAACCTCCGGTGACTCGTAGATTTTGACGATGAGGCAGTTTTTCATAAAGGGTCTGTTGATGCAATATATTTCGCATCATCTTGATGTAGTTACCTATGTATTGAGGAGAGGGTACGAAACCTAGACACGCTAGCGCTAAAAATTTAGTTCTGTTATAGCCTTGAGGAAGATAAGTCTCGACACAAGCCTCGTTTACGGATTGTTCATCGCAAGCTTCCATCTTGTCATTTCTTTGTTTATTATATTTCTGATATTATAGTTATTCATTATTTGGCATCATGCGTGGCACCGGACACTTCATTCAAAAGAATCTAAGAGATCCATCAGCCCGATTCCGTAGAATCACCGCAACACTAAGATGACGTTTAAATTAGCCGGATGGGTCGACCGATAGCGTAGCCATGCCGCGGCACCATACCAGGGATCTCCCCCCCCCCCGCCCCCTTCCTGAACTTTTTCCTCGCTATGGCATACTCGACGAAAAGGCCTATATCATGAAAGTGCCTGCTGCCACCCCTCCCCCCTCTAAGAAAATTTGCCTACGCCCTTGTGGGTGACGTGTCAATGACGGCTTAGATCATTCTCAGTTGATAAAAGCGGAACAAGACTACAACGGTCATTAAAAAATAGGGGGTCCCAAAGCTTCGCCTTTAGGAGTTCAACGCGATAGCGATCTTCTGTTTCTATAGTGCCTTCTTCAAACACTTCATGCATGAGCTCTTTTCGAACCAGCTATGCACCCTTTATATAACCTTAAGGAAACAGGCGCAATAGCGTGTGTGCGTATTGTAGTGGGTTACCGGCTCTAAACAACGAACTAATTATGATAATCACATGTTCTGACGCCCAACTTTTATGGGCGCTTGTACCACGCATTATTACTCCAATAATTCTTCTTGCATTGGGAATCATGCATACAGAACGTGTGTGTTTGTAAAGCATGTGTCACTTTCACGGCATTTTCAAGCAGACGAAGCAATTTTGAATGTATTCACAAGCATACGCTTGGCCGTGTGGTAGAACATCCGCTTGACACTGAAATGACGCATGTTCAATTTCCACTCTGACCCAAACGACCCGGGTTCGATCCCCGCTCAGACCGAGGAGTTTTCATTATTTATTCTGTTTGCATCGTTATCAATATTTCGGGGACGCATATGCGGATTTTTCGCTCACAACCAATGACGCCGAAGCCGAGACCATGCAATGCCAGAATTTCTACGAAACTAGCTATGTAACGCTGTTGCGTTAAAATGGGACTTGACGGATAAAATATGATGGTGAAACATTTTACAGGCATGATTTTATCCATATTTTACTTTTTATCTGAAAGCACGGTGCTCTAATTGTAACATAGAACACATCGAAGACGAACGCTGTTTTTATCCTCAGTATTCCACTCCAGTGCGCACTGTTAAAAAAGTCGCAATTTACATTCATAAAAGTTTATGCCGCGCTTCTTCGTTGTGTGACTGGTTATGGCGTAATGACAGTGTCAACACATCCAATCACACCGCGGCAGAAGCGGGATAGAAAGCGGGTGCCACTGATGCATGGCCGAGAATTCCTCGCCCTTGCAATAACTCTGGAGGAACTTACACTAGTACTTTTATTTCCCTGTATCCCCGCCCATGATAGAATTGAAAAGATTACCTGCAGGTATAAAAGCAACACTTCTACAAAGTAGAGTCTAGTTAGAGACAATTCATTAGAACAATGGATGTGAAGCGAGGGTGTTCAGGTTAACTGCGATACCGGCTGCCTTGGCGAACAGGCTCACTTCGCTTCCATCTTTCCTGTACTCAGCGAGGATATATCAAAAATGCAATTGCATATACTAACATAGGACAGAAAACGCATGATAACAGTAACACGTTCTTTCGCATGATAACACGTTCTTTCTTTAGTCAACTCTGCTTTCCTGGTTAGCATAATATTATGTGAGGTTTTACGTTCGAAAACCACGAGATGATTTTGAGAGATGCCTCAGTGGAGGGCTTCCGAAGTTTTGACCATCTGGAGTTCTTTATTGTGCACCGACGTTGCACAGTTCACGGCCCGCTATCATTTCGCCTTCATCGAAATGCGACCACCCCGACCGGGATCAAACCCGCAACCTCTTGGTCAGAAGTCGAGCTCCACTGCTCCGATGTGGTGATCTCCTGATCAGCATATCTTCATCGGGAGTATTAACCAATGACACACTACTTTCACTGCCGCAATGCCACTTTACGCCGTTCAAATATTAATCCCAATATAAGAGGCTAAGTTCAGACATGACCACATGCTTGTCGCCTCCACTTCTGACACTCAGAACTGCTACACAAGTCAGCCCTATACAACAAAGTGAATGAGAACATTGAAAAAGAAAATTGAACGCAACAAGCGCTTTTCAAAGTAATGTTCTGCCTCTAGATTCAATGAGCCGAGTGTTCGATGCTGACTAGACTGGCCTTTGCACACTGTTCGTGAGCCAAACCCAATAAAGGGTCATCAGCCAAATAACAGACCAAGCGTGCATTGCTTGTTTGCCTCAAGTTCGCCACCAACATTCCGCTGCTCGCTAGTCACTGGAAAGAAAAAAAAAACAAACAAATGCCGGTGCTGCGCCGAATTCTGCCAGCGGTCTCTTATCACATTTGCACATGGCGGCCACTTTTTCGGCGATGCTTTTTTATATCGTCACCATTCTGCCATCGCTTAACGTCCATTTTGGCACCGACAACCTGTTCAAGCGACCTTCCTTCGTAAACAGTATTTGATAATTCCTTGACTTACATTTGAGGACACTGACAACACAGCGCAGTGTCCTCAAAAGCAGGGATGTCATAATGTTTCAATTTCACGAACTTTAAATCGAGGCTGGTGAAAATTAAGCAGTGGAGTTGTCTTACCGCAGAAGGAAAATTTTATTATTTTGTATGCCCTACAAATTTCGGATTAAAGGTTTTTTCCTGAAGTCACTATTACACTGTTCATTGAGCAATTTTTGTGAATTGCAAAGCTTGGCAGACTAAAAAAATATTTTTGTATGCTCTATAGGTCGCAGAACCATACTACACTAATTGGAGACGTGTATGCTCATGCATAGTTTTTTTTTGTTACTTGGTGATTTTAGCTAAAAAACCCTGTTGAGGTTAAAAGACGTAAACCATAGGGAGCAGTGCACCGCAATCAGGCTCTACTCTCTTATGAAAAAGGTGGTAGTAATTTATAACTTTGGGGTAGTAATGGTTTGTCACATATGTTACAACCCTGGTAGTAGGCGCAGTTAGTAACGGTGAGGGTGGTAACAGTTACTAACTACCTTTGCTGTTACTACCAGCAGTTAGTAACTGTTACTACCCTAGCCGTTACCACCCATGGTCAGTAACTTTTAGAGGTTTTAAGAAAACAATTTGTAACCGATACTACCTTGCTCATTCATTTTGGGATATTATTTCTCCACTGCTAATGTTGGTCAATAAATTTATCATTACTAAAAAACTTTAAGTAATAAAGCCTGGTGTGCCACGAAAGCGAAGAATACATAGACCTAACCAGGACACTATTTTTACGCATACATGTATGAAGTAAGCGTCGCAAAAATTAGTAACGGTTTCATCTAGTAACAATTTACTAACCTAGGTAGTAAACAGGTATCAAAGGAGTAGCAACAGTCCAAGAAAGGTAGTACCTGCTGCAGTTACTACCTGTTTGCTTGCAGATGCTACCTTTTTACTAACTTTTTTAAGAGTGTATGCGCATCGAAAACAAGTTTCATAGATTGATATGTGGGGTTTAACGTCCCAAAACCACCATATCATTATGATAGACGCCGTAGTGGAGGGCTCCGGAAATTTCGACCGCCGGTGGGGGGGTTCTTTACCATGCACCTAAATCTGAGCACACGGGCCTACGACATTTCCGCCTCCATCGAAAATGCAGCCGCCGCAGCCGGGATTCAAACCCGCGACCTGCGGGTGAGCAGCCGAGTACCTTAGCCACTAGACCACCACGGCGGGACCATCGAAAACAAGTTATGAAGTGTCCCCAAAGGCGCATGGCGCACTGCAATGCGAATCGCCATGGAACAAATAACTTTATTCCGTTAGATACCGCGCCTGTGTCCAATGAGATACTGCGAGGCGTAGCACTTATCAGGTTCATTGACACCATGCAAAGCGTATTGTACTCTGTGCACAAAATCAGACAAAAAACGACAACAAAAATTCGCAGATCCCACGTACATCAGAACCGATGATATGCGAAGCAATTATGAGAAATGTTATACGTCACTTTAAAATCACCACAACGTTACGAGTTGGAGATGATTAATTCCGTACATGACTTTTGTGTCATTATTATCATGTTTGGATGTGTCGTTTACCTTCGTCATCTATTCACATCACGTGATACCAAGTTTAGTATATGTGTAGCTAGCAAAACGGCCACGAGCACGCTATGAGCTTGGTATGTTGTCATGTTTCTACATGACACGCGTGTCAGAATTATCATGTTTTGACCAGTAATATATTTCGTCATCCATTGACGTCACGCAACACTAAACTTGGTATATGTGGAGCTAGCAAAACGGCCGAGAGCGCATCATGAAGGACCCGATATACTACAATGTAGCGTTGACACGCGCACACGCCGGGCACAGCGACGCTACGTTAGCAAAGCGCGAGCACTCTATAGTCTGACGCCAGGCGCGACCAGCGTCCGTCGGCGCGGCCCGAAGGAAACCGGCGCGAAATTCGACATTCTGCATTTCGCGCCGATGCGTTACCCAGACAACACTGCGTCTCCCTCTTTTCGTGATGGAGCGACGCTGGACGCGCTGAAACGCGCATGCACCAAAGAAATGCAACGTGGTGATGATGAATCAACATTTCTTGGGCCCAACATTGTCGGTAGTGCGCGCAGGCACTAGATAGGGAGGTTCCCTAGTTGCGGAACTCATATGTATCCAGCAGTTCCTGGCCCCTGTCCGTCATGGTACGCTGAGTGGGTAGGGTGGGGCTGGATAACAAGGTGTTGTGATCGGCCTCTCTGGCATGGCGCCACTTAGACGTGAGCCGATTGCTCTGGACAGCGCTCCCAGAGGTGATCCAAAAGCGACAACGACATGCTAACCGTACTTGGAATTTTGCGGCGCAGACGTCTCCCCTCGTAGAACCCTTTGAGCTCAACCGCCCGACTGACAGCTTATGAAGCGCTGTTTACAATCAAAGCGGCTTAAAAAGTATGGTTATATCTGTACGTCTTTGTGCGTCGGAGTGCCGCGGACAATGGACCAAGCGACTGAGGTCCATGTTCGAGTGCATTCTCAAATTCTCTGTGCTGCAGCCATGCTACCGTTTCTACAAACCGCGGCTTGCCTGGCGCCGTTGACTCCACACTGCAACGGCTTACGGACTTGATTTCTACATATAACCCAGCATCTTCGCGCTGTGCTGCGTCGTGCACCTGTTGCAGTGGTTGTGCAGTGTTTTCTCCCTCACCATGATACAAACTGGGCGTGCCTCTCCCCTCTTTCTCTATGTGGGGAGGGAGGCGGTGTTTCACCCTCCCCTTTCGAGGGTGGAGGTGAAGAAGACAATTTGAATGGACCATCCTGGGTTCCATTGTTTCCCCTACAAGGGATCCTGGGACGACATGGACTTTAATAATACGAGTGCAGAGACACTCAAGGCATGCTACCAAAAACATTATAGTATCATGCTACCTTGAACCTGTATATAATGTAAATAAACGCTCCTGTCCTCGACATCTCCCCGGGACTTTGGCTGGCTCCGGTCTCATGGGCAGACCCCCGACTACATCAAAGGTCTCCCATTGCTCAAGGGGTTGGTGATTCGGGGTGTCGGATGGAAGATGGGGGGTTCTTAAGTTCTTTGCACTCTGCCAATATGTGCGTCATTTTTCTATTTTACAAAACGGACAGAGCGTGTTGTGTTCCACAGGGTACACGCGGTTCAGCAGTACAGCTCAAGTTATCCCGCTCGACGCAGTATCGTTTGTTGTGCGAGTATAGGGCAGGACCGGCGCCTGGCGTGGCAACGCCAGCGAGCACCGCGTCACGTCAAAATGTACTGGCGCCTTGACTGTGGCATGTAGTCATGTTCTCACATGACACGAATCTCCTGATTAACATGTTTGCACCAGTATCATACCTTCGTCATCCATTGTCGTCCCGTAATACTAAGTTTGGAATAAATGAAGCTGGCAAAACGGCCGCGAGCACATCATCAGTGTGGCATGTAGCCGTGTTGTTGCATGACACACATGTCATGATTATCATGTTTTGATGTGTCATTTACCTATGTCGTCCGTTCGCGTTGCGTAATACCGAGTTTGTTACATGTGAAAGCTAGCAAAATGGCTGCGAGCGCATCATGAGCGTAGCATGTAGTCATGTTGTTACATGACGCGCATCTCATGTTTATCATGTTTGCACCAGTATCATACTTTCGTCATCCATTGTCGTCCCGTAATACCAAATGTAATATAAATGACGCTAGCGAAACGGCCGCGAGCGCATTATGAGCGTCGCATGTTGTCATATTGTTACATGACATGCATGTCATGATTTTCATGCTAGGGTCTGTTGCTTGTGTGCGCCATGCAATCATTCTACACCATACCACTTTTGTAACATGCCATGTGAACGAAACCACTGCGAGAACTGCAGGCCTATGAAATGCAAATAATGATATTCATGACATACATGTCATGGTTTTATTGTTTTGACTAGTCAAATATGTTCTACATACAGTCTTGTTCAGCCATACCAAGTTCGGTATCGATACCGTTATCAAAACGGTCAGGAGAGCTAAAAGTCGTAAGCGGCTAGATAGATAGATAGATAGATAGATAGATAGATAGATAGATAGATAGACAGATAGACAGATAGACAGACAGACAGACAGACAGACAGACAGACAGACAGACAGACAGACAGACAGACAGATAGATAGATAGATAGATAGATAGATAGATAGATAGATAGATAGATAGATAAATAGATAGATAGATAGATAGATAGATAGACAGATAGATAGATAGATAGATAGATAGATACGCTTAAAGTCGCCGAAGTTCACTAATAAATGCTTCGCATTTAAAAATAACACTTTTGTGACAGAATGATTGTCAACACAAACTGAGATAGTCTGTACAGCATGGAAGTTTGCATGCACGGTATTCTATTGTCAAATTCTAAAAAGCGTTTCTAAAATATGCAAGCACGCTAGACAATTTACCGGCGTTTCCTTTTGGGCATCTAGAAGCCGTTTTCAACTTGTGAATTAAATGTTCCTCATGCAGTTCGCGCTTATACTGCGATGTAAACCCCACTTGCAGTACCGTTGGCCTAAATAATTCAAGGTATGCCCGGGGGTGGGACTTGTCTATGTATCGGCTAACGAAGCATACAGAGTACATGCGCGTCGTGATTGAACCGGTACCAAAACGCATTCTTGGTTACTCTAAATACTCTATAAATCTGTGATCATACTTTCCCGTGTAATTTCTGGTGCTCACGTAAGTTTGAGAACTCGATTTACTACTCGTGTCCTCCGTGTAATCTTATCAAGAACAATTGACAACAATTGCGAAAGCGGCTGAACATTCTGGTGCAGCCTGCACCGAGCGGTGCTTACTCGTCTTCTGGTCTCCTCCTCTGGATGTTCACTGAAGTATACGGGACAGAACCACTTTTATTTTTACTATTGTTCATTTCTTGTCTCTACTTCTGTTTATTTTTTACCTGAAGCCACTTCACCTTTTTATGATAATGATGATGAAGATTACCTATATGTATGGCTCACGCCCACTCTTTGGGACTGCAAAGAAAGGAATTATTTGTATAAAAAGTGTTCACATGATAATTGTAAGACTAAAAATTTATATACCAGTTAAACTAACACCGTGATGCTCACTTAGATAGTCCAGATCAACACCGACCAGAATCATTTTGAAAAATGTCACCGTAGAACGAAGGTCTATGGTGAAATGACGATGGCGGGCGCCCAAGGACGGAATATTTGAAATTACCAAGTCTATTTCGATTCAATTAAACGCCGCTCTGAAATTATTTCCCCTCATTAAATTGAATTGGATGCATGATAAGAAATAATTTTCAGTTGCTTCGTTCTTGTTACAACACTAGCAAAGAGGAGAAGGAGCTAGATAACCTTTGTGCACATATACTATTGTTCAATTTCGCGAAGCGAGAGCGTAAGTTAGAAAAGTAACTATAATACATGCGCGTTGAACAGAAATTGCCATGCCAGGGAAGCAAGAGGTGTCAATAACCGTATAGGGGAGTGTGAAATCACTTCACACTCCATCTCGCCTTCTCAATCAGTCACGAATCATGAGGGCTGTTCTCAGAATAATTTAGAATATCGGATCACTGTTAGCGCCTGTTGCTGGAGCATCCGCTATTTCGTCATTTTCGTTAATTTTTGTCCCTTCGTGGCCCAGTACCCTGATGTAATGAAAATATTATTCTTTATCGGTGCCAAGGTTCGTCACGCTTGTTTTGCGTGTCGTGCGAGTAGAAATGGACTTTGAGACGACGCGGTAACAACACACGCGGCGTTTATGACAAAGCACGAAAGAAAAACATAGAACACAGAACCAGAAAAACCGTGAAGCCGAATAAGTAACAAAACTGTCTGATGGAATAAGAAAACTACAGAAAACTACAGAACGCGAGTTCAAGGCGGAAAGTTCCAAAACCTCACGATGAGATAGGGGGCCTGACGAACGCCGAGGTGCAGGGCAGGAGGCGGCGACAGGCGATCAGAAGTGGGGTGCGTCTCGATGTGTGACGCTATGGTGACGGTGACGCTTGGCGGAGTGGGGGCGTGGGTACGACTACGGAGCAGTCAACCCGCATCAGAGACGCGATGCTCAATGCGTGTAAATGGCCAGCCCGTCCAGCGAACAGCTTGCGTCGAGACGCGATGCTCGGCGCAACCGTGACCATTAGCCAGGCCACGTACGTCGCTGTGCCGAACGTCTGACCACGGAGACGCCTCGCCGAGATCCGCGATGCCCTCAGGAAGGAAGAGAACAGCAGGCCAGGCCGCGCCCCGAGATGCAGTACTCGTGCCGGCAATGCTGCCCCAGCTGGTGGTTGGACGGCAGTAGCATGGACAGCCGCGTTACCTGGCCGGAACCTGGATCGCCTGCGTCCGACGCTTCGGCCCGCTGTCTTCCGTCGGCTCATCCCCAGCCACAAAACTTACCGCCACGTAATGGTCACACGTGGCCCAATCGTTGTACGCCACCTCTATGGGCCACCACAGGTCATCAGCTGATTGGCTGACCTCACGCGCACAGTTGGCTCAAAATCCCACGCGCCTTGCCCCGCACTTCCGACGTTGTCATCGTTTTCTTCACTCATCACAATAATCCCCCACACAAGAAAGTTGTTTCCACAAAACAACTTTTCTCACACAAAAAAGTGGTGAGGGACAGAAAAACATGCAACTTTCAACAATATCCGGAGAAGACACTAATGGAAACGCCGATCTCTCTTTACAATGATACAGTCCAGAAGAATGATAACTTTTTAAATTAAACATGCATACATGCAACAAAAACAAATCACTGCACAAGATTTCATTCTCTTATGTACTAAACAGTCCAGAACTTCCTGGTATACACTCACGAGTTCTTAAACAACAGCAACTCAGTGTTCTAGTATAGGCTGCCTTCACTCAGTATTCACAGAGGCTGAGTTTATCAAGTCCAGCTTACTTGATATTCTTCTGGAAGCGTAGCTTGAAACTAAGCAGCGTTTTCGAGCCCTCAAGCCTAACGTCTTCCGAAACTGCAAGGCGCCTACGCCAAACGCCAACTCACAATGTCAAGCGCTGTTCACTTACAATGTCCTTAAGACTGCCGTAGCCGTCACCCGTCAAGCCCCTTTTGCTCCCAAGCTTAACGTTATCTTTCGCCGAACTCTTGTTCGGACGCTGCGCTTCTGCGACCCGACGTCGCTCCTCGAGCAGGAGCCTTTCAGCCTCTATGCCAGCTATTTCACGCTCATGCACCACCTGTGCTGCTAGACGTGCCTCCTCTCGATCTTTCGCTCTCTGGTCCCTCATTTCTTTTTCCTCAGCGCTCACCCATGCCAGCAAAGCCTCTCCACTCAGCCCCATCTCCTTCCCTAGCTCAACTAGCTTTCTCTTGTCGTCCATTCCCGTCTGCCACACACAAACAACGTGAGGCTCTCAGATGTAACGCGAGAGCTTAGTCCTGTCGCGCGGACGCCAGATATTGCGATTGTTACGGACGTTCGTCACTATGTTTGTTTATAGCGGATGAGAAAGGATTAACATGAGCAATTTAGGCGAACAAAAGAGGCTTTATATTGTACACTAGAGAAGGAAGTGGCAGGAGAAAATAAAACTATATATATCCAACCCTACACGCCAAGCATCACACAACATGCACGAGAGTCAGACCACCATTATTCTGCGCAGAGTTCGCGGCTACGCTAACTCAGTGTCCAGCGCGTATAGTTCTCGGTTCGTAAGAAGAAACCGCTGCCTCACAGTTTGGGTCCCCGTCGTCCCGACATGATGCGGTCGTCGACGTGCGCGAGGGCAAAGGTGGCACGGCTGGAACGGCTGACAGCACACGGATGCGCTACCATGTGCAGCGCCGTTGAGTCGGACGTCGTGGCTAACCCAGCAGTCAGGTTCGCAACTCCTGAGGTCCAGGATCAGGCCACGGCTCACGAGGACCACACCCGGTAGGCCTCGTCCACGAACCTGCTCCCGGCCACTGCACCCAGGCAGGAGCCGTTCAGCAGGCCCCGTCCTTGGACCTTGTACAGGCCGACGGACTCGACCTCGAACAAACACAACGGAGCTCGACCTGGCCGACACGTACGGGTCCCACGTCCGGCTCAGGAACGCTGCCAGGAACTCGTCCTCTCGAGCGGTGCACCGCTTCCTCTGCCTTTGTGGCCTCAACCCTCGAGCTCCCATTTCGCACGACCAACGGCTCCTGTATCATCAACTGAGGGCCAGATCGGCGGTACGACAGACGCCGATGAGGTGCAGGGCAGGAGGCGGTGGAAAGGCGCTGTAGAATCCGCTCACTTGCCGATGTGCGACGCTCTGGTGACGACGGCATTTGACGGCGCGGGTACGACTACGGACCAGTCAACCCGCATCGGAGACGCGATGCTCCATGCGTGTAAATGGCCAGCCCGTCCAGCGAACAGCTTGTGTCGAGACGCGATGCTCGGCGCAACCGTGACCATTAGCCAGGCCACTTACGTCGCTGTGCCGAACGTGTGACCACGGAGATACCTCGCCAAGATCCGCGATGCCCTCAGCAAGGAAGAGAACAGCAGGCCAGGCCGCGCCCCGAGATGCAGTACTCGGGCCGGCAATGCCGCCCCAGCTAGTGGTTGGACGGCAGTAGCATGGACAGCCGCGTTCCCTGGCCGGAACCTGGACCGCCTGCGTCCTACGCTTCGGCCATCTGTCTTCCGTTAGCCGCTGCTTCGGCTCATCCCCAGCCACAAAGCTTACCGCCACGTAATAGTCACACGTGGCCCAATCGTGGTACGCCACCTCTACGGGCCACCACAGGTCATCAGCTGATTGACTTACGTCACGCGCACAGTTGGCTCAAAATCTCACGCGCCTTGCCCCACACTTCCGTCGTTGTCATCGTTTTCTGCACTCATCACACCCGACTAATCTGATTACAGTTATGTGGGTAGGAAACAGAAAATGAGAAGTTTGTGATATAGTTGAGAATAATAATTATATGAACGTCTCAAAGCCACGTGATAACTGAGAAAAGCTATTTTAGGTGTGAAGATCCTTAGAGTGTAGGTCTATTCTACCTCCGTTGGTGTATGTAGCCACCTTGCAAACATCCCACTACACTCCTTCACCGATCTACCATTTCAGCGACCATAAAGCCAATACTGTTGAGAAGTGGTCAATATGAAATGCAAGATGGTCGTTCACTTGTATCCGGGTGCACGTTAAAGACCCATAGATTTTCCCACTGTGTCCATCCCTTGTTTCTACGTGGCCGCCATTTTAATAATATGCCACTACGAAGGGTTAACCAGTACAAATACCTTGGTATCACAACTTAGTCTGATCCTATTTAGACAGAGCACGTGCGTCAAGTGTCCAAAAAAGCGATGAGCAAATTATTTTTATTAAACGGGCCCTGTCATTCGCCACACATGAAACGAAGCTTCTTGCTTACGTCACATTTGTCCGCCTGGTCATAGAATATGCTAATATTGTGTGGTTCCTTCACACTGTGAATAGTATCGCTATACTGGAAAGGGTTCAGCGGAAAGCAGTGCGCTCTATCTTCAACAGATACTGGCGCAACGACTCACCTACTGCTCTACTACATCGTGCTGGTCTAGCCACCCTTGACAGTCGTGCAAAGGTTTTCCGGCTCAAATTTCTTTATCTACTTTTACACAGATCATTCCGCATAAACCCAGATCTTTACTTGAGCTTTCGAGATACCAGACCGACGAGGTGAAGTCATGCATGGGAACTCGAAGAATACTCATTTAGTAATAATACTTTTTCTTATTCGTTCTTCCTGCGCATAATTCGAGAAATGAACACACTGAATCCAGTCATTACACAGCAGCCAACATTAGAGAACTTTATGAAACTAATTGAAGGCACTGATCTATTCTAACCTAGTTAGCATGTACAGTGATCACCTGTTTTTCCTCATGCAGTCCTTCCTGTTTCCAATTGTCATACTAAAACACTTGTCTGCATATATTTATTGTTTAATACAGTTCCTTGATAACAATACTTGATCTCTGTTTTCTTCTTTCTGTGCTTCGTTTCTTCTTGACTCCTGTTTTTTGTTGGTGCAGCATTGGTGTACTTCGTACTTGGTTATCACTCAAATAACTATGTATGATTGTTCTGTGCCGTACTGCTGTGTTCAGTGATTATGTGTGCTTTATTATTCTGCTTTTTCTTGTTTCAAACGTTCAAAGTTGTGACAGTGATGCTCACCCCTATAATAATCACCATGAGGAATTGACAGTATTCTGCCAATAAATAAATAAAAAAATAAAAACGCGCTCTAAAGCTTGCATGCGTCAACCACCCTATTGAAAATCCTGGGTTGGTGGATGCTGCAATCGTTGGTAGATATGGTGGAAAGAATAGCGGATATGGTGGAAATGTTAGTGGATATAATGGAAATATTAGTGGATATGGTGTAAACTGTAGTGGGCATAATGGCTGATGACGGCGAGAGTGGAAAAAATGATGGCAGATTGTGGTGGTGGTGGTGGTGAGCTAATGGTGGTGACGGTGGAAAATGCCGGCTGATGACGGCTAAAGTGGAAAAAATGGTGGCAGATGGTGGTTGTGGTGGCGAGCCAATAGTGATGACGGTGGAAAGTGCCGGCTCATGGTGGCGAGGCAAAACGTGTTTGGTGGAAGGCGTGGTGAGCAAGTTAGATGACGGTGGCATGATGGAAGCTTGGTGGATGGCGGTGGCATGATAAAAAGCACATGACAGTATGTGAAATCGCTTATTTGTAGTGTTTCATTCTTGAATGCGCACAGATATATGTTTAAGGTGAAAAGAAACCACCGCTGCTCATGACGCTTTCTAGTACCTTTTTTATAAATTTCTGTGGTGTCAACAACGCTTCAACTTTTGTGGAGCATAGAGTATGCGGCCGGGAATATGTTTACATTTCGCGCACGTACTTGCATCAGTTTGACATCTGCGATGTTTTTTTTTGTTGGGATGTTTAGAAGACTGGAGTTGTCACTGTGAGCATGACAATAAATGTTTTATATCGGCGCGCAGTTGTCGACAAATAAATGGGCTCCAGTTCGCAATTGCCCCTTTCAATGTTAGAGCAGAACACAGCGCGGTCACTTGATGTCGCCACGCTAGAAACGCAACTCCGGTATTTCTTTCGCACTCTATTGTTTGAGCCATACCTTTAGGTTAACAAAGTGCGTGCGAATACGCATAAACTTTCAACTTTCGACATGCGTCGATATGAGCCCCAGCGAATTTGACTTTCACCCTTCTGTTCTACCACCATGATTTCCACCAAAGGTTAGTCATACCGACCGAGCCCGTACAAGTGTTATAGGCGCTTCTGGGTTTCAGAATACACAATTTCGACGAATAAAAATGACAATACAGCACAGCTGCGGCATCATTTAACCTAAATGAAGCCTTTTTTATTGTGTACGTTGTCCGCGCAAGAAGCGACAAATATCGATGCGACGCGCTTGCAGAACTTCCACCAAAGGTACGCCTGCCCTCACCGATAGCCGCCGGTCGCACTCGCCGGCACTTCGCTGGCTCTTATGCGAGAACATAGACACGTCAATTCGTACGCTTACTTAACCAACATAATAGCATAATGTTTTTGGCGCACTGCATTTGTTTTGGACAAGCCGTTATTTAGCTGTTCCTAGAGACAGAGCAACAGCGGTGCACTGGCACGACTGTGGTGTGCGTTGCGCGAAAAACATCAAAATCAATTGTGTTGGCGTATCTATCCAATGAGCGTAGAAGCGTAATAAAGCCTGAACTGATATCGCCCTTTGGAAGGAGCGAGAAACAGATAATAAACTTGCCAGTAACCGCCGATAAACTCTACCTGCTCCTCAGTCCACTAAGTTGTTTTTTTCTTTGCGGTTGTAAATTGTAACAAAAACATAGCGCCGTTGCCATTATCGCAGTGGCAATCGTTACAGGCAGCAGTTGTTCATGTTTATCAAATGTGCAAAGTTTAGTAGCAGGTGCAGATCCTGTCCCTCCCGAGTAAACGACAAACAGAACTGAAGTTAAACAGTGACTTTGTGAGTTGACTACTTCTTTAAGAGCCATGACGCCATCTGCTGGCGTGGCGCAGTGGTCATTCTTTCGTCGGCACTCACGCGCGTCGGACGCAAGAATCATGTGCTCCGTAGGAGCGGCGTTTGCGGCACATACTAACCGCGGTAACAGGATGAGCGAAGAGCAAGACGCAGGATACGAGATAAGTTTGCCACCACTGCCCAGGGGACGCGTCACGCAAAACACTGTGTTTTTACACGGTGCTGTGCGTGGCAGACCGTATTGAGTAGAAAATTTCCCAGACGCGCTCGGACCTACAGGACTGCTGTCGGAGGTGTTGGCACTGAGGGCCTACCAGATAAATCATGTCTGGGCAGTCACCATGAACAACTCAGACGCTACGAGACGCTTGCTGGACGTGAAGGAGCTGAAAGTCAAGGGTCGACGCTGTATCATCGTAGACCTCCAGGATCAGCAGGTGCGGCTGCGTCTTCATTGGCTGCTGTATGGCGTCAACGATGAAGACATGCGAACGGCGTTGGCGGCTTATGGGAAAGTCGCACAAGTCACCAGGGAGAATTGGCGTGTTCAAGGAGTCAGCGACAAGGGGTCAACCACACGGACTGTGCTTCTTAAGCTCAAGATTTGCGTGAAGGTTGAAGATCTCCCAAATCAAATCAGGGTGGCTAGTGAACTGGCACTTGTGGTTGCACCTGGTCGGCCAATGCAGTGTCTGCGCTGCCAAGGTACCGGCCATGTTAGAAGAGAGTGTAAGGTACCCCAATGCTCGTGTTGTCGGCGGTTTAGCCACGGCGAAGACGCGTGCATGCGCACGTACGCATCGGCTATAGGATCAGCTGAAGGTGAAGACACAGCAGAGTTGGTGATGGACGTGACCGAGGCTGAAGACGCGGCGAAAGGCGCAGGCGACGGGGTGAACCCAGAAGCTTCAACAGGTACAGCCAAGCCGACTGGTGGTGATGAACCAACAGCCCAAGCAGACATAGAATCTGGGGAGGTTACTCAAGAGCCAGCCGGCCAAACCAAAGAAGGCTTCACAAGCACCCCATCGAAGGAGCATGAGCCGGTGCAATTAACCGAACTTCCAGTGTCGTGCGAGAGTATCAGTGGTGGGGCGTCAAGCAAAAGACCCCGCGAGCAGTCTGCAGGATGGCGTGAGGTGTCCAGTGACAAGCATGAAGAGGGGCCACCTGCAAAGGCGGCTTCGTTCAGACGCAGCAGCACAAGGCTGCGTCCCAACCCGATATTGGACAAACGCTGGCCACCATTGTCCTCCAGTGGCACGGATCCACTTGGAGGCACCGAAGATGTCTAGCTCTATGCTAGACGCTGAAGGTAAGCATCATGCCCCGGGCTAACTTCTTCACTGTGTAGACATGGCTTTTGCATCGAAACTTAGAGTGGCAACGTTAAATGTTCGAGGTCTTGCCGCCAAGCGGAAATAGAGCCAAGCATACAGGCTGCTCGTGGATCATGATCTGGAAATACTAGCTGTACAAGAAACAGAAGTAGACGGTGAGGAGGAGACGCGGGGCATGGTGCTGAGGTTTACGGCACGTTACTACGCAATTGTAAGTCAAGCAATAGGCACGCCTGGAGGCTGTGTTTTGTTCATTAAGAAGTTACCGGGTCTGGTAGTGCAAGATACCTTCTCGTGCCCTACTGGTAGATTGGTTTTCCGTGATTTTGTATTCAATGAATGTCAGTGGCGTATAGTGTGTATTTATGCACCAACCATTTGCGAGGAGTGATCACTTTTTTTCAAGCCTAAAGCAGCACTTCACTTTGGAAAGGAAGTATGTATTACTTGGTGATTTTAACTGCGTCCTTAACGGGCGAGATCGAGCAAACAGACGCGCCATTTACGATAAAAGTAGTAGGACGCTAGCGGACGTAGTTACTGAATTAAAGTTAGAAGACGTGGGCAGCTGTATGGAGGGAACGCGGGATGTGCGTTTCACAGATTTTCAGGGAATAGCCATGAGCGCCTTGATCGCATTTACGTGTCACTTGAATTAATAGCCCACTGTAAGACATATGCTGTCTACCCAATACACTTCAGTGATTATTGTTTAGTTAAATGTGATATTGGCGAGAAAACAAAAGGTGTAACTTTCTCATGGGAGCTGTGGAAGATGAATTCCACTTTCATCACTCACGAATATTTCTTAGATCAGGTAATGAACTGCATCAATGAAATAAAAACGGATGATGAAGCTAAACTTGCAGAACAATGGGAAAAGTTTAAGCAGCGAATAAAAATAAAAGCTATATATCGTTCTTGCGCATTGAGTTACGAAGGGAAAAATAAAGAAAAAGAACTCCGAAAGACTTTGGAAAGACTAATGGACGGAGTGCAAACAACCGGGAGAGTATAAAATTGACATACGCAATATTAAGCAGAAATTTGCACTGCATGACGAGGAACGCTACCACGGTGCACTCGTCCGTTCTAGGGCTGAGGCTTTAGCGGCTGGAGAGACGCCAACCAAAAGAGCGTTAGGGGTGGAGGAAACGAACGCTCGACGGAATCATATCGAAAAAATAGAGAAAGATGGTCACGAAGTAACCGATATGGATAGCAATTTATCCGTATTTTCAAGTCATTTTGAAAACCTTTTTGCGTACAGACAGGTAAACCTAAAAAGGTTTAAAGAAGAATGTTTAGGACGCATGCCGCAAGTGAGTGAGGAAGTGAAAAACGCTTTGGAATTATCTACATCTGCATCTGAAGTTGAACGGGCGATTGATAAGTTAAATCCCGGGAAATCTCCAGAACCAGATGGTCTTTGTGCCAAGTGGTACAAATGTTTTAAAAGTCAATTTTCTTCCATACTTGCGGGCGTTTTTAATGAGACATATGAGGAAAAGAAATTACCACCATCCTTTGGTGAATCGCGTACCGTTCTGATTCCGAAAACAGACGAGGTTGAAAAGCTCAGGCACGTCACAGCGTACAGACCAAACGCACTGACAAACGTAGACTACAAAATTATAATGAAAATTTTGGCGCCTAGACTTTAGTCAGTAATAAAAGATATCGTTGGTCCACACCAAACGTGTGGAATCAAAGGTCGGTCCATAGTTACAAACGTTCATAAAATGCGATCTGTGCTCGAATGTGTTGACACCAGTCAAGCTCGTGTGGCCATACTCCAGCTGGATCTGGAGAAAACGTTTGATTGAGTTGCCCACGCTCTTTTGCTTGCAGTATTGAAGCACATTATTGTTGGTAAGATAAATATTGACGGAGTAGCCATGGCATAGCGGAATGGTAGTACGAGACTAATTATCAACAAGACATTGGGCACCCCCATCAGAATTGAGCGCTCAGTGCATCAAGGTTGCCCTGTTAGTCCACTGTTGTTTTGCATCTATATTGAAACTTTATGTCGGTCGATATTGCAGAATGACATCATTAATGGGTTTAGAGTACAATCTTCAGAGGTCAAACTACTCGCATACGCTGATTATGTTGCGATTTGTAGCATTCCCTATGAAGGTATTGAAGAATCAATCAGAGTTTCTAAATCTTTCACCGAAGTTACAGGAAGCCACATAAACTGGGGTAAATGCCTCGGCTTCTGGCATGGATATTGGCCTTCAACGCCAGAATTTTTTGCAGCAATTAAATGCAGCCATTAAAAAAACTGTTCAAAGATTTATGTGACACGATGCTCCCCATCCCACTGTACAGAGCGCTATATACAGCACGCAAGGGTCAGAATGTACTTAAACGAGATAAAAAAATGCCAGCAGCTCCAAATGCGAAAACGTTCTTTTTCAAATTACACACTGGAACACTTCCTGTAAGAGCATTCTTAGAGGAGCGTGGGTTTTATATGCCTTGGGGATCTCACTGTCTAATCTATAAGAAACCGGAAACTATTGACCATGTTTTTCTGCACCGTTGGGAAGGAGTTTATTTTTTGGACGTATTACAAAGGACAATCAAAAAAAGAGTTCCCGTTAGACCCTCATGGGATCAGGTATTTGGCAATAGAGAATGAGGATGGATTACTTTTCGATTTTATCATGATGACTGCCTTGCACAGTATAGGCCGCTCTAGAATGGCTGGATTTCATTGTGAACCAGACAGAAGACCAGCAAGAGAGTAGTTTAAAAAAGCATCTCAAGATTACTCGAGGTAGTAAGAACAGACGAATGTGTACCTTTGTGGGTAGAAAGGGTAGAAGCCCTACTGACCATGCAGGAAATCTAGGACGTGATGTGTTACAGTGCTGCTTGACGGGCTTAGTTAATTTTAAGTTTTTTGTATTGTTCGTTGCGAGTATAATATGTTTATCTTAGCAACCAGTTTGCGAAGTTTAACCGGAAATAAAAAAATGGCGTGGCGCAGTGGTTAGTGTGCTCAGTTCCTAATTTTTTTTTTTTTTTTTTATTGGCGCTAGTATGCCCTACGGCATCAGTTAAATAAAAAGGAGAAGTTTTGTTTCCTGTATGAAGGCCAGGAGTTGTCGATGCAGTGGACCGTGCGTCCAGCGCGTCAAGTCAGGTGGTCGGCCGGGGTGGTGGTGAAGGCCGCGTAGGTGGCGAGTGCGAGCCTGGTGAAGGCCCGGGCAGGTTCCCAATAGGTGATCAAGCGTTGCCTCTGTGGCTGGGGCAACGCAGAATGGGCACGTCGTTGGGGGAGGCTGTGCACCAGATGTCCATGTAGCCCGGATTGCAGGAGTCAAGGCGGCGCCCACACGAATCCTCCTGAGCGCAACCTCCTCTCGGCGAGTTAAGCCGCCGGGAAGGTCGGATCCACGCGGAGGAATGAGAGCACGCGTGGAGCGCCGGAGGGTTTCTTTGTGCACGAGCAAGCTGTCCTTCGGGGACAAACGAAGTAGAGGCAGCGGGTGTTGAACAGTCGCTGGATGGCAAGCGGCATCTGCTTCCACTTGAGCCGGTGCAGACCGGCGGGTCCACAGAACGCGGACAGGACAGGCACATGAGTGAATCAGTCGGTGTATATCGGAGGCTATATCGATGGAGCTGGTCACTTTTCGCAGCTCTCGAACTGCCTGCGTGGAGTCCGTATATACAAGCAATTTATCGTGTGACAAAGAATCCATTTTGGATATCATAACTGTTAACCCGTCCCGTATAGCAGTGAGCTCCGCTAATACGGATGGGAACGGTGCCTCTGTTACGTAAGAGCAGATATGTTGGATTTCAGGTTGCGCGGGGCATACGAGACTGGTGTGCAGAACGCAATTATCGATAGCTGCGTCTACGTATACCGCTAGTGAGTTCTCGGTGGTAGTGACGATGCCCTCCTGCGCCGCTTGTCGGGTGGATTGTCGCAGGCGGGTCAGTGGTCGGTTGTCACTGGCCTGTGCCTTGAGCCATGGTGGAACTTCTGCCACGGGTGCGTCAGGCTGTGGCAGCGTTGAATCATAGTAGTGAGCTAGAGCTGCCGCCGCAGGAACAGCTTGACTCTTTAGGTAGCGAGCGACTCGACGCTGGTGTACAATTTCGTCGATGGTGTTGAGCTGCGCTTCCGCCTGGAGGGTCGTGATAGGTGTCATACGGGGAAGGCATGTAATCGCCCTCATGGAATCTCGGTTGGCGGTTTCGAGCAAGTCCCAGTCTCTCAAAGTCAGTCGTTGAAACTGAGCTTGATAAACGAGCCGAGGTTGTAGGATTGATCGCACCAAGATACGGGCCATTCGAGAACAGGCACCCCCCGTCTTTTGAGAGATGCGACGAATGAGATGGAGGGTATTAGCACTCTTCCGGCGAGCAGAGCGAACCCACGCATTCGCAGAGCCAGATGCGTCCAGTTCGACCCCGAGCACACGTATAGTGGATACAGGGGTGAGGGTATGGCCATTTAGGCTCAAACATATCGGCGTCTGCAGGAGGCGACGGCGACCTCGTCTGTTGGTGATAGACATGAATGCAGTCTTCGTGGCAGATAGTGTCAGTCCTATGCGCGCACACCAGTCCGACGCCTTGTCGAGAGCACTCTGGAGTGCCTCCTGCTGGCGTTGAAGGTCTGGATGTAGTGTCCACACAGTCAAATCATCGGCATACAGGAGGAAGAAGGCATCTGGAATGCGTGCTAGTTGCCACGCGAGGGGCAACAGGGCAATATTGAAGAGTATCGGGGCTAGAACCGAGCCCTGCGGTACACCCCGCTTCATTACAAAGTGTCCGGTTCGTTCCTTGCCTACTCTGATGCAGAAGGTACGGTGTGCCAGAAAAGACTCCACAAAGTCGCAGACGCGAGGCGGAAGTTGAAGCCATTGCATTATGTGATTGATCGCAGAGTGGCTGACGTTGTCGTAGGCCTTATGAACGTCCATGGCGAGAAGGGTTCGAATGCTGCTTGATCTTCTTCCCACAAGCACCATGGACGTCAAATGATCTAGGCCATCTTCCGTGCCCAGGTGCGGTCGAAAGCCAATCTGGGCCGGATGGTACCAGGCGTGCTTTTCCAGCCACCAGGAGATGCGCGACGCCAACATGCGTTCAAGAAGCTTGCACAACGTACACGTTAGAGCAATCGGCCGAAGATTAGAGAGGCTGTTCGGGTGCTTTCCCGGCTTAGGTATCGGCACAACTTCGGCATGCTTCCACGATTCAGGCAGCCCTCCGGTCGTCCAGACTGCGTTAAGCGTGTCCAGCAGCCACTGCAGTGCAGGGCCATCCATGTTCTTGAACACTTCATAGGAGATCCCATCTGGTCCTGGTGCCTTGCGTACTTTTGCCTGGTCAATTGCTGCCTGGAGCTCCGCCATCGTGTATGGCGCTTGCATGCCTTCGATGTCCGACGGACTGGGAGTCACGCCAACCTCCGGAGGCAGGTTACACGGACAGTCGAATTGTGGTGGGGCCAGGTTGTAGGCCGGGAAGAAAGCCTTAACTATTTCTGGAGCGAACTGGCTTGGCGTGCATCCAGAAGACAGACACGCACTGGCCGCTGGGTCCGGCGTACGGGTGCCTAGTTCCATACTCCGGAACGTTCGCCATATTGAGGCGGTTGAAGACGATGGACCGAGTGACGCACACCAGTCCATCCACCGTTCGCGGGCGAGACGCTTCTCGCAGCGACGCGCCGCAGCGGTGAGTCTGTTGAGGTTATCACGAAGCTCAGCGGCTGCCGGATCTCGGTTTAAGGCCAGCTCTGCACGACGGCGTGCTGCCCACAGACGCAGAAGATGTAAATTTGGATGTGGTCGGTTCTCCTCCACCCAGCTTGACTGCGTGGCGGCTTGTACAGCTCTGGTTAACACCTGCAATGGATCAGACGATGTATCAGCAATCGAGTCGTTCAGTTCATTGCGGAATAAGTCCCAGTTGGTTGTGTAGCATCGACGTCGGAGGCGGCGCTGGTTATACGCGGCCAAACCAATTTTCAACGGATGGTGATCACTCCCCCAGCAGTCTGGTTCTAGGTCCCACGAAACGTCACACATGCCCAACCACCACGAGAGATCGGGCGCATAAGGTGGAGCACAGGGATGATCCCACCGACGTGTAGAAGTAGCCGGGGCATTCAGAAGGACAAAGTGCGCGTCTGTAAATGTGTCTAGCACGATGTTGCCTCTAGCACTGGAAGAAGGGTAGCCCCACGACTGATGAGGTGCATTGAAGTCTCCCCCAACTAGTACTGGGCACCCAGGATAGGTTTGACGCAGGTGAGCCAGCCACCCCAAACGCAGTCGAGGAGCGCTGCCACTATACGGACGCACGTAAACTGAAACCACAATCACGTCAGTACGCGGAAGTCTAACGAGCACTGCCACCACTTCTTGCCACTGGTTACACCACTGCAGCAGGGGAACCTTCGTTTGAGGATATGTAGTCACAACATACACTGCAGCCTTGCCTGGAGGTCCCAACGCATTGGTGCAGCGTCGATCAGGGATGGTTGGGGAATCATACGCAGTGAATCCAGGGATGCGTGGAAGCGAATTCGTTTCTTGTAGAAGCAGGCACCAAGCGGGGAGCTTCCCCAGCGCAAGGCGATAGCGAAGCTCACCAACTTTATTTGCAAGTCCCCGGCAGTTCCACTGCAGGACACAGTGGTGGCGCGTTGCTTTCAAAGGAGTGGTCATTGCGGTGGAAGGTTGGCGAGCACCACCTTTGAAAGCTCTTGCAGTTGCCGGGCAACAAAGTGGAGGAGCTCTGCCGGAGTCATCTTGACTGGTGCTGACGCGCTTGCGCAGGATAATTCAGGCACAGAAGCAGCGTACGGCACGTCTGTACCGCGCATCGCAGTTGGTCCAGCGGGTCGAGCGAGATGGGTTCTGCGTTGAGCGAGGCGCTTGACTTCCATTTGGAGCTGCTGTATCTGTTGGTCAAGCTTCGCCAGATCGTCTGTACCCGTAACGCTCAATTTAGGCGTATTCGCAGGCTGCTGAACACGTTTTTTGCCCCGCTTGACGGCGTCGCTGTACGTGGGGACTTCATAGCAAGCATTTTCAGGTTCTACCAACGCTGGTGTGTCCTCTTCGGAGGGGGACAACAGTTCAAACCGATTGCTAGTCGGAGTGTCGGCGTCCCTTTCTTCTTGTGTCACCGAACGCTGGCGGCGCTTGCGTTGGCGACGGGCTTTGAGAGCCTTCTGTTTAACTGGACAATCTTTGGACGTTATTTCATGATCGTCCGTTTGGCAGAGCCCACATTTGTACGTGCGCGTCTCGACGGACTCCATGGAGGTGTCTGCGGGTTGGGGACAAGAATCTCGCATGTGACCGGTACGAAAACACCGATAGCAGTGTACCACACCGGGCTTGTACACATGAAATTTCAGGATGCATCCATAGTACGTAATGCGGCTTGGTGGCGTTCGAGGCCCTTGGAGAGTGACAAGGCACGTGCGTCCACGGCCCATATAACGAGCTGTTACAATCTTGTGTGTGGAGCAGGTCAAAGCAGTGATAAGGCCCTCCGGCGATTCCCCTGGGTCAACCCCAGAGACCACATACCGACGCAAGTCCGAGCCGGAACTCAAGTACGCTTGCACCTGTACAGTACAATCAGCTGTGACTGGCAGAGTTTGCAGGTGGGTGAGGCGGTCAACGTCTGCTAGCGAACGCACCCATACGGATACGCTGTTGGTGGGATGGTGAATGGAGAAACCTTGAAACGCGGTGGTTTTGAGGCAGGTGTCGAAGGCTGACTGAAGGAGGCGATTTGACAATTTTGATACGTCGAAGCACTCACGAGGTTTTACGACGACTTTGTACTTAGACTCGGTGCCAGGCGAGGCGACAGCTGCCGGAGAGGGGCACTCCCGCTTGCTTGCCGGTGTGGCTGAAGCAGACAAAGCATCTATTTCCATTTGTGAGTCAGCCACGCGTTTCGCACTGCGTTTCGGAGCGGATGATGGTTGTGATGGCTGCGTCATAAGCTCCGCTGCAGCCATCGTTACTGGTTCACATGAAGAACACGGGAGCGTTGCCGCTGCCAGATGCAACCGGCGAGACGCCGGAACTGTCCTGGCGAGCGTCCCACGCACAATGTTGAAGTGAACGGCACCAAGGGTGGTTAGTCCAGGTCGTCGATGGTGTCCGGAAGAAGAGTGCTTGGGGGCGACCCCACGGCCTCGTCCAGGGCGTCCGGCAGGTCTGTCCTTAGCCGGTGGGGCCAGAGAGCTGGGCGTCGTTGCGTTGAGCCAGGGCGCAGAGAGTGGGGGAACGCCGGTGGGGCGATGGTCGCGCGAGCCGATGCTTCAGCCGATATTCACGGAGCCGTCGAAACGCGTCCGCTCTCGTCGGCAGCTCAGCTGCGTCTCCCAGTTCCTAATTCAGAGGTGACAGGTTCGATCCCACGCTGGCGCAACTTTTTTTTGTAGGGGTGCTTGCCACATTCTTTTTTATACAATTATTTTTATTATTTCTTTGGTGGCAGCTCGTCACTGTGGTTCTGACGCTGCTTCGCCCTACACCATTGCCGCCCGGAGCGCGCCAACCACCATTCGCTCCACCATACGCCACCATACATCATGTGCCACCAACATTTCCACCGCCATAATCCAACAAAAGGGTGGTTGGTGGAATCCACCATTCTTATGGTGGACGTTTTTTCAATAGGGCAGTTTTTGCACATGCGAGCAAACTGTAGTTATGAAAATGATGGCTCACAGTACTTGGTTCACATGGTTTCCTGAGGGAAAATTGAGTGTTGGGGATTTTCTGAAGAGGAAATCGATTATGGAGAATTTTCTTCATCGAAGCGTGGACTTCAATAGAGGTGGCATTTTTCACCATAGAGGTGGATTTCTGGTGTAAGGATTCTTGAAGAAAACGGAGTGTGGGCAGTGCAGGGCCGCAATGAAGGACTCGGCGAGCCATAAACACGCATATTTAACTGCACGGAAGGAGTATGTTGCGTTTGGTGAGAACTTGTGTTATCCGAGCGGTGAGCTTATGAGCTCGCTCATATTTTGTAAAGAGGACTTTAAAGGAATCACATCCTAGACAGACAACTTGTTCATCCTGAAGTCCCCTCTCAAAGCTGCAACTGAATATTAAATCAAAAGAGTGAAGGCAGTGTGCAGGCATGCGAGCAAAACAAGGGTTCTCTGGAAAAAATGTTGATGCCAATTAATGCACGAGTAAAGTGGCGCATTCACTTGTGCCAGCTCGAAACAATGAGAAACAGCGGAAGTGGAAGCAAGGCATGCGATACGGTTAACTTGCAGTGAGTTTTAGCACTTCTGTTATCACCCAAATAAAGCTATGACATTTGAAATTGCTTTATATTAAATGCAATTTCCTTGCTCATTGTTGTAAAGCTGTGCGGTCGCTTCATTTTAACGATATTGTAGCAATGTTGAAGGACTCGGGGGTGTAATAAAATGTATTTATTAAAGGGCGAACCTGTGCCCTCAACTCAAAGTGACTATGGTCGCAGAACGTGTCAGTTGAACACCAAATATGTCCGCCTTCTTCCTTTTCAAGAGAAGTCCAGAGCGCGTGGCGCACATCAGCCGGGTCTACCTCGGTGCGCGTGTCATCATCGTCGTCTCTGCGCAACACTAGACGGCGCGCATGTATGTCCCTGTGCGCGCGGTGATGGGCGTGTTGTTTGAATGCAGGCACTATGTCGCGGCATCATCCCCCTCCTCATACGCATCGTCCCGATGCGTCAGGCAATGAATAAATTGGTGGTAGGCGTCACTAGTTTTCCGATGATCTTTCATAGTAAGGCTTCATCCGGACTACATGTACATCCTCTCTAGGGTTGCGGCGTTTAAGGCTTCCGTGTGTAGCGGGTCTGACTTGGTACGTTACATCGCTTACACGATAGAGTACTTCGTAAAGCCCGAAGTATCGGCTAAGAAGTTTTTCGGAAAGTCCACGGCGACGCACTGGAGTCGATATCCATACTTTGTCACTTGGTTGCTAATGCGCTTTGGTACGACGCTATTTGTACCGGTAGGAGTCGACACGCTGTTGGCGGCGTATTCTGTATCTCACTATCTATCGGGCTGCCTCGACTCTTTGCAAGAAGCCGTCTAGGCCAGGGGGATTGCTGCTTTCATCATGCAGTGGTAACATGGTATCCAGTGCAGTGGTGACTGTTCGGCCGAATACGAGTTCAAGTTGTGTCACTCGCGTTTTTTCTTGAACGGCTGTATTGTATGCGAACGCGATGTAGGACTATATTTTATCTCACAGTTTATGTTCGACGTCGACATACATTGAAAGCATATCAATCAGAGTTCTGTTCAGGTGCTCCGTCAGGCCATTTGTTTGAGGATGGTATGCCGTAGTTCTTTTCTGGTCTGTATGGGTCATTCGCATCAGACATTTCATTAGGTCTGCAGTAAAAGCTGTACCACGATCTGTAATTACGACGCTGCGTGCACCATGTCTGAGGGCTATGTTGTTGGTGAAGAACTTGGTAACTTCAAGAGCTGTTGCACTGTACAGCGAGTCAGTCTCAGCGTAACGAGGGAGACAGTCCGTGGCTACGACTATCCACTTTTTGCGTGTGGTCGATGTCGGAAACGGGCCTAGGAGATTTATACCGACTTCTTAGAATGGGGCATCCGGCAGTTCTATTGGCTGGAGGAGGCCTGCAGGTTTCACGGATGGAGTTTTGCGTCTTTGACATTGACGGAAAGTTTTACCATAGTGCTGAACTGATGCTAACAGTTTTGGACAGTAGTATTTTAGATGAATTCTGGTGAATGTACGGCTGACACTCATATGTCTAGATGTTGGGTCATCATGACATGCGTGCAGAATCTCATTTCTTAAAGGTGCAGGTACAACGAGCAAAAACTTGTCACCATGTGGCTCGAAGTGCCTCTGGTAAAGGACCCCTTCTCGAAGACAGAGCGAAGGGAGCCCTCTGGTTAAAGTGCGCAGTACTTTAACGCCCCGCGCACTTTATCCGAACTACAAATACAAATACAAACTATACAAACTACAATATACAAACTCTGCATGCAGCCGGGCAACACTCGTCGACAGGCCATCGCAGCTGCAGGCGGCTTGCGGAGAAGGCATCGTGATTTCGGACTCCGTGGCAGACGACGCGGTTGTCTCCACTCTTCATAGAGTTTCATACAATAATACCTGGAAAGGAATGTGGCACTGCCATCGCATTTCCCCACAGGAATTATGGGAAGAACAGGCTTCCGATTGAATCGCGCTTGCCAGTGAACTGTCTACGGGTCTTTTTCTGCAGTTTTAGTTTTGTTCTTCGCGTAGACTGGGTAGTGGGGTGGGTGCAAAGGACTGAAGCTGCGCCTGTGTTGTTCAAAAACCTCTAAACGGCTAGGTCTCTCAATTTACTGCAACGCTAGTGCTGTATAAGTTGTGTTGGACAGTTTAAAGGAAGCATCGTCTACTCACCGCTGCGCATAGATGTAGCGTCTCATGCCAGTGCAGGATATTACATCGAAATCACGTTTGTTGTTAGTGCGTCTTGCGAAAACTCGTTGAAATAAACTGCAAGGCGACGCGAAGTAGACGCACCCCCACGCTCTTCTGGCTCAACGTCACAACAAAATCAGAGGTGCGTTGGGGGCAGGCCACTTGAACTGACAACCTGGCATCGCAGCTGATGAAAAGTTAAGTGTTTCTCAATTAATACTGTGCTGTTATTACCATAAATAGATACTGTGTACTTTCGAGGGAAAAACAAAAATCTTTGTTTTGAAATGTTCTAAAGAATGTTTCATTGCATCTTGATGTCAAATCTGGAATTCAATGGCAGAGCAATGCATACCCTGGTGATTAAATTTGTCAAAGTCTCACTTCAACCGCCTAGTCGCAAAAACCTTTTGATATAATGTTGCGAAAATGAAGCAAGTTTCAATTAGACATAACTTCATATCACTTTGTTTTACACTCAATAAACAAGCGTCGAGTCTTAAGAACGTAATCCACCTAGAGCAGATCTGAAGCCTGTACTTCCCATAATTCCCATGGGGGTACAAGCGCCGCTGAAGGAGCCCGCGTAGACACTAGCCCCAGATTCCCCTCTAGGTATTATTTTATGAAACTCTATGCCACCCTCTAAAGCGGCAAAGGGGGGCGCACGCATCGAGGAACCCTAAGAAGCGCTGAACTCCTGCAGATGGAGTGAGCATGCTTGGAAAGCAGAGGCGGAACTCTGTTACCCAAGGGCAGCATAGCGCTGCGGCGTGGGAGTACACCGCAAAAGGCCCTCACTCCTCTTACGCATTCGCGCGCCGCTTTGGACATTCCCCGTATTCTAGTCCCTCTACTAGAAACAACCTAAAATAAATTAGTCTTCATAATTTCCCATTTTCTCAGTTTCTGAGCTTGCGCGGCGTAGTAGCAAACTTCGCCGTTTCTAATTTAAGTTGTTTATCGTGTGCCGCCGTGCCGCCGTATACAGCCGAATATTTTGTCTGTTGCGTGAAGCACGAACGTCGCTAGAGCTTCCGCAGTTTCTGTTGGCTTCGCACCTGCCTGTGTGGAAGATCGGTGAATGTGGCAGTTAGAAGACAATATTGACTGAATCTTAATTTTTTTATCACCGTATATTCATTGTTCTTCATTTGAAACCTGTTCTACCATCCTGTTTATTTAGTTCTCTCTGAACAATTGCGCATTGCTATTACTTAATGAAGTGCCCGCTATTTTTGGACAGCCAGAGAGCTTGCTCCAGAACTAGAGGAGTATAATGTATTCCATTGTCGTGTATTATTATATGCCTTGTTAGTGAACGTAAGGTTAACCTGCATGGTACAATTGGCATGGCCCAATTTGAGATAATTTTTAGCTAATACATAGCTTTGTCAGATGTCGCCAATGGGGTGTCCACAAAGATGTTAGGAACAGCATGTACACGATAGGCAGTCAATATCATGCGCGCGTTTTATGCACTTTCCTGCACCTGATGGTCAACTGGCAGTTGGCAGACGACGAAGACGAAGAAACGTGCGGGCACCACGTTAACAGATACCCCTCCCCCCCCCCCCCCCGAAAAAAACGGGTCGAAAAGTAATTTTCAATTCTGGATAAATCCGTGACATAACAAATTAATCTGGTTTGGCAAAACCAGCTGTCTGGTCGGCTGCTAAAATCAAGTTGTAGCTATTAGTGTCTACTTTGTTGTTGATTCTTTTTCTCACTATCTAAATCTTTGGTTTCTTTCTCTTTTTTTAACATACTGTCTTCACTATACAACTCCCCGAACCCCCCCCTTTTTTTTCGTTGTAAGCAATGATGCAGTTATCGTCCATATGAGACTATATGTTCTCTTGGCCAATCCCCCAGAGTGGGTATGAGCCATGGATTAGAGGATACAAACAAACAAACAAACAAGCAGCAGTCATGGAGGACGACCACGTCGAACACCGCTGCGGCATGAAACCCGATAAGAAGAGGTTCAGTCGGCCCGTCAGGTCAGTGTGTTTTTTGTTCGTAATAACTGCATGGCATGAAGGGGATCAAAAAACGCCCGGCCTCCGCACAGTCATTGCGAAAGCTAGAAGATCGGCCTTTCAACGCCTTTAACAACACTCATTGGGTAACTACTGCAAGCACACTTGCTTGATACCTACTAGGGTATAATATTATAATTTTTGCTTCAGTAGGCCGGCATTCGCTATGGTATTCTCGTCATTCTTCTGAAAAGCGTCGTATCCACTGAACATTTACGAGGAATTTTGCGCCAATTGTTCATGCAGTGGCTGACGACGATGAGAAACTATACCTGAAGTGGGTATGCGCCACAGTTTTTAGGCGATCAAAAACAAGCTTTTTTAATAGATTGGGACATTGGATGACTCATTCGGTCAGCTATTCGCATTGTGCGACGACTGGTGGTTCTTTCGCTCTTTTAAAACTCTCTGGAAGTCATATTAACGCGATGACTTTGGCGACATCAAGCCTGCCTGAGGCAGTTTTGCCAGCAAGTCCAAAGCACCGGTGTGGTTCAGTGGCGGAATACTGGTCTCGCTCCCGGCGCACTCGCATTGGAGCCACAAAGTGTCATTGGTGCTAGCTTTTTTCTTCCTTTAATCTCACGCGATATGGTTATGGTCACTGGCGGCGGCGGCGGCGGCGGCGGCGGACAACTGCGCGTGACCCGAGTTGTGATCTCATAACATATTTCCCTGTAAAATGCAGAAAGCAAGCGGAAAACCCAACGACCACGTGACGGAGAATATTGCCACTGCTATGGCATTTGTTTTTAATTTTATTTTGGTCCTAGAAAGATAGCCGCGATTTTGTCTTGACTCAGAGTGTATTTCCTGTAACAGCATATGAAGCGAGCCAACGGTATGATCTAAAAGAGTGTGTGTTAATCATGCAATCTTCACTCTAACCACAGAATCGCTCTTCTTTTCCATGTTTTTTTTGTGGTTCATCGTAGAAGGCCCTCAGTATAAGGCCACTACAGCGATTATTTTAAATATCGATAAATAATGGCATTTCTATGGTCCCGAGATGCTCCTGTCGAGTGCCTGATAGTAGAAATGTCTTGCGATTTCGAGTGAAATAATAAAGTAGTCACAGAATACAAGATTAGCGGTTTTTTTATCGAGTGCCGTACACAGGGACGTAAACCGTAAATAATGCAAAGTGACGCAACAAGCACGGAGGACGAAAGCTGGAAGAGCAAATGCTCAGCGGAAACATGATCGCATTGCACCATTTGTGTCGTGACTCTAGCTGAAAATGACCTGTAGTATTGCTTGTTTAGAGTTCGGAGACTGGTTTATACCAAGTTTTTTCGAGGTTCAGTAAGCAGCGCATCCAGCAAAAGACGGCTCTTACTTCTCCGTTGCTATTCGCCAATCCTGTCGCCGCACAATTTGGCGCTGCTGTACACCAACCTACGCACTCTTCCTCTATAAGAGTGTTTCAGTTTGCCCATAAACTAGGCGTTAGCGTTCCACATCATTACACTAGGCTTCAGCTTGAGAGGCCTCCAGAGGTGATGCCATCAGATGGCGCAGGATAAGTCGGGCAAGCACATAACGTAAACAAATGTATTCTGCTTCATTACTTATGTAAATTTTCAGTGGCCACATGTTTCCTAATGCGCAGAGTTTCAAAATTTTTTACGTCAGGGACACCGGCGAAGCCCTGCAGTTTACGTTTTGGTGCAACAGTGGTTGTGGCGGTCAGCTGCTGACCCGAAGGTCGCGAGTTTGATCCCGCCCGTGGCATTCGCATTTTGGTGAAGGTTAAATACAGAGCCCGAGTACTGTGCGATTTCAATGCACGTTAAGGAACGCCAGATGGTCGAAATTTCCGCAGTTATGGGCCATGGTTTCAGGCCAGCAAACCTCCGATTTTCGAGCCAAACACATACGATCGTTGCTTGCCTACTCAATACGTTCGGCAGTACCGGCACTTTGAACGTCACGCGCAGTGGGGCCAGTGCAAAGCCAAGCCGAGGAACCAAAAATTTAGATTTGTGGGTTTTCTACGGTTTTCCCAAGTCCACTATTTCGGATAAATAACGAAAATTGAAAAATTCCGATTGGTATGCTCGTATGTTTCTCCTTCTGTACATAAGCGTGCCCAGTCATATCGATTTTGTTTTCTAGTGAATGTTGATTATCTTTTTGTGCATTTCTCTCGCAATAGCCGCGAGAGACTATTTTTATTTTATTAAGTTCATTTGTGGCTCAATATGAGTACACGTTCGCTAAATCATTATCACTTCAAGACAGCTGTGTTTATATGTTTGTGAACTTATAATTTTCTTTATTCCTGTTATCATTCTGGATTATTATGTACCAGTGTGCTCTGTACAACAAATTCTTGTTGGTGTGTTTATGCTTTTGCTGCCAGGGTGACACGACCTAGTCAGGCGTTTATTTAGCCTTTGGTCGTGTCCCCCAAGGCAAAGTGTAATGATTATGTTTTGAATAAATAAAATGAAAATATGAAATTGTCAAAAGAAACTTCAGTGGCATCTATTGACCTAAATAAATTGCCGTAGTGTGTCTTTAGGGTGCTGTAGCACTTATTCAGTGCTTTTCTACGCTTTAGCATATAGAGTTGTGCATTCCAGGGTGTGCAAACCACGCTGATAGCGTCTATAACATTGTAATCAGCTCGTTTGATAACAGTTTTGTAGTTTCAATGTCATCTTAACCACAATCTTGGTTGCCATTCTTTTGGCTAAACACTAAACGAAGACGTTTTTAACGTTTGCGTGTAGGGAACGGCGTTCTAAGGAACGACGTGCCTGGAACTATAGTTTCTTTTGGGAGGAACGTGGGAACGCCGCCGTTTTAATTAGGATCGCTGAACTGTAAAGGTAACTAGTTACACATCTACGAATGAATGCCAGGGGAAACGGCATTTCTTGGGTAAACATTCCATGGCTTTGAACAGGCGCGCGCACACACAGTACGTCATGCAGAACCGGGTTGATGGGTGACTGCGTCACGCTCAAATTTATATCGCTTCTCTGTTGCTTGACTATGATGCATCTTGGTTTTCGCTTCAAGGCGTCCGCCAAAGGCCCACGGAATCATGATATATGATGTACCATGATCAATTATTGCTCTGATTTCCGCAACCATCAAAGGTGACACCACAATACCCGCTACAGTCGATGTCAATGCGAAGCTGCCATGTGCGCACAAAGAGCAACTCCACTGTTTTCTCTGCATGTTTAGCGACTGTTTCGCGTCTACATTCAAAATAAAGCAAACATCGACGTGCAGCCGCGAATTGTAACAGATCCTCTTGGGCTCGAACTTCGTGCGTTCCCCGAATACCTTATGTTACCCACCCCGCGGCTGGCGACCCCTCGCCAACAAGGAAGCAGGGCCACCGGAATGCAGGACGATGACTGTCTGCTGGCCACAAAGGACGCGACAACTCCAGTGCCGCTGTCGGGCTCAATTATGGCGCCTTACAGGAGACCAAGCCAGGCTGCAGGTGGCCGGTACACGCGGAAGGTACACGTGGAAGGTACACGTGGAAGGTACACGTACGCGTCGGCCGGACAATCAGAATCAGCGAAGGCGACGGAATTGGCGCAAGGGCCAATTGTATTGAAGGCCTGTCAGCCCGGCATCGCGGAAACCTACTCGGAGGCGCTTTTCCACGACCTGGCAACGCCCGTCGTCGACCATTCCGTGAACCGGTGTGAAAGAAACCTGAGCGACGGCAGAGAACCGATGAGTGGGAGAGAGGCGGTGGGTCTTCGAGGTTGTGGCGAGAAGAGACACATCTGTGCGTTCCGATTGGACTGTAAGAGTGGTGCGTTACGATTGGACTGTAAAAGTGGTTGAATGGGGATACAGGGGAAAAAACCAGGGGTGCAGGGAGAGTGAAAGTAGGAAGAGAAGAGAAACGAATAAACGTCTTTATATCCAGATGATGTCGGAGTGGTCGTTTCCTCAAGGTGCCAGCAGATGAAAAGTTCTCGTCTTCGGCTTCCTTGGCGGCAGCAGCAAATGTCGCGCAACAAGCGAGAGGCGAGTGGAAAGAACAAAATGGAACGTAACTGGCGCAGTCGACAGGATCTGCATGGCTGAACTGAGGAGGACAGCGGGGAGCGACATCGGCCGAGACTGACGACGACCACCTTAAACTGACTACCACGCTGCGGGATCAACGAAGCAAGGCTAGTCCACCGGATTCCGAGCAGGAAGGGCGCACCGCAAGGCTACTTCAGGTGGGTACCTCTTGATTTTCTGTTGGGCGCAGGCGATGACAAAGCATTACAACTTGCGAGACAGAGAAAGGGACAACTCGGAAATGAACGGGGACGGGGCAGGAAACTTGCAGGCGTTCGGAGTCGCCGACAGCGGCACGGGGGGTCATGAAAGTGTCACGTCAGATACGGCGTCGGAACAGCAGCTAGCGCTGCTCCAGCTTCAATTAAAAATTGCTTAGGCAGAAACGGAGAAGCAGCGCTTTATGCTGGAAAACCAGTGGCTACGAGCCCGTAATAGGGCTGAGTCCAACGAGAGCGATGACAGCGTACCGCTTGGCGGAAGGTCAGAGGAAGACAGGCGACTGAAATTCGCAAGTTTGTTAAAGAGTGTACTGGCACCAATGCCGAACCAAGAGGCGCTTGGGCCAATGTGGTTCGAGGATGTTGAGGCAACGCTCGAGTCGTATGAAGTTCCAAGCGAATGGTGGGCCGGGCTAGTTTTGCCACAGTTGAGTGAAAGGGCGCGCGGGCTGCTGTGCAGGCTTACAGCACAGGTGCGCAAAGCTTATGTTAAGCTTAAGTCAAGCATTTTGGAGAGTCTCAGGCTTTCGGCGGCGGAGTACAAGAGGCTGTTTGCGGGATCGAAAAAGGGAGAAAGGGAGTCCTGGGATCAGTTTGCCGTACGCCTTGAGAATTATTTCGACTATTATGTCCAGAGTTCAAAGGTAGGCACGTTCGAGGAACTCAAGCAGCTAGTCGTCGCGGATCGCTTGAAAGAATGTTTGAGCCCGGTAGCGAGAGCGCATGTCATTTGTAATTAGCAGGAGTCCTTTTTGCTGCCCAGTGGCGTGGCTAAGCTTGTGGAGAGATTCGAGGAGAGCGAAAAGTGAAAGGCAGCATAAAAGAAGGCAAATGTAGAGGAGTGGCAAAAGAAAGCTAAAACAGCAGTAGATACACCCACGAACGGAAAAGGGAAAAGGCGATGTTTTGAGTGTAAGGGTGCCGACCACATTGCTAGGAATCGCCCCAATAAGGGCTCAGGTGCAAGGCAAGGCACTAGGCCAGCAGGACAAGAAAATGGTCCAGTGGTCGCGAGGGTGACGGTTTCTGCATTCGGGTCAGAAATAGCAATGGCAGACAGGTTGTGGCAGCGCAAAGAGCAGAAACAACCCTCACTGGAAATTGCAACGCTTAAGAGCTCAGGTCAATCATTAAACGCCGTGGTACACTCAGGAGCGGAGGTGAGCGTCATCAGAAAGGCAGTGGTACCTCAGTACGATGATACGGGTTCGCAGATAAAGTTGACGGGAGCGTTCGGGCAACAGGTAACCGCTGAGTTGGCTTACGCGCCGCTCATAGCTACTGAAGGAAGTCCTTACGTGATGTCCAAGGCAGTGCAGTCGGCCGTACTTTGTGCAACCACAGATAAGCTGCTAGACGGCACCGACGCGCTGATCACGCCCAACGATTACGCACAGCTTCTCGAGGAAAGGGTTAAACGTGACATAGTGTCAGACGAGTGTTCAGCAGTCGAGGAGACCGAAGCTATAGTAGAGCTGTCAGATGAGGCATGCGAGGAGCAATGGGCGATGGCATGCGTCACAACCGCGGAGAGCAACAGCGAAAGTTCCGAGCCGGTCAAAAGCAAACGACAGGAGTTTCGTGAGGCTCAGGAAGCAGACCCGGCTTTGCGAGATGCTTGGGCGCAGGCAAAGACCGGAACGCATGGCATGCTCGTTCAAGACGAGCTATTGTATCATCAGGAACACCTCGCGGGTCGCATCTGCAAACAGTTAGTGCTACCATCACACAGGCACAAAGAAGTGCTAAAAATGGCTCACGATTCACCATGGGCAGGTCATTTAGGAGAGCGGAAAACGCTACAACGAGTGAAAAGCTCATTTTACTGGCCGCAGATGTCGCGAGATGTAAAGGAGTACTGTAGGTCATGTCATGGATGCCAGGTGAAATCGCCGACGAGGCAGATAGATATGGTTCCGATAAAGCCCCTGGCCAGGCCCAGCGCGCCGTTTCAGACAGTAATAATGGACTGCATCGGTCCTACGGTACCCCCTTCGGCTAGAGGTCACCGCTATGCTCTTTGTGTTGTAGACTTACATACCAGATAGCCAGAGGTGGTATGCCTCCGTTCCCTAACGGCAAAGGCTACATGTGACGCGTTACTGCAGATATTTTCTCAACACGGGGTGCCAGAGACAATTTCCACAGATCAGGGCAGCAACTTTACGTCGAGGTTGACACAGGAGATGTTGCAAAGACTTGGGGCAACTCCGAGATTTTCCACGCCCAATCACCCGCAAAGCAATGGCTTAGTCGAGCGCTGGAACGGCACCTTCAAAAGAATGCTTTCTCACATAGTCAGCGAACATGGACGCGAGTGGGATAGAATGATTCCGTTTTTGTTATGGGCATATCGTGAGGTCCCACATGCGACCACTGTGCGGTCACCGTTCGAGCTCATGTACGGGCGGGTGCCGAACGGGCCGCTATCCATCCTCAAAAGGACTCGGTCAGGAGACTGTGAAGTGCCGGATTCATTGGGTATGCCAGTAGCGGAATATCTTGCGAAGCTCCGAAGTAGTTTGGAGAAAGCTAGCGAAGGAGCCGCCCGACAGAGTGAACCCACTCAGAAGGAGTACGTAGGACGCTATAACTTAAGGGCCACAGACAAACAGTTTGTCACAGGGGACCAAGTACTATGGCTCGAGAAGGAAGGAGAGGGGAAGCTAGTGGCGAAGTGGAAGGGACCAATCACAGTGGTCGAAAAACTGCGACCGTACAGTTATTTAGATGAGCTCGAGGACGGTTCACGCAGAACCATTCACGCTAACAAGCTTCGCGCATATCACGCCCGAGTAACTGCAGTAGGAGTGATATTCAGGGCCGATCCAGGGAAGGTCAGGACGATAAAGAAGATCCCGGCTCCCAAAACAAAGGGACAGCTTCGCAGTTTCTTAGGGCTAGCCAACTATTATAGAGACTACGTGCCCGAGTACTCCGAAGTCGTTATGCCTCTGACTCACCTAACTGGCCGACGTATTCCGCAGAAATTACCTTGGAATACAGAGGCGCAGGAAGCTTTTGACAAGGTGAAAAACTGTCTAATGCAGGCGTCGGCGTTGCAGGCACCAGACCCGGGGAAAGAATTTATCCTCGCCACAGATGCATCCGATTACGCCGTTGGTGCGTGCCTGGCACAGCAGAATCTGGTCGGCAAGGAGCGCCCTATTCGTTTTCTGAGCAAGAAGCTTAGCCCGGCTCAGACCCGATGGGCCACAATAGAAAAGGAAGCTTATGCAATCATTTGGGCACTGGGGAAGTTGGATGTTTGGCTGTTTGGCGCTAAAATCAAGGTGATTACCGATCATAACCCACTCAAATTTCTGACTCTAACCACCCCGCAGAGCGCTAGGCTGACACGCTGGGCGTTGGCACTACAGAAGTATAACCTGAAAATTGAACACAAAAAGGGGCGTCTAAACGCTAATGCCGACGCAATGTCGCGGTTAGTGACTCCTAACGATGACGCATAAAAGGGACGGCGAGTTAAGGCGGGTGTATGCTGTGTTAGCGCACGCGCGTGACGGAGTCAACGAGGTACGAGTGACAGTTGGTGCATCACGTGTCGAGCCAGTTAACATATGTGCATATGTGGTTGTGTTTGTGTCGCATGGCATAGATACAGTGCAACACAGTTGGAAGGGAGGTGTTGGGCTCGAACTTCGTGCGTTCCCCGAACACCTTATGTTACCCACTCCACGGCCGGCGACCCCTCGCCAACAAGGAAGCAGGGCCACCGGAATGCGGGACGATGACTGTCTGCTGGCCACAAAGGACGCGACAACTCCAGTGCCGCTGTCGGGCTCAATTATGGCGCCTTACAGGAGACCAATATAGGCTGCAGGTGGCCGGTACACGTGGAAGGTACACGTGGAAGGTACACGTAGGCGTCCGCCGGACAATCAGAATCAGAGGAGGCGACGGCATTGGCGCAAGGGCCAATTGTGTTGATGGCCTGTCAGCCCGGCATTGCGGGAACTTACTCGGAGGTGCTTTTCCACGACCTGGACACGCCCGTCGTCGACCATTCCGGGAACCGGTGTGAAAGAAACCTGAGCGACGGCGGAGAACCGATTAGTGGGCAAGAGGCGGTGGGTCTTCGAGGTTGTGGCGAGGAGAGACACATCTGTGCGTTCCGATTGGACTGTAAGAGTGGTTGAATGTGGAGACAGAGGATAAAACCAGGGGTGCAGGGACAGTGAAAGGAGGAAGAGAAGAGAAACGAATAAACGTCTCTATATCCGGATGATGTCGGAGCGGTCGTTTCCTCAAGGTGCCAGCAGATGAAAAGTTCTCGTCTTCGGCTTCCTTGGCGGCAGCAGCAAATGTCGCGCAACAAGCGAGAGGCGAGTGGAAAGAACCAAACGGAATGTAACCGACCCTATTTAACGACCCATACGTCAGCACGCCTTCTGCGTGTCACAAAAGGAACAAGAGGCCATACGCTTATCAAGTGAGGCCGATGTTAGACGACGACGTAATACAATTCTCGACCAGTCCATGGTCGTCCCCCATCGTACTGGCGACTGAGAAGGATGGCACCCTTAGATTTTGCGTCGATTGCCATAAACTCGAAGGAGTAAAAAATAAAGACGTTTATCCTCATGGACGCATGCACGACCCACTAGACCGCCTGCGACACTCTTGATATTTCTCCTCCATGGATTAACGCAGCGGCTATTGGCAAATCGAATTTGATGAACATGACCACAAAAAAAGCATGGCTAATTCCTGATGGGCTGAACGAATTCAAAGTACTACCATTCAGCCTGTGCTCCGCTCCTGCGACGTTCCAGAGAATGACGGATACAGTGCTATCAAGTCTTGAGTGAAAAGCGTATCTGTTTACTTAGATGACGTCCTTGTCTTTTAGAAACGTTTGAGCAGCACAAGCACTGTCTTTGGTCTGCTTTTGTGGCAATTCGAACCGCAGGCCTATCGCTGAAATCAGAAACAATTCACTTTGATTATGACGAACTAATGTTCTTTGGCCACCTTGTTAGCCACGATGGTATTCAGGCGGACCAACACAAGTTTATTCAAGTTTATTCAAGTTTACTCACTATTATTGCATGTACAAAGAATGGGTTACATTCTACATACAAAATCAGGAGGTCACAAAGTAAGGGACTCTCAATGGGACCACAAATTAGTGGCGTGCATAAAAACTAACGGCAGCAAAAAGCGCGACCAAATAGAAGTTGCAGTCAAAACAGAACGATCCATGCAAATATATATATATATATATATATATATATATATATATATATATAAATATATATATATATATATATCGGCGCTAGCTCTGTGCCAGAGAGAAAAGACGACGAAGTTCGTGTGTCGCACTCTCGGCCTCCTGTTTTCTGTGCTGCAGCTGTGTTGCTTGCCCTGGCGAGTTTTTTGCTGAAACTCCTCCGAATAACACGCTTGTTAAATTATATATATATATATATATATATATATGATGGAAAAGAATTTATTATGGATGAACAAAAGCTTCCTTTAACAATATGTTTTCATATTGTGTTTAAAAGATTTAGCATGAAGAGGCATGCAATTCCAATGATGAATACCATAGAAGCGAACTGTTACTCTGCCATAGTTCGATCTTATTTTGAGTAAAATAAAGTTTCTTGCTCTGAAAACCTGGTATTATTGTTATTGACAAGGACATAGGGAGGAATACTATCTAATGATATTTCATGATAAATAAGATATGTCATGAAGGATAATCTGTGATAAAACATCTCTTGAACTGGTAGAATGCGCAGGTGTTAATAGATGGGTATAGAATGGGAACGGAATGGGCTATATGTCATTAGTTTTATTGCCTTGTTTTGAAGGCGCTGAAGCGGCTAGAGATGAATGGCGTTATGATGATAGGCAGTATGATAAATGGCTGTTAATATAAGCATGACAAAGCGACAAAAATTGGGAGGTTCAAAGAATGAACGTGCTTTAATGATATTGCGGATACTAAAGGAAACCTTTTTGGTGAGCGAGTTGGCATGAATATTATATTTAAAGTGTTTATCCAGAGTAGTACTAAGAAAATTATTTTCAGATGCCGGTATATCAAGAATATTCAATAAGAGAAGGATGGAAGAAGTAATGGCCATTTGAGAGCCATGAAAAAGCACAAAAGTTGTTTTGTGCTTGGCTGTTATTAATTTCCCACCACCTGCGAACAAACGAGATGTGCGTCGATTTTTGAGCCTTTTTGCATACTACATTCGTTTTGTGGAAAATGTTGCTATTGTAGCCCCACCTCCCCCTCGTCCAGCAAAATAAGACGTTGCCTTCGTGTGGGGCCCTGAGCAAATACACACTTTTCCCGTGCTTCAACAGCGCCTCCAAACTGAGCCCGTACATGGACAGTGCGATAAACATGCCAACACTCAGATACACACAGACGCCAATAACATTGGCCGAAATAGTGCAATCCTAGTGCAGTGGCAAGATGACATCGAATGTCCAATTTCTCATGCTAGCTGGATTTTGCTTATGCTAGCTGGATAGTGACTGAAAAGGCGTGCCTGGCTCTTGTCTGAGTGATAGGTAAATTCAGACTGTACCTGTACTGCCGCCCGTTCAGAGTTGTTATCGATCATTTTGCCATCTGCTGATTGGCGAATCTTAGAGTCCCCTCCGGACGTCTGGCCAGGTAGAGCTTATACCTTCAAGAATTCAACTTTACAGTTGTGCAAGTCTAGCCGCAGGCAGACTAACGTGGACTGCCTTTCGAGCTCCCCTTACAAAGGCGTTAGGTGATCGTTTTCACTGCGATATCAGTGCATCTGAGTTGGCTGAACATCTCATAATCAGAAAAGCGATTTCGAGCTTCGAAAATTCATGAACTATCTTGAAGACCACAGTGTGCATCCGCCACCAGCATTTTCACGATCACAATTATCGTTCATTGTTCGCAGCAATATCCTTAGTGTAAAGAACATGTGACCTTCTGCAATTGAACACCTGATCATCATCTCATCAGTGTTACGAGTGGATGTCTTGTCCGTCTGTCACGATAAATCTTCGTCCGGCCCCTTGTGATTCACGCGTACTTTGGCCCGGATTTGCCAACACTACTACAGGCCAAAGGTCAATCGCGACGTGAACCATTACTTAAAACGTGTCGCGAATACCAGCGCTGCAAGGCACCACCTCAGTGCCCACCCGCTTTTCCGAAGCCCGTTGCCCTTCCAGCACAACCGTTTCAACAAATTGGCATGGACATGCTCGGACCTTTCACCAAGTCTCATGATGGAACACGCTACATTTTAGTTGCTGATTACACGACGCGATACTAAGCAACGAAGGCAATACAACGTGACAGCGCCACTGATATTGCCCACTTTCTCAATCAGAACCCCGTCCTGGGTTGTGCAGTACCAGCAGTTGTCATAACTGATTGTGGAACAGGTCTTACCACCCGGATGATACAAGGTGTCATGCAGCTTAGCGGAACCGTTTATCGAAAAACTACTGCATACCATCCACAAAGGAATAGCTTTACAGAGAAACTCAAGAAGACGACCGTCAACAAGCTATTCTTTCACGTTTACCAAGACCACAAAAACGGGGGCTGACATTCTTCCCTACGCACGTTCGCTTATAACACCGCCGTGCAAGAAACTACTGCGTTCACACCTTGCGGGTTGCTTCGCCGGAGAGAGATACCTACAGCACTGGATGCCATGCTCTTATCCGGAAGGCATCGTATACCAGTGTTGTTATGAACTCGCTAGTTGCCGGGCAGTGCTCTCTCGCCCCCCTTTCTGGTGTTCCTCCAAGAGAAAGTGACGCGGCCGTCACGGAAACCAGAAGTGTCCATCAGACACGCCGGACGCGTCTCTCGAAGACGCTGAGCGCGTCCAACAGTGGGCGGTGCTCTCCTCCTCGAGCGTCTCGGCGCCTATAAAAGGCCATCGCATCAACTGTCGGGGGTTCCCTCGTCCACGTTATGTGCATACGTTGTAAATATACACGATTTTCTTCCTTCTGGCGGCATTTTGCCTTGCCACTGTCTGGATCCTTCCTGCCCAATCCGTTGGCCCTTGCGACACGTTACCCAAGAAACCTGTGGGCCCTATTTTCTTCGTAACAACTGGTAGCAGCGGTGCGATGGCAATGGGCCTTGCAACTTGAGCATGCTGAAACCTGGACAACGCAACAGAACCTATGACTGCACTGACGTGTGTGTCGGACTCTTTTACCTCAAGATTTCCCGAGCTTTCAAAGGTAGATTTGAAGCTTGAAACTGGTAGGTTATTTGTATCAAATTTTAGCGTTTTTTGCGTAATTTTCCTTAGTGATATTGATGGAGAATAGATAGGGAGAAGAATTTGATGTCTGAGCTTGTGGTTATGGACCTCAATTCACTACGCAAGCCTGATGTGTTTTTGCTTTGTGCGGAATTGAGGGAAGATGTTGTGAACGCCGCACGGAAGCCGCACATCATTCAGGCATTACTTGTCTTATGATTATATGATTGAGAGCTTCACCATTCTTGGTAAATTATTAAGGAGCTTCATGCAAACGAGAAAAAGCGCTAAGCTGAAGCTAAAAAGTGTGTGGCAAATGATAAAAAAGGGCGTGCTGAGGAAAAAATAAAGCATGCTGATGAAATAAAAGAACCATTGCTTCTTTCCGAATTAAAGCGGCTCGAGCTCCAGACTGTGCTGAGGAGGCATGTGAGTGTTCAATGTACAAAAGCGAAGCCACTAGTGGTGATGCGAGTGCTAGGTTTACAGAACGCGCGCGTGAGTTAGATCGTAATGACAGCGTTCCTTGGCAGTATGAGGTAAGATACACCACTAGCCTGGCTGGAAGTCAGAAGGATTTAATTTCTCAGCGCACGGCAGATGCGGTCTTTCCAGCT
This sequence comes from Rhipicephalus annulatus, assembly GCA_013436015.1. Classification (NCBI taxonomy): domain Eukaryota; kingdom Metazoa; phylum Arthropoda; class Arachnida; order Ixodida; family Ixodidae; genus Rhipicephalus; species Rhipicephalus annulatus. The sequence continues at coordinate 249,000 of WOVY01003362.1, read as the reverse complement.
CAGCAGGAAAAGAGTGCAGACGCACTCGTCAAAGCACCGAGTACAAAGTCGGAGGTAGAGTTTCTCTGGAAGGGCTCCATTGAAATAACACGCTAATGCCTCTCGGTTAGCGTGGGTGAATGTCAGGCAGAAACTTTTGAGCTTGTAGCTGCCGATCCGGGTATGTCACTCGTTACTACAATGAACTCCATAAGCATGACCGAAGACCGAAGACACGGACAATGATACAGAGGAAGAGAGAGAGGAATCGAATTCTCGATTTAAGGCAGAGAAAGGCGTTTGGATGCAGGCCAATGTCGTTCAGATGCTCCTGCCTTCATAAGTTAGGAAACAAGTTTTTTCGGATAGAGCCCCGTCAATGCTGCGCCGTGGAGAGCGATTCTGTTATGCATCCAAGGGATTTGAGAAGCGCGTGCCAACGAACTATGTTACAAAGTGTCTTTGTGTATCGGATCGAGCCAGGTGGTAAAGAAGTCCCTCCGTCTGGTGTGGGACGCGATTGCTTGAGTGGGCCGCGAATTCTTCTTCCTCTCGCTTGCCAACTTTACTCACTCTTGTACAATGAGCCTGGCAGGTCTTAGGGGGTAGTGTATGGCGCTTGCGGGTTTCACTATGATGGCGCATCTGCAGAGGGCGAGCCCGGAGGTCAGAGCTGAGTCCGCGACGTCTAGCCGGGTCCGACGTTATGTGCCATCAGCTGTTCCCGGCATTTGCAAGAGTGGACACTTCGGCCTCCTAAACAGTGACCCTCTAGACAGTAGCTGCAGATCCTTGTCCATTATTTCATCGTCAGCTCAGCAGAGATGCTGTCATGAACTCGCTATGCACTGGGCAGTGCTCTCTCAACCCCCTTGCTGGTGTTTCTCTAAGAGCCACTGACGCGTCTTTCACGGACACCGGAGGTGTCCGTCAAAGACGCTGGACGCGTCCCTCAGAGACGATGTGCGCGCCCTCCTCGAGGGTCTCGGTGCCTATAAAATGCGAGTGCATCAAGTGTCGGAAGCTTCCTCGTTTACGTTATGTACATATTGCCACGAGGAATTGTTAAGGCGCAGTACAACGCAGACGTTGTTAAAAGAGGAACGCTGACGGCATCGCTACGACTCATGAAGCCCGCCGGAAGGCACGAGCCGGCCCAGCCTGTGCACGAGCTGCTACCGAGCAGCGGCCAAGGAAAAAGAAGAGAAGAAGAGGACGACGAGCGTTCGCTGCTTTCTCCCAGCTACTGTGTAGTTCTTTTGGCTTGGGCACAAGTTCGCCCTTATTAAACCTTGTAAATAGGACGTCCTGGTTGTGAGGTTGTTATATCCGTTACATTTTCTGGTGGAGGTGCTGGGTACATGATTCCGAGCCCCACGCAAGAGCGAAGTCCAAGCACTGACCAGCCGCAACCAGTGGAGCTTACACCGGTGCACCAACGAGTCAGCCGCCGTATCCGAGGAGAGTTGCCAGAATTTGGGCCACTCCCTTCTGTATCAAGGGCATCGGTGACGGAGACAAGCGCCGCCACCACCATGACGAGCCAAGTTACGCCGGCACAACTCATCGTAAGCCAACCGGTCATTCCAAAGGTGTTTCATGGTGACCCATACGAGGACGCCGAAGACTGGTTAGAGCATTTCGAGAGAGTGGGAAATCTAAATCAGTGGAACGAGGAAGGCAAGCTGCGTAACGTCTACATTGCGTTGGAAGACTCTGCACGAGTGTGGTACGAAAACCACGAGGCATCTCTGACGTCGTGGCAAGAGTTTCGGCGGCAGCTACTGAGTACGTTCGCCAACAGTGATCGCCGGGAAAAGGCGGAAGCAGCTCTCCGCACACGGATTCAACGAACGAACGAAACTGTCGCGATGTACATCGAAGACATGTCCCGCCTTTTCAAGCGAGCTGATCCTGGCATGACGGAAGACAAGAAGGTGCGCCACCTCATGCACGGGGTAAAGCAAGAATTGTTCGCGGGACTCATCCGCAATCCGCCCCGTACTGTTGCTGAGTTTCGGTCGGAAGCAACAACCATCGAAACGACGCTTCAGCAGAGAGCCCGACAGTACAACCGCGACGTAGCCGGTGCATCCGCAGGAGTCTACTCAGCAGGCGTCGTGGATAATCTTGACACATTGCGGGAGCTCGTCCGGTCTGTTGTCAGGGAGGAATTAAGGAAACTGCAGTCACCTGATGTCACCCCCGAGCTGTCTCTTGCTGAAGTTGTCCGAGAAGAAATTCGACAGGCCATGCGGGAGCCGCGGAGTGATGTGCCAGCGACACGACGGGCGGTAACGTACTCCGAGGTGCTCAGGCGACCTACTCTGCACTGTTCGCCGATCGAGACACCAAGTACTTATGTGCAGACAATGCGCAGCCCGCCTGAAATCGTAGAGGCAACACGCACTCCACCTCGTGCGAGAGAGATGATGCCACGGAAGAGCGATGTGTGGCGAGATGCCACACGTAGGCCCTTGTGTTTCCACTGTGGAGAGGCTGGCCACCTGTACCGATTCTGCCGATATCGTCAAGCTGGTCTTAGGGGATTCGCCATCAATGCACCGTGTCCGCGAAACGGCGAAAGACCTTCCGAGATTGAAGAATACCTATGCTCACGTCGGGAATTTGACCCGCCTCGTCGTCATCAACCACGCTCACCATCCCCTATGCGCTACCGCTCGTCTAGCCCACGTCCCTTCCCAAGCACGTCTAGGCAGCGTTCGCCTAGCCCAAATCCGGGAAACTGAAGAGGGCGACCTGTGGAGGCGAGGCCGCTGGCGACTTGGGATATGAAGATCCTCCACTGCGGTACGAGCCTGATAACGACGACTGTTTCCAGGTAAAGGAGTGCAGTACAGAGAAAATTACTTCAGACTTGCCGTTGGTGATTGACGGACTAGAGCTCAATGCTTTGATCGATACTGGTGCGGATTATTCTGTGATAAGTTACGAATTAGCGAAGCGACTCAGGAAAGTTCTGACCGAATGGGGTGGACCTCAAGTACGTACTGCAGGTGGTCACCTCATAACCCCTTCCGGCCGATGTACCGCAAGGGTCATGATACGGGGCTTCACTTACGTCGGTGACTTTGTCGTCCTGCCTGTGTGCTCGAGGGAAGTGATACTGGGAATGGATTTCCTACAAGCTAATGGTGCGATTATCAATTTACAGAGGTCGAGCGTGTCCTTTTCGACGGAGCAAGCTTTAAAGGTAGCACGATCAGATGAACGATGTACCACTCCACTGCGCGTCGTCGACGATGATGTGACTGTACCGCCACGGAGCAGTATAATGGTCCTCGTGAATAATGATACATTCAGCGACTACGAGGGTGTGGCGGAGAGCAACGTGGATGTTTTCTTGAAAAGAGGCGTTTGTGTGGCACGAGGGATTATCCAGCTGCGAAACGGGTGCACAGACATCCTCTTGACGAATTTCGGTAACGAATTCCAGCACATCGCAAAAGGGACGGCAATAGCGTTTCTTCATGAGTTCTGTGAAGTGACAGAAATATGCAGTCTTGAAACGACGTCACCGAATGTGAAACTTCCATCTGATGCCTGCGACACAATATACGTAAATCCTAATCTTTCAGAGATTCAACGTCAACAGCTATACGACCTCGTGCGGGAATTTGGCAGCTGTTTCTCCAACAGTTCAAAGGTACGGCGCACGAGCATTACAAAACACAGGATCATAACGGACGAGACAACCAGGCCGGTATGCCGGCACCCGTATCGTGTTTCCCCTAAGGAAAGGGAAGTCATCAAGAAGCAGGTACGAGAAATGCTTGAAGATGATGTTATCCAGCCTTCTAACAGCCCGTGGTCATCTCCCGTGGTGCTTGTCAAGAAGAAGGATAACACGCTACGGTTTTGTGTCGACTACAGGAAACTGAATGCTGTGACTAAACGGGATGTATATCCCCTTCCACGCATCGACGACACGTTAGATCGACTTCGGTGTGCCAAGTTCTTCTCATCACTAGATCTGAAAAGTGGATACTGGCAAATCGAAGTTGATGAACGTGATCGCGAAAAGACTGCTTTTGTTACCCCGGACGGACTTTATGAATTTAAGGCTCTCCCGTTTGGTCTCTGTTGTGCGCCGGCAACGTTCCAACGCATGATGGACACTGTGCTTTCCGGATTGAAGTGGCAGTGTTGCCTAGTGTACCTAGACGACGTGGTCATCTTCGCGGCTACATTTGAGGAGCACATCAAGCGCCTTCGGTCAGTGTTAGAGGCAATCCGTTCGGCAGATTTGACAATCAAGCCAGAGAAGTGCCGATTAGGTTTCGAAGAGCTTCGTTTTCTTGGGCATGTCGTCAGCGCCCAAGGTGTTCGCCCTGATCCTGATAAGACGGCCGCCGTCGCAAGGTTTCCGGTGCCAACAGACAAAAAGTCAGTACGGAGATTTCTAGGTCTATGTGCGTACTATAGACGATTTGTGAGAAATTTTTCAAAGATCGCAGAACCCTTAACGAGACTTACGAGAGAAGATGTGCCTTTCCAGTGGCAAAACGAGCAACAAAGCGCCTTCAACGAATTGAGAAAGAGGTTAGAAAACCCCCCGATTCTTTCTCACTTTGATGAGACAGCCGACACGGAAATACACACAGATGCCAGTAACATCGGCCTTGGATGCGTTCTAATACAGTGGCAGAAAGGTGAAGAAAAAGTGATAGCTTATGCCAGTCGGACTCTAACAAAAGCAGAGACAAACTATTCGGCCACGGAAAAAGAATGCCTTGCCGTCATCTGGGCCATCAGTAAATTTCGGCCGTACCTATATGGTAGACCATTCAAGGCAGTCAGCGATCACCATGCGCTTTGCTGGCTGGCGAACATCAAGGAACCATCCGGACGACTAGCAAGGTGGAGCCTCAGACTGCAAGAATACGATATAAGCGTGGTATACCGATCTGGCAAAAAACATACCGATGCCGACTGTTTGTCACGGGCTCCTACAGACACACCACTCTCAGAAGAAGACGACTTTCCGTTCCTAGGAATTGTCGAGACCACTCAAATAGCCGAATTCCAACGTACAGACAAAGAATTACTCCCGCTTATCGAACACCTGCAAGGAATTGACGTACAAGTACCCCGTATATTTTCTCGAAGCCTCGCATCGTTCTGCCTCCGAGGAAACGTTCTCTACAAGAGAAACTTCAAGCCCAACCGCGAAAAGTTCCTGCTTGTCGTTCCAGCAACTATGCGACAAGAAATACTTCGAGCGTGTCACGATGAGCCCACATCTGGACATTTGGGTGTGACGCGAACGCTTGCAAGGATCAGTCTCCATTATTATTGGCCCAAGCTACTAGCTTCAGTGCAACACTACGTCAAAACATGCCGCGAGTGCCAAAGACGAAAAACACCAAGTTCTAAACCAGCGGGCCTTCTACAACCTATAGATCCACCGAAAGCGCCTTTCCGCCAAGTTGGAATGGACCTCCTTGGACCCTTCCCGACATCTTTACTCGGCAAGAAATGGATCGTTGTGGCCACTGATTATTTAACTAGATACGCCGAAACAGACTCTTTGGAACGAGGAACGGCAGCAGAAGTGGCCCAATTCTTCGTACACAAAATAGTCCTGCGACATGGCGCTCCAACGGTTGTAATCACCGATCGCGGAACGGCTTTCACGGCGCAACTTTTGAAGTGCCTGCTCAACATGACTCACACTGTTCATAGGAAAACCACTGCATATCATCCTCAATGCAATGGCCTGACCGAACGCCTTAACAGAACTCTAGCGGACATGATATCCATGTATGTGGATGTCGAGCACAAAAAGTGGGACGAAATTTTACCATACGTCACTTTCGCCTACAATACGGCTGTGCAAGAGACCACCAAAATCACCCCATTTGAACTAGTTTACGGTCGTGCTGTTACCACAACACTGGATGCTATGTTACCAATAGACCAAGATGACTACCCCCCCGATCTTGACGACTTTCTACAAAGAGCGGAAGAAGCCCGCCAGTTAGCAAGATACCGAATACGCCACCAACACCGCATCGATGCCGACCGCTACAACCGAGGAAGACTTGACACGCGATATGACGTTGGCGACAAAGTGTGGATATGGACTCCAGTACGACGACGAGGCCTCTCCGAAAAACTCATTTCCCGGTATTTTGGCCCCTACGAGATAGTACAGCGACACAATGACCTCGTCTACGAAGTCAAGCCTGCAGGCCACCTGCATTCGAGGCGACGCAATCCCACGGAGCGTGTACACATTGTACGGATGAAACCGTACTACGACCGATTCCAAACCTAGCCACCCCAATCCCTTGACGTACTGCAACCTCATTTTTACAAACTTGTACACACAAAGAAAAAAAAAAAAAAAAAAAAACGTACTGAACAGCCTCATCGCAAGCATCGGGGCGATGCCGCTTGAGAGGGGGGATAATGCCACGAGGAATTGTTAAGGCGCAGTACAACGCAGACGTTGTTAAAAGAGGAACGCTGACGGCATCGCTACGACTCATGAAGCCCGCCGGAAGGCACGAGCCGGCCCAGCCTGTGCACGAGCTGCTACCGAGCAGCGGCCAAGGAAAAAGAAGAGTAGAAGAGGACGACGAGCGTTCGCTGCTTTCTCCCAGCTACTGTGTAGTTCTTTTGGCTTGGGCACAAGTTCGCCCTTATTAAACCTTGTAAATAGGACGTCCTGGTTGTGAGGTTGTTATATCCGTTACAATATGTTGTAAATATTGCTGCGTGCCAGTGCATGGAGACGAAGAAGAAAAGCATATAGACTAGCGCGAGCAAATATCTGTGGCTGGCGCTGCTCGCTTAACCGGCTGAAAATACATCTGTGACTACCCCTCTGAGTCGGTCTACTTCACGTAACATATTTGGTGGAGTTGTGCGATCCCCGTCCTCACCACGGAATTCCGAAGCGGACGCTCCCTCGCGGCTTTCAACATGAGCACTCGAGACTCGGCTACATCCTCCCCGGTTGCCCGCCCTTCTGCCCGGCCTGTCAACCCAGCTCCTACAACAACTTTCGTGACGCTTCCCGCCCTCAAAGACCCTGACGTGTTCTCGAGGATTCCGACATTGGCTACGCCTCTACGAACGCGTCAGCGCCACTTACAGGTGGGTCCCCACACATATGCTTGCGAACGTCATCTTTTATCTCGATGGAACCCCTCGTGTTTTGTTTAAGAACCACGAGCATGACATTAAAAGCTTGTACAGCTTCAAGGAAAAGATCCGTGAGCTTTTTAGCAACCCCTTTGGTCGTCGTGAAGCGTTGAAGAATGAGTTGTCGACTTGCGCATAATCTTCCATGGAGTCCTACATCAGTTATATTCAGACCGTCTTCTCACTATGCCGCCAAGCTGACGAAAACATGTCGGAGCTTGACAAAGTTGGGCAGATTCTAAAGGGTATTGCCGACGATATTTTCAACCTGTTGGTATTCAACAATGTGTCATCTGTTGATGCAATTATTCGAGAATGCCGCCAGTTCCAACAAGGTGAAAGCTGGCGCATCTCCCATCAGGTCCAGCGCCTTCCGAACACCGCTGCGACATCCTCGTGTCTCGACACATATCATCCACCAGACACCTGTGACAACTTGACGCGACTCATCAGGCGAGAGCTTGAAGTGGCTGCTCCAGCTAAGGTGGGACCAACGTGCCCTGACCCATCTCCTCCAATTATGTAGCCCCTCATTTAAGCAGTCATCCAGCAGTAAATCACCAGCTTGGGAATTCACTCTATTTCACCACCTCCCCACCCCGACTTCCAGCCCCAATACACGCCGGCACGTCCCTTCCCGACCAGTTCTCCCTCAGCTTTCCGTAATCCATCCGCATGGCGAACACACGATGACAAGCCGATCTGCTTCTCATGTCACCAAATCGGGCACATTTCTTGCCATTGCAGAAGTCGCTGGGTTCCTCCTGCACAAGCCCTTCCACGTCCCTGCACGTCCCTGCACGTCCCTTCGATGCGCGTTCGGCCTATCGCCATGAGGCCAGCCGTGACCATTTTGCCCAGTAACCTGCTACTAAAGACAGCTACTCCCGCTCTCTATTCCCCCAACGTCGCCAGTCTCGTTCTCCACAGCCCCGCCGACAGTCTTTCACCACCCTCCCACGAGGTTTTTCGACGGAAAACTAAGTGTTGCAGCTTCCGAAGGTGGCGCTGCATCACTCGGACTGACGGATGTACCTACAAGGATTAGAGGCCAAATTAGAGGGAAGTGGACTGGGCTTCACCTCTCTTTCGTGAAACAAGGAAAACTCATTGAACAGGCACTACCAGCATTGATGTACGCAGATAATGTAGTGCTAATGGCCGACAACAAAGAAGATTTGCAGAGATTGGTGGACATCTGCGCTAATGAGGCAGATAGGTCAGATTTCAGATTCCGTAAAGAAAAATCAGTGGTCATGATTTTTATGACAATGAAGGTAGTGAGCTTAGAATATAGGAGGTCACGCTAGAGATAACAGATAAATACAAATATCAGGGCGTATGGATAAGCAGTGGGGCCGACTACCTAAGGGAACACGAAACATACGTGACGACTAAAGGTAACATTAATGCAGCGGTAATGAAAAACAGGGCACTGTGGGATTACAATAGATGTGATGTTGTGAGAGTAACATGGAAAGGGGTCATGGTTCTAGGTCTGACGTTCGGCAATGAGGTCTTGTGCATGAGATCAGAAGTTCAAGCAAGATTAGAAATTAAGCAACGTGGAATAGGTAGGCTTCCCTTAGACGCTCGCGGGAATACACCAAAGCAGGGAGTACAAGGTTATATGGGATGAACATCATTTGAGGGCAGGGAAGCTAGCAGCAAGATTAAATTTGAGAAGCAATTTAGAAAAATGGGGCAGGAGCGTTCGGCTAGTAAGGCATTCAGCTACTTGTACATGAAGAATTTTGATACAAATTGAAGGAAGCGAACCAGAAAATTGACTGGTAAATACTTTGAAAACAGCAGGGGGCCAAACCAAAAAAAAAATTATCGGTTAAGAAGAAGGTGAAGGAAGCTGAAACCAATATGTGGAGAATCGGTATGATTAAGAAGTCTGCACTAGAGATCTATGGAACTTTTAAGCAGGAAATTGCCACGGAAAGGATCTATGATAATACTCGGGATAGTTCTCGACTGTTTGAGGCCAGGACGGGAGTATTGCGAACCAAGACATATCGGGCCAAATACGAAGGGGTAGACACGGTATACAGTGCGTCTGGAGAGGAAGAAGAAACTGCGGAACACTTGAAAATGGTTTGTAAAGGGCTTCATCCTATAGTTCAGGATGATGGCGCAGAGATTTTCAAAGCACTAGGGTTTAGGGACAGGGAAGGCAAAATAGACTTTAAGCGAGTATAACTAACTAGAAGGAGATTATCGGATTGGTGGCTAAAGTCAAGGCACGAGTGAAAATTAAACCCTTCACTGCAAAGTACGAATCCTCCACCTCACTATTTAAAGGAATATATATATATATATATATATATATATATATATATATATATATATATAAATCTAGTTTTTGGTTCATTCAGTATTACGGCTTGGTGGCGCTAGCCACCGCCCGATCTAAAGGGCACAGCCATATCCTTCCATTCATCCATCCATCCGTCCATCCATCAACAGAAAACTCTCTCTTGATGATACGCACAAAACGTAACCTTATAGACGTACAAGTAGATGGCGTTCATGTCACTGATCTTGCCGACACTGGCACTCAACTTTCCGTGATGACGAGTTATTTTCGCCGCAAGCTGAAGAAGGATCTCACACCTACGACCACTCAGTTCGTCCGTGTTGTGGATGGCGGAATAGCATCTATCGTCGGAATGTGCTCCGCTCATGTAAGCATTGCGGATCGACACACAGTTGTTTTCTTCACCATTTTTTATAAATGCCCCCACGACATAATCTTAGAACTCGACTTCCTGTCCGCGCCTTCTATCCGCGCATTCTGCGGTACTGCGACTTGGATGCGCAGTCAACAATTCTATAATTTTTGAATCCACCATTTCAAATAACCTTGCACGCCACCTTATAGACCATGTGCATTGCGAAATTACAATGTCGAGTAAAGGAAGAATGTTGTTTGTTTCACGTTCCGCCGTGAATGTAATCGCCAGCCTAAATGAATTTAGGTGTGCTAGGAGACTATCGACATTAGACTTCTGGTCACGCAACACACGTACATTTTTATAATTTCGCCCATCCAAACGCACTACTGTCAAGCATATTTTCTTTTAAAAATTCTACCAGGATTCTGTATAACTTAGCCCACATATTCACAAGAAAGTCATACTAAGAGAACAACAAAGATTGTCAAATGTTTGCTGTCTAAATGTGTATTCCTCTTTTAGGAAAAAAAGCAAATTAAGGAATGTGCGCAATACATGGATTTCCGAACGCATATAAAGTTATTATTTGAATGGTCATTCATCGCAGTCCTACATATTGCATATTATGCTTGACGGCCCTCTATTGGATGCATGCGTTTGTTCACTGAAAGTGCTCGCTGTGCAGGCACTCCCTCTCTGAGGGCGAGTCGACGGCTGACAACGGTGACCAAAAGGCGTCTCTGCCAAACCCGGAGCTGGTAGCCGGCCTTGATCCCAGGGTGGATGGCTCCATCATGAACATCATCGAAAATGTGAAACAGATCGAGGTCAGGAATCTTCATCGAATGTCTCGCGCATGTCGTAATTATTCGCTGCATCTAAAGCCGAGAGAAAGTTGACGGGACCACGCCTAGTTCGACGTTTCATAAGTCGATAAGTGCCTTCAAAATGACGTGGCTTGAAACTATGTTCATCCCGCCAAAGCTTCACCAATCCGTTCGTTCTGCCGAAGTTAGTTGGACGAGCTCAGCGACAGCAATTTAGTTAGTCAAAAGAAACAGACCAAAACCTTTTCTCTCAGCGCCCGCGCCACGAAATATTTACACTAAAACGAGACAGCACGGGACCCATTCGAACGCACCACTTCTGCCGCCGAACACAAGTATTAAGATAATGATAAAGGCTGAAATGAGTCACCTATATAGAACAAAAACAATTACAAAATACTGGTGACTCAGTACTTGATAAGACAACCTGTTGTAAACAGCAGTTCTTTTTTTCATTAAAATTGAGCAGTCTCTAAAGAAGTATACCCTCAGTTATGACAATAGTATTTTGAACTTAAGGTTGACCCTTGAATGGAAAAGCAATAGCGCAGCCCCATCGGGTTGTAAGACAGATGTCCACTACCAGCGCTCAAATTTTTCGCGCTTTGTGAGAGTTTCTTGAACTTTGGAGCTTCTTGTGCAGGGCCTCATCCATCGAGGGGTGCCACGTCGGCGGAATGAACTTGCTCAGGTCACGATGCGTGCTGGCGCCGCCTGGGGGGAGGGAGGGTTGCGATGTTTTTTTTTTTTTGTCTGTGAGCGCTGCAGTGCAGAATATTCAGATGAACGAAAAAAGAATGATCGAAATTTATTAATAACGGAAGCTATTAGCCTTCAATCCCCAGCAGACAACGAGAAAAATGTCTTCTTTAACGTATCGCTTTGTCACTCTGCCACTAACTTTTAAAAAGCCGGTTCCAATTACCGCGAGCGTCACTTTGGGGTGGCTCGATTCACCCAAGAAATATTGGCCCCGTATTTGCATGTTACACTGCAAATGTCGTCGAAAGACGATAGTCTTGCATCCGGAGAGAGCGAACAAAACGTTTATTTGATGTCCTGCACAAGAAAATTTGGGAGTTATTTGCTACAGGCGTGACGTTAGTGCCTCGAGCGTGCAGCGGAGGCGAACGACTACATCAAGTTACGCCCCACGTGAGACAAGAGCGCTATCTGGCAGTTACCTAGGAAAACGAAGCGCGCGTGCCCTACGCGCCCGTCTCGGTGGTCATAAGGTGTACAACGCGAGGCGACACGTAGGCGCCACCACCGTGTCGTCTTAGCAAAGCGTTGGAAACACTTGCCTTTTCGTGCAAGCGTTGCCTACTCGCCGAACGTGATAACGCTACGGTCGTTATAATTACTTATGTATGCCTTTTCTAGTTAGAGACACATACAGAATATTGAAGTGTTTTTATGGTGTCTCAGATATGCACAATAATTGCTTTTTAATTGACAATCGCACAAGTATGAACGCTGAATCTTAAGCAATTTAGTGGGTGCTGCGGATGGGGTCGGCCGTTTGGAGTACCGCTTCGCCACTTTGATGCCGTTTAAGGTACCATTGAGGGCAGACAAACAGGCATATGTACTGAGAGGCAGACAAAAATTTTTGCGTCCAAGGTCCCCAAGAAAGACTACCGGCTTTAAAAAATTCTGAGTGTGACATCCGTTTCCCGCACGCCACCGTCGATGCGATTGGCTCACTCACATCACGTGACTTCGCAACGCCATATCCCTTCCAAGCGCTGTCGGTGCACGCACGTTGAACGCGCAGCACGGCCATGATTTTCGCATAAGCACTGTTTCTAGAAGTATTTCTTCGGTTTTTTACCCTAACATGCATATGCGAAGAAGTATAGCTTAGCAGAAACTGAAAGTGACCTGAGAATCTCGTTTATTTTCGCAATCCGTGCAGAGAAGATGCCGAAGAACTGCTTTCTACATGACTGCAGAGAATTGATCTCAGAGAATTCGCTCTCCCCGCCACGGTGGTTCAGTGGCTAAGGTTCTCGGCTACTGAACCGCAGGTCGCGGGATCGAATCCCGGCTGCGGCGATGGCATTTTCGATGGAGGCGAAAATGCCGTGAGCCTGTGTGCTCAAATGTCGGTGCACATCAAAGAACGCCAGGTGGTCGAAATTTCCGGAGTCCTCCACTGCAGTGTCCCTCATAATGAAATGGTGGTTATGGGACGTTAAACCGCACATATCAATAAAACCAGAGAATTTGCTCCCTCCATGAACACTGGTTTCTGAAGTAATCTACGAGAAGTTCGCTGGAAATAAACTCGTGTGACAGAATATTTGGACTCGCTCGCTGGATGTCGTGCCGATCGGTTGTGCCCCTGCGATCTCTGAGGAGAGCACAGCTGTGGCCGACTGGCTCACCCTACGCCATTTCCTGCCGCCGACAAGAGCTCTCGCTGAGTGGTTCCCCGTCCTAGGGCTCCTGCGACCGTGTCCATCTTTGGTATCTTCTCCTAGCTTCTTGGTGTCGCTGTCCCTGCGCCATGCTTTCTCCGTCCCCCTCTCTATCTATATACCTTTATTCTTATCTTTTAAACTTATTGCAAAAACGAGGATGCTAACACGCTGTATTCCACCGAGTGTACATTTACAATACAGTTGATGTTCACAATGAAAACAGGTGTCTTTTACATTTCCAGTGAGTTACACTGGTGGTTGGGCCAGTTCGAACAGTTTCTTGTATATATATATATAAATAGAACGTGCATTTCGCGCTTCTTTCCTTTTCGTCTTAATTAACTTGTATAGACTTCCATTGTACCCCAAGTGCTCAGATAAACAGGAAAGACTGTTTCCCATTAGCAATTATTGCCGAGCTTATTGGTTAGCGAATTTATCAGTACCTAATTGAGATAATGTGATTGTTTACCATACGCTTAGAAAAATATTTCGGCTTCGCTATTTCTCAGCAAAAATGTAAAAAGTACTGTGTGGACAAAACCTTAATATGCGCGTATGACGCAAAGAAAGTAGAAACTGAACTGAACTTTCAACTGCTTACGCGCTTCCAACTTGAACAAAAAAAACATATATGTCGCGGAGCACAGCAAAATCTCAAGAACATGCCTCTTCTCGTGTCATTTAGCTGTTCTCTGTTCATTTCTAACCGCCTACTTTTTTTACGAATCGGTTAGTAAATAACAACACCTTTACAAATGTGTTGCCGTTTCCTGAACAGTAACTGCACATTCAGCAGACTGCAATGTTAGCTCAAACACGCAATATTCACTTAGTGTAAAAATAAATGGTTTCTTGCGTGAAGTGCCTGTACTGAGCGAACACCTTCGTACTAAGCGAACGCACCCGTGGCACGAAAACGAAATTGATGAAGTAATGATGGCCGTGAAGAGAGTTTGGGAGTAGACGGAGATACTCGCCACAAATTAGATTCACAATTACGTGGCTTGCGGACGCAGTTCATTCGTAATCATCGATAACTCAAAATCGCTTCTATACCAACCTATTGAAGAATTAAACCCACATAGTACAGTTCAGGCGAGGGTAACACGATATCGGACGGAAAGATTAGTCTCCTCTCCACGCACAATAGCAACGGGCCGGAGAGCCTCATAAAAAATTAGCTGTCACCGCTTAATGTTGCCCGCGTGCAGCCTACCTTTTCGGTACTGTTATTCACGGGACCATAGCGGTATACCATGGAAATATTAAATGTGAAGCAGTTTATGGTTGAGCTTAATCCGGTGCGCTATTCTTACTGTGCATACGCGACAGCTGGGCCAAACAATGCCAGAACGCGCTCACGCACTAACACTAAGACGCTTTGGCATCTCCCTCTTATACTCCTTCAGCAGTATTCTGTTGATGGCGTCGGGGAACGAGATTCTGCAACCGCGCGATGAACAAATATGCTCCCGCGTGTCGTTGCGATGAATCTGCGTGGCGTGCTTCAACAAGAGTTTGGGACGAATAACAGCAGCAGAAACTACACTGAACTGATGGTGTGCTCCACTTGCAAGGGCGCGTTAACATCGCGCAAGGTATACCCGTGTAGAAACGAACTCAAAGCCGATCCATTCGCTACTTCACATGTTACTCCTGGTTCCCCTTAGTATAGGAGATGGTGTTTTTCTTTTTTTCAGTGACTCTCTTATAGCGCATATGCTACCACAGGCAAAAGAGTTTAGCACACTTGGTCCTTGCGCCGCTTCCACTGCCATTCGGCGAGCGCCGTCGCGTGAGGCAAAATGACGTCAGACGTTTACCATTTGCGTGGCGAAGCCAACTTTACGGACGCGACGGCTCGGCTGTTGCGCCAACTTGTTTCCGTCAGTTCCATCGCCAATGCTTTTTCGAACTTTGAAGCAGCTGCCAATGATGGTTCGGGACAAATTTTACTTTTTCAGTAATCGCCAGCGTGACTGTACGTACAACGGTCTTCTGACCCCGGATTAGACTGGTCCCGCCATTCGTTCGTGAAGTTTCTTTAAACGCCCTCAAATACATAGTTCGCGCTTTGTGGCTACGTCAAAAAGCTTGTGAGCACGCAGTAAAGAATTGCAATATTTTCTGGACAACATGTGCAAGCGAGATTTTTAGCCATTAGATCGTAGCACGCTTGAGAAAGCTGTGGGAGTGAAACAGCCTCCACTGCAGTATTCTTTGAGCGTGGGACTCGACAAACGGATACACTTTTGCTCAAAGCCTATGGCCATATACAGCTTCTCTAAGTGCAGTGCACCTTCGGTTCACTTTGGGCACAAGTTAATTGTCTAATTAAACTTTAGTTAACTCCGCTAGTCCACCTAAAGAAACTTGCGATTTGCTTTGTTGCTCACTTAGATCACTTAGCCCGCAATCATGTTGTTGCACGTATAAGCTCCGCTTCATGCCCTGCGCTGCACCCGGAATCAACCGAACGCTGCAATATTGCCGTTGCACGCTTCATTCTACCCGCAGACGCGATGCTGTAGAACACCTGCGCTGTTTGAGTGCAATCTGACTCAGCGCAGGCGAATGCAAATAAGGCAGGCCACCAACGCGGGAGACGCCACGTCGCTTTCTGCGTGCCCGACGAGTATATTCACTGCGCAGCCGTTGAACATAATTTGGCAGACCTGTGCCCACTTTCCTCCCGTAGGGAGCATAGTAACTCTCGTGGTGGCGTTGTCTAGTGCTCCTGGCGTTGTTCCGCCGTTGCTTTGAAATTTTTATAATTGAAAACAGAAATGATTTTGTATCTGATGAAGGAAAAATAGTGTTTTTATCATTTTCAGCACACCATAGCGTTTGCCTATTTGTGACCATATAAATATAACGTGCGACCTATGGCGTCAAAGCAATCAAAACGAACGACCAATCTCGTCACTCGCACGTCATGACGCGGCGCTTCTCCGATCACAGAAATAGCCATTGAGTGTCGCGGTAGTCTGAGAACAATGTAGTTTCTCAGCAGAAATAAAATTATAACCATTTATTTTTTGGCGTTCCCGCTCGCCCCACGATATCGGTGTGATCCACCATTCGAGAAGCAGTGATATCTACGCGCGTAACTCAGGCTGCAGGGCCTTTAATAATGGAATACTTACACAAGGCTTTAAAGAACTTCTAGCATTGGTTTGGGCGGACACACACGCATCATCTGGACACCATCAACCGCCTATATAGCCCATAACATAATTAGGCAAACTGCGTTGCTCAAACAATTTAGTTAGCGAATTTTTCGATCACCTCTGGGAGGATTTACTTAATTTTAAAAAAGTCTATGACATTTATGCACTCGCGGTGTCGAAAATAGTTTTTTGTCCCTCTTTTGTGACACATTTAGAAGAAATATGCCTGTACCTCTTCACTATTGCTGCGTTTTTCTAGAAACAAAACACCATTTTTATATTGTGTGACCTTTTTCTCTGATTCATTTGGGATAACAAACAAGCTTTTCCCGTGTGTCTATTACTGGCAAATACATAATGGGAAGCAGAATCAATAGTCAATCAAGGTGCATTTTTTATGAAGAAAAAAAACAATCATACCTGGCAATTTTCATACGCCGAAAAATATAAAACAAACATAACTAATCTATTGCTTGTCATACGCTCATAATTTCAGTAACACTTCTGTGAAGGGTTTCTTGCTATTTTGGTGCAGTGCTTAAAAAAGATAACTTCAAGTACCATATGTCAAAAAATTTTAAAATAAAGTAAACAATGAAGTAAACAACAATCGACACAATTTAAGCTAATTGTGAGCCCCAATACGAGCCGTGCGTTTTCATTAGAATTACCTTGCAGATTTTTTAGCCGTAACCTATGTTGCCACTTCTGTATAGCCAAAGTGAAAAAAAAACAGCACGAAAAACGAGAAACCAGACGAAGAGGGTCATAGAAAGTCCCTTATGTCTGTGTCCCTTTTCGTCTGGTCTCTCGTTTTTCCCTCTCTTTCTTTTTCACTATGTCGTAACAAGGCGCCCAAGCAACCACTTTAGCTGTATGGCCAAATCTCGATACTCACTTTGAAAGTATCAGACCTCGCTTTAAAATCAATTTGTCGTGCACGTAAAACACCGCGCCTCACGACGACGTGCAATTCAACGTGGTCTTAATGTGGACAGCTCCCAAAAGTCAAGCAGGATACTTAGTAGAGAAAGCACTTTTTTCACAGACTTGAATACAACAGAAGACGACATCCTTGACTGCAGTGCATTTTTGGAGGGTCTCACATATAGGGTTTTAAATGCTATGGTAATGTGAATGTGGCTCGCGTAGCCAGCTTTGTTTACATAAAAACTATGCAGAGTACTCGGCGCTCTCTGAAAGCGAAACGGTAGTCTGGCGTTATAGAACTTCCTCCTGATGATTAGCATCCTGCCCTCGAGTAAATGACTTTTCCTGGCATGATAAGTGGGTCGTTAACTACGTATTGCATCAGAAATAAATGAGACGTCAAAATTGTCTATCAGTTACTTTGATACCTATGTGACCGTTGGAAGGAAGACATCGGAGCGTGCGTACGTCCTCGTTATTGCGCTCGTGCTTGACGAATTCGAACGCTTTCGCGGAAAGCGATGCGATGCATTTTGATAGGAACGTGACTTGATGATTAAAGGGTCTTTTTAAGTGCGGCGTGATGGTACATCCACTTCGTTTCAACAAATCTGCGTTCGCCATCACTTCACAGCCAAGTTTATCGCGTCATGCACTTTCATAAAGCGAAAACCCAAGAACTTGGAAGAGCTTTGCCTCGAAGAGTAAAACGCAACAATGTCCTCCGAGCCTGTTTTCATCACTTCGCCTCTCGATGGGCGGCAAAATGGAGGCATTTTGAGCGTGTTACGTTTACTGTAAGTACATCTGTGGTGTGCCAGGCCTCTTTTTGCGGTTAGCCGCACACGTTGTTGTTCAGAATGATAGTTAATTATAACCTTTCGTTGGGCAGTTCGAACATTTTCAGGCCTGCCATGCCATATTACATGTCTCTTGGCACCATAAATCATACATGTATCAGGAAGTGTTTTTTTTATTTTTAAGCAATTGGAAGCGCGGCCGTAGCTCCGTGATTGCACACCTGTTTGCCACACACAAGTTTTAGGCCCACTTGAATAGAAAATACCCCTTTATTAGCATTTGTTTTGAATTTTCACGCGCTCATACCACTGTTTTTCTCTCACAAGCAACTATACGTTAAGGACAATACGAGAATTTCTACGAAACGAGCTCTTCAACGCTGTCGCGCTGAAGTTTCCGTAGTTCCCTGCACTGGCTTAGAGCATGCACTAGGTAGCTGTGTGTAGCGCACCAGAGAATCGGTGAAACTGCCTAATCTTGCTATCGGAATAGTGGATTGCCACAATTTAGAGCATATATATGATAATTTCTAATGCGTCTCTTGAGCAGCATAAACTGCCACATGATTGGCTAATAGCGCGAGTCGTACCAGTACACAAAACAGGAGATAAACATAAAGTATAAAAATACAGACTAATATTCATTACATGCGCATGCTGTAAAATATTCGAGCACATATTGTCAAAAAGCATGTTTAGTTTTCTCGAAAGCCCAAACAGGTTATATCCTAACCAGCATGGATTTAGGCGACGTTTATCCACAATCACCCAACTTGCTGAAACAGTGCATGATTTAGCTGAAATAATTAATGAAACAGGTCAAATAGATGGAATTTGCTTAGACTTAACGAAAGCTTTGATCACGTTTCCCACTCGCGTTTAATTAGTAAATTACTTGATCTTGGAGTAAACTTAAATATAATTAGGTGGATTGAATCATATTTAGCTGATAGGACACAATATGGGGAGGTGAAAGGTAAGAAATCGAGAATGTTACATGTAACGTTTGGTGTTTCCCGTGGATCAGTTTTAGGACCTGTTTTATTCCTCTGTTGTATAAACGATATTACAAGTGTCCTTAGTAGCAAAATCACTGTTCGTCTGTTTGCAGACGATTGCCCAATATATTCTAAAATTTCTTCTCATGAAGATTGCCAAGAGTTAGCCTCAGCACTGCAATCCATTGCTGGTTGGTGCACAAAATTGAAAATGAAAATAAACCAAGAGAAAACGGTATACGCCCGCATAACTAGGAAAACAAAAAATTTGCAAGTTTTCACTTACATATTAGACGAAAAGCCATTGACACAAGTTACGCACTTCAAGCATTTAGGCATTAAGATATCAGATGACTTATCACGGAAAAAGCATATTACTAACTTATGTAATGCCGCTGGGGTTAAACTCTGGTCACTTAGACGTAAGTTGAAACTTGCTTCCCGAGATGTTAAACTAACCGCATATCTGACTTTGATACGTCCCGCACTAGAATACGGAAGCATAATATGGGATCCACATACAAAATTTGAAGAAAAAAATTGAAAAAATACAGAGGCGTGCAGCAAGGTTTTTAATGTCGAATTATAGGTATATAGACTCGGCGACCGAAATGCTGACTCAACTAAAATTGCCCGAGCTTTCATTGGGACGAAAAGTGGCTAAATTAAGATTGATACACTTAATGAAACACAACTACTTTAACTTCAACCCCTACAGATTTATAGAAAACAGAACGTCATGTATTTCACGGGTTGTTACATCTAGCCATGAGGACCAGTTTGTGCCTATCCCTACAAAGGTGGACACCTTTAAATATTTCCTCTTGACAAAAACGATTGAAAAATGGAACGCACTACCCCATAGCATAACTCAAATTAATTCCACAGAGGAATTGGAAAAGACGGTTATGGCACATTACTCCTCTAGGTAACCACATCAAGGCGTTGTTACCTCATGTCTTCTACATGGATATGTTCCCTTTTTTGTGTATTTTTCTATAACTGCACGTCACGTTGGTAGGAAAAGTTCCTACGACGCTGAAGCTTGTGATGTATATGATATAGCCTTCATAAAGTGTGTTCTAGGAAGTTATGCTAGAATGCCAATCGTTGATCACTATTGTGTAAACCTTAATTATTATACCTGTTGAATTGGTCCTCTGTTAAAAACTGCCTGTTGTGTTGTCTTTCTTGACTTCATTTTGTAGTGCTTGTGTCAACAAGTGAAGTGTATTTTTTTACCCCACCCTGTAACGGCCTTTGGCTAACAGTATATATAAATAAATAAATAAATAAATAAATAAATGAAACGCCGCTCTAACATGAATTATTTGCTTCTTTTCTTTTCTTTCTTTGAGGAAAGGTGAGTTTGGACTACATTGACCGCACATTGACCGACGTTCTTGAGCGCATCAAGTTGTGCGATCAGTGGACCCCGAACGAAGATCAGGCGGCAAGCGGTGGTGTCCGTCGCAAAAGCCCCTAGGGCCACCTTCCCTACCGAGGACTGCGGCATCGATCACACCAGTGGGCCAGTTTTGAAAACCAAACTACGCCTGCCCTTTAAGAACCATGAGATTCTTTGGTTTTCAACGCTTCAAAAGTTATTGAGCTAAAATTTTCATGGGCACCAATATATCTGACAATAAAAGCATTTGCAAAAGCAACGTGTCTGGCTCATCTACGTCGCCACTCTTAAAATAATTTGTCTCTACTGTTCACGCAATCAATTTCTCTCTGCGAAAGGACTACATTTGTCGATAGGCTGTCTAGGAGTTTCGATATTTGTTACCGGGCTCGTATCTTACAACTGAACTCTCGTAGTAAGGCAAACTACGGAAGCGCTATCGAATGAAGGTATTCCATAATGGCCCAGTATGTCTCATATATTTCGTATCAATCCGTTGTTTTAATATGACGACATATAGCACTTATTTCTTCCTTTGTTACTGTAATATTAACTTTTATAGACCAGCTGGTTCGGTTTATACACAGCTTCAATTTTAGCAGCGAAGCGTCATGCCATCTTGATTTCCACGCAACTTTTATATACGAATAATTGATGAAAAATGTTCCCTGCTCAATATACTTTGTTCAATAGATATCGTACGATGTGCGGCCACAGTTTCCGTGTTATTTTTTAGATGCAGAACTTCAAAAAAAGGACACAAGCTCCGTAACTACAAAACCTTTGATGCATGAATCTTATAAGGTTCAAGAAAAACACAAAAATACAGAATCAACGTTTCAGCGCCCAATATCAAGGTAATCGGCGCCGAAACATCAACTGTTGTTTTGTGTTATTTACGAATGACGACTGTATCTTTTGTTTAACTATGATTTTTTCTCGCCAGACGAACTTTGGTCGAACCCTGGACATTATGAATGTTGTCGATCCCTGGACATTATGAAGTGACCACAGCGTAAGTTGCTTCTGCCGCGCGCTTGAAGAAATATTCAAATGCACTTGCTTCGATAAGCTGCTTCCCGTTACTTGCAATCAAGACGTAACATGTTTGCATAGAACTCCCCCCTTTTGGTGCATTCTCTGAGGGCCTTTTTAAGGAGTGGAGCGTTTCGTTGCACTGGGAGTGTGAACAAAATCAACGTTATCATGAACCACCACGTGCTCTATTCTACATCTCAGTCCTCCTGTTCGCTCTGGCAACGCGTACGAAGCTTTATTTGGCAACTCTCATGGTTGAGAGGGGGGGGGGGCAGAACGAGGCAGAAAGAAAGGAGTTCCTCAGGAGGTGGCGGGCACCCCACGATCCTAACCAGCTGGGCTATGTAGGTATACTGGCAGAGTGAAGTGGAGCTAGGAGCGAGAAAATGGAGAAAAAATACGCGAAATAGATTCTTTTGCGGATCATTCGAAAGGCTGCACGTGAACCTATGTGAGCCACACGGATCCGGTTCTCAGAATTCACAGCAAGTTCTCCCAGCGGGTTAAGCCAGTTGAATGAGTTTCTCGCCGTGAAGTACTTTTTAGTGCCACAAGGACTCAGTGCTCAGAGAGAGCAGCACACGGATGTGGCTGGTGAATCCAGCTGCAGGAGCGTATCACGATTTGCGTTTCGCCACCCACAAGGGCCTGGTGCTCAAAGAGAGCGACACGCGCTTGTGGCGGGTGAAACCATCGGCAGGAGCGTATCGCCGTTTACGTTTCGCGTCCCACACGGACCCGGTGATCACAGAGAGCAGCACCCGCTCGCGGAGGGTGAAGCCACTTCCAGAAGCGTGTCACCATTTACGTTCCGTGGGCCCTACGGATCAAGATCTCAGACAGAGCAGCATGCGCTTGTGGCGGGTGAAGCCATAGGTAGGAGCGTATCGCCGTTTACGTTTCACCGGCCACACGGACCCGGTGCTCAAAGAGAGCAACACTCGCTCGCGGCAGGTTAAGCCAGTTACAGGAGCGTATCGCCATTTACGTCTCGCGGGCCTTACGAACCCAGTCCTCAGAGTGAGTGACACGCGCTTGTGACGGGTGAAGCCACCAGTAGAAGCGTATCGCCGTTTACGTTTCGCGGGCCCCATGGACGCGCTGGACAGAGAGAGCAGCACGCACCAGCGGTAGGTGAAGCCAGTTGCAGAAGCGTATCACCGTTTACGTTCCGCGGGCCACACGGACCAGGTTCTTACAGAGAGAAGCACGCACTCGCGGCAGGTGAAGCGAGTCGCCGGAGCGTCTCGCCATTTACGTTCTGCGGGCCGCACAGAGCCAATGCTCAGAAGTGTCGGTCACTGGGCCCGATACAATGAAAAGTGGGACACGCTCCTGCGAAGTCCCATTATCAAAGATCAAATCCTGGCCGTCCAGCGTGCCCTGGATTGGGCCGGCAGGCTAGACTTGTCGGTTCCGTCGTGTGATTAGCCAGGTGCACGTTTTGTCGCGTTTTGCTGGACCAAATAAAGTTCATTCACTCACTCACTCATGACCTCGTGATGGCGCTCAGCGAATAGGGGTGCTAGGGTTCCTCGATGCGCGTGCCCCCTCGGAGGGTGGAACCACTCTTTGAAGGGGTGAGTGCCACCAGCCGATCGGTGGCCGCCATTCGGCTCCCTCTGTCTCGTCGTGGGAGTGAGCAACGTGCGCGGCATTTTCTTGGGCAAAATGCCCGGATGTTGCGAGCCTCAGAGCACAAATCACTCGCGAAATGGCTTCAGGATGTTCATATTTGCGAAAGATCTGAAAAGGCGACTCTTGTGGCTTGTAAAAATCAAGCGCGACATGGGGCAACTTATGGACCATTCGTGTTTGTGCACCGTAAGTTATGCCATTTGAGCATTTCGACAGTTATAACGTTAAAGCGCTGTCACACGGGCACTTTCAATCGCGATAAAGCTTGATGTGATTGACTCTTTTACGTCGGCTACAGAAGGGCGCCAATGACTGTTGAAAATTTTGATTCTGATCGTATCTAATTGCGGTGTCCAGTGCACCGGGTGCAATACACGTTCATTCGCATGCTGCGTACATGCGTATTTAACTTGTTGAATCTGGATAACACCAAATGCGTTGTTCTTAATCTTTTGTTGTACACAAGCTGCAATTGCACGAAGATGTGCGCCTACGTTGTGCGCTTGTTGCTGCCGGCGCCTTCAACTATTTTTTTTAGGGGCAAAGCCTCTTACGCCGTGGGTCGTATGTCGCGTGTCGTCGTAGTTGTCGTAGCCAGTTGCAATGCATTGCATGTCAATAAAAAACAGTGTCATAGCATATCCACGAAGGGAATGATGATGAATGGTGCGAAGCGTTCATCAGTCCGTCCGTGATTCCGTGCGTCCGTCTTTCTTCCTCCGATGAACGTCCGATCATGCGTCCGTCTGTTCGTACGTCCCTGGGTTCGTTTGTACGTCCATTGATCTGTCCGTGCATCTGTGCCTCCGTCCCTGCATTCGTCCGTGTGTCTTTCCGTCCGTACGTCCACCCGCGTGCCCATTCTTAGCGCCTACGACATGAAACGCGCTTTAATGCTTGTATGCGCCAAACAGTTTTTGCACATGCCAGCATGCTCATGTATTAAAAATGATGGCTCACAGTACTTGGTTGACATGATTTCCCGAGGGAAAATAGAGGGTTCTGGAGATTCTGTAGAGGGAATTGATTATGGAGAAATTCTTTTCATCGAAGCGTTGACTTCAATAGAGGCGGCATTTTGCCCAACAGAGGTAAATTTTTTGTAAGTGCTCTTGAAGAAAACGAAGTGTTGGCAGTGCAGGAACGCAATGAAGGACTCGGGGAACCATGAACACGCATATTCACCTGCACGGAAGGAGTATGTTACGATTGGTGAGAACTTGCGTTATCCGAGCGGTGAGGTTAAGAGTTCGCTCACATCTTGTGAAGGGAACTTTAAAGGAATCACATCCTGGACAGACAACTTGTTCATCCGGAACTCCCCTCTCAAAGCTGCAACTGATTATTAAATTAAAAGGGTGAACTGCAATGTGCAGGCATGCGAGCAACACAGGGGTTCTCTGGAAAAAATGTTGATGTCAATTTATGCACAAGTAAAGTGGCGCATTCATCTGTGCTAGCTCGAAACAACGAGAAACAGCAGAAGTGGAAGCAAGGCATTCGCTGCGGTTAACTTGCAGTCAGTTATATCACTTTTTTGCAGTATAATAAAGTTATCACCCAAAAAAAGCTATGACATTTGAAATTGCCTTATATTAAATGCACTTTCCTTGCTCGTTGTTGTAAAGCCATGCGGCCGCTTCATTTTAACGATACTTTAGCAATTCTGAAGGACTCGGTGGTGTGATAAAACGTATTTATCAAAGGGCGAACCTGTGCCCACAACTCAAAGTGACTATGGTCGTAGAACGTGTCAGTCGAACACCAAATATGTCCGCCTTCTTCCTTTTCAAGAAAAGTCCCGAGCGCATGGCGCGCATAAGCCGGGTCCAGCTGGGTGCTCGTGCCATCATCGTCATTTCTGCGCAACACTACACGGCGCGCATGTATGTCCCTGTGCGCGCGGTGATGGGCCCCTTGTTTTAATGCAGGCAAGATGTCGCGGCCTAATCCCCCTCCTCATAAGCATCGTCCCGATGCGTCAGGCAACGAATAGATTGGTGGTAGGCGTCACTGGTTTTCCGATGATCTTTCATAGTAAGGCTTCATCCGGACAACATGTGCAACCTCTGTAGGGTTGCGGCATTTTGAGCTCCCGTGTGTAGCAGATCAGACTCGGTACGTTACATTGCTTACACGATGGAGTACTTCGTAGATCCCGAAGTATCACCTAAGAAGTTTTGCAGAAAGTACACGGTGACGCACTGGGGTCCGTATTCATACTTTGTCACCTGGTTGATAATGCGCTTCGGTACGACGCTCATTGTACCGATAGGAGTCGATACGCTGTTCGCGGCGTATTCTGTATCTCGCCATTTGTCGTTCTGCCTCGGCTCTTTGCAAGAAGTCGTCTAGGTCGGGTGGATTTCTGCTTTCATCATTCAGTGGTAACATGGTACCCAGTGCAGTGGTGACTCTTTGGCCGAATACAAGTTCATGTGGTGTCACCCGCGTTGTTTCTTGAATGCCTGTATAGTATGCGAACGTGATGTAGGGCTATATTTCATCCCACAGTTTATGTTCGGCGTCGACATACATTGAAAGCATTCCAGTCAGTTCTGTTCAGGCACTCCGTTAGGCCTTTTGTTTGAGGATGGTATGCCGTAGTTCTTCTCTGGTCTGTATGGGTCATTCGCGTCAGACATTTGATTTGGTCTGCGGTGAAAGCTGTGCCACGATCTGTAATTACGACGCTGGGTGCACCATGTCTGAGGACTATGTTGTTATGAAGAACTTGGTAACTTCAAGGGCTGTTGCACTGTACAGCGAGTCAGTCTCAGCGTAACGAGTGAGAGAGAACGTGGCCACGACTATCCACTTCTTGAGTGTGGTCGATGTTGGAAACGGGCCTAGGAGATTTATACCGACTTCTTAGAATGGGGCATCCGGCAGTTCTATTGGCTGGAGGAGGCCTGCAGGTTTCACGGATGTAGTTTTGCGTCTTTGACACTGACGGAAAGTTTTACCATAGTGCTGAACTGATGCTAACAGTTTTGGCCAGTAGTATTTTAGATGAATTGTGGCGAATGTACTGCTGACATTCATATGTTCAGATGTTGGCTCATCATGACATGTGTGCAGAATCTCGTTTCGTAAATACAAACTCTACAAACAACAATATACAAACTCTGCATGCAGCCACTCAACTGGGTAGTGGGGTGGGTGCAAAGGACTGAAGGTGCGCCTGTGTTGTTCAAAAACCTCTAAACGGCTAGGTCTCTCAATTTACTGCAACGCTAGTGCTGTATAAGTTG
Organism: Rhipicephalus annulatus; assembly: GCA_013436015.1. NCBI lineage: Eukaryota > Metazoa > Arthropoda > Arachnida > Ixodida > Ixodidae > Rhipicephalus > Rhipicephalus annulatus. The sequence goes on along the minus strand of WOVY01003362.1, from coordinate 222,672 downwards.
TGTTGGACAGTTTAAAGGAAGCATCGTCTACTCACCGCTGCGCATAGATGTAGCGTCCCATGCCAGTGCAAGATATAACATCGAGTTCACGTTTGTTGTTAGTGCTTCTTCCGAAAACTCGTTGAAATAAACTGCAAGGCGACGCGAAGTAGACGCACCCCCACGCTCTTCTGGCTCACCGTCACAACAAAACGAGAGGTGCGTTGGGGGGCAGACCACTTAAACTGACACACCTGGCATCGCCGCTGATGAAAAGTTAAGTGTTTCTCCATTAATACTGTGCTGTTATTACCAAAAATAGATACTGCGTACTTTCGAGGGAAAAACAAAAATGTTTGTTTTGAAATGTTCTAAAGAATGTTTCATTGCATCTTGATGTCAAATCAGGAACGAAATGGCAGAGCAATGCATACCCTGGTGATTAAATTTGTCAAAGTCTCACTTCTATCGCCTAGTCGCAAAAACCTTTTGCAATAAAGCTTGCGTACAAAAAAATGAAGCAAGTTTCAATTAGACATAACTTCATGTCACTCTACTTTACATTCAGCAAACAAGCGTCTTGAGTCTTAGGAACGTATTCCATCTAGAGCAGATCCGAAGCCTGTACTTCCCGTAATTCCCATGGGGGTACAAGCGCCGCTGAAGGAGCCCGCGTAGACGCTAGCGCCAGATTCCTCTCTAGGTATTATTTTATGAAACTCTATGCCACCCTCCAAAGTGGCAAATGGGAACGCGCGCATTGAGGAACCCTAAGAGGCGCTGAACTCCTGCAGGTGGCGTGAGCGGTGCTTGGGAAGCAGTGGCGCAACTCTGTTACCCAAGGGCAGCATAGCGCTGCGGCGTGGGAGTACACCGCGAAAGGCCCTCACTCCTCTTACGCATTCGCGCGCCGCTTTGCACATTCCCCGTATTCTAGTCTCTCTATTAGAAACAACCTAAAATAAATTAGATTAGTCTTCATAATTTCCCATTTTCTCAGTTTCTGAGCTTGCGCGGCGTAGTAGCAAACTTCGCCATTTCTTATTTTATGTTGTTTATCGTGTGCCGCCGTATACAGCCGAATATTTCGTCTGTTGCGTGAAGCACGAACGTCGCTAGAGCTTCCGCAGTTTCTGTTGGCTTCGCATCTGCCTGTGTGGAAGATCGGTTAATGTGGCGGTAAGAAGACAATCTTGAATGAATCTTAATTTTTAATCACCGTATATTCATTGTTCTTCATTTGAACACTGTTCTACCTCCCTGTTTATTTATTTCTCTCTGAACAATTGCGCATTGCTATTACTTAATGAACTGCCCGCTATTTTTGGACAGCCAGAGAGCTTGCTCCAGAACTAGAGGAGTAGATAATATATCTCGTTGTCGTGTATTATTATATGCCTTGTTAGTGAATGTAAGGTTAACCTGCATGGCACAAGTGGCATGGCCCAATTTGAGATAATTTTTAGCTAATACATAGCTTTGTCAGATGTCGCCAATGGGGTGTCCACAGAGATGTTAGGAACAGCATGTACACGACAGGCAGTCAATATCATGCGCGCGTTTTATGCAATTTCCTGCACCTGATGGTCAACTGGCAGTTGGCAGACGACGAAGACGAAGAAACGTGCGGGCAGAAGCAACAGAAAATACGGGCTGCGCAGACACACAATGTTAATGATATATAAAATGTATGTGTGACCAATATGGGAATTTGGGTGTGTATTATTCTCGGGGGCCGCTGAATATAAAATTAAACCGCAAGTATTGTTAGAGCGAGAAGCCCTGCGAATATGCCTGGGACTTCCGAGGTTCGTGGCGAATAGTGTATTGTATCAAGAAGCGCGATTGCCAACACTCCTCTGTCGATTCCGCATTCTAACGGTTCAAACCTTCTTAAAGTTCTACAGTTTACCGGCGCGAAGGTCAGAGTACGCTTTATGAGCGACCCTGACTCTTTCTTTCTTGCACATTGGCCTCGATTTCATACCCCTCAGATAATTTTCGCTAAAAAGAAACTGGATTGCATAAATGTAGACATTAGCACAGTAATTGAAACTAATTCCTCTACCATCAACATTAGAATAGAGTACGATGAAATCTTCCCCCCCACAAGCCAAGTTGCAATCTTTTAGATTTTTGACCACTACATTAAACGATTACTTGTTACATGCAGAAACAAAAAATGTAATAGCAACAGATGCTTCTGTCAACAATGAAAAGGCAGGCGTAGGAATTGCGTCTGATTCCCTCGGCTGGTCTTTTTCAGTAAGGCTTCCAGATTTTACTCCTATATTTGAAGCCGAGCTAGTAGCTATTATTTTAGCTCTTCGTAAAATTCCTACGACAGAGACCAGTGCAGTCATTCTAACAGACTCACCTTCGGTGTGTGCAGCTCTGACAAACTCTGAACAATCTCGTGCCCTAGCAGCGTTCAACACTTTAGCACGGCCACATTAAAAACTCCTCAAATTAATGTGGGTCCCAGGTCACTGCGGATTACAATTAAATGAATTGGCAGATGCTTTGGCACGAGCATCACTTGATGGACCAGTAATTTTAGTACTTCCCGAGTTAGAATACTTATCAGGGGTTAGATATAGGAAATTCGCTATTTTTACAGATAGTTTAGAAAATATCACACAATGAACAGATTATCAGCACCTCAAATTTCCATGGAAAGCCCAGTGGAGTCCGTCAAAAAAACTTGAAATTATAATTTCCAGATTCCGGTGCCGCGTCCCCCCTTTAAATATTTATTTACACAGAGCTGGTCTGACACTTTCCCCCTCTGTCCATTCTTCGAAGAATCAGAAACTATTGAACATTATTTTGGCTCATGTCGTAACTATGCATTAATTAGGAAACGACTTTTAGATATTCCATTTGCGAAGCTAGGTTTAAATTTAACCACAGAAAATGTTCTAAGTTTTGGTGCCTCTGTCTTGGGAAATTGCCACAGAGATGCATTCGATGCCGTGTGTAATTTTATTCAATACTCTAAATGTTTTTCAACATAAAGCCCACGTTAACAGATACTCAAAAAAAAAACGGGTCGAAAAGTAATTTTCTATTCTGGATAAATCCGTGACATACCAAATTAATCGGGTTTGGCAAAACCAGCTGTCTGGTCGGCTCCCAAAATCAAGTTGTAGCTATTAGTGTCTACTTTGTTGTTGATTTTTTTCTCACTATCTAAATCTTTGGTTTATTTCTTTTTTTTAACATACTGTCTTCACTATACAACTCCCCCTCCTGTTTTTTTTTTCGTTGTAAGCAATAATGCAGTTATCGTTCATATGAGACTATATATTCTCTTGGCCAATCCCCCAGAGTGGGTACAAGCCATGGATTAAAGGATACAAACAAACACACAAACAAGCAGCAGCCATGGAGGACGACCACGTCGAACACCGCTGCGGCAGGAAACCCGATAAGAAGAGGTTCAGTCGGCCCATCAGGTCAGTGTGTTTTTTGTTCGTAATAACTGCATGGCATGAAGGGGATCAAAAAAATTGCCCGCAGCTTCCCTCGGGGGAACACTGAGGAGGATGCGGAGCATATAATTGGTTAACGGGGTGTTAAAGTGCGACTTTCTTGGGTCGATGGCTAAATTGGTTAACGTGGTTGTGAAAGGGGGTGTTAAATTGCGACTTACTTGGGTCGATGGCTAAATTGGTTAACGTGGTTGTAGGAGGGGGTGTTAAATGAGTGAACACGTACACACGTATGCGAAAGGGCGGCGCTGGTAGAAGGGACGTCGATCATTGTGTTTGTGGATTCGTTGGCATTCATTTCACGGCGACTTCGGACGTCGACGCGCCGTACAAACCAACGGACGAGCGGCAACTGAGCGAGCGAGCGCCGACCTTGAGTATATATACAGCGCGACGGCGCATGCGCTGTCAGCTGTCGAATGTTCTCGAAGGAGAAGCGCGCGCGCGGCTCAGATGGCGACAACGCGACGGCGCATGCGCTGTCAGCTGTCGAATGTTCTTGAAGGAGAAGCGCGCGCGGCACAGATGGTGGGCGACGGCGCGACGGCGCATGCGCGCGCGTCAGCTGTCGAATGTTCGAGAAGCGGTGCGGATGGCGCGGACGGCGCACTACAAGGCGCGAGTATAAGATGCTTCCGCATCTAAAACGCCCGGCCTCCGCACAGTCACTGCGAAAGCTAGAAGAGCGGCCTTTCAAAGCCTTTAACAACACTCATTGGGTAACTACTGCAAGCACACTTGCTTGATACCTACTAGGGTATAATATTATAATTTTTGCTTCGTAGGCCGGCATTCGCTATGGTATTCTCGTCATTCTTCTGAGAAGCGTCGTATCCACTGAACATTTACGAGGAATTTCGCGTCAATTGTTCATGCAGTGGCTGACGACGATGAGAAACTATACCTGAAGTGGGTATGCGCCACAGTTTTTAGGTGATCAAAAACAAGCTTTTTTAATAGATTGGGACATTGGATGACTCATTCGGTCAGCTATTCACATTGTGCGACGACTGGCGGTTCTTTCGCTCTTTTAAAACTCTCTGCAAGTCATATTAACGCGATGACTTTGGCGACATCAAGCCTGCCTAAGGCAGTTTTGCCAGCACGTTGCTAGCACCGGTGTGGTTCAGTGGTAGAATACTGGTCTCGCACCCGGCGCACTCGCATTGAAGCCACAAAGTGTCATTGGTGCTAGCTTTTTTCTTCCTTTAATCTCACGCGATATGGTTATGGTCACTGGCGGCGGCGGCGGCGGTGGACAACTGCGCGTGACCCGAGTTGTGATCTCATAACATATTTCGCTGTAAAATGCAGAAAGCAAGCGGAAAACCCCACGACCACGTGACGGAGAATATTTTCACTGCTATGGCATTTGTTTTTAATTTTATTTTGGTCCAAGAAAGATAGCCGCGATTTGGTCTTGGCTCAGAATGTATTTCCTGTAACAGCATATGAAGCGAGCCAATGGTATGATCTAAAAGAGTGTGTGTTAATCATGCAATCTTCACTCTAACCACAGTCAGTCAGTCAAGAACTTTAATATATGGTCCTGAGGAGTTTAAGCCACCAGGGTGCCCACGTGGGACATCCTAGCAGCCGCTACCGTAGGCGACGCCCAAGTCGGGGCGGGAACGTGGTGGCGTTCCGCCAGTTCTTGGGCCCTCTGGACTGCCTTAAGTTGGTTTCGGAGATTGGGGCTCCTGAGTGCCTCCTCCCAGTCGGACTCACTGGTGAGAGGTCCCTGAGGTAACGCGGGACATTGCCAGAGCATGTGCGCGAGTGAACAGTACACTTCTGTGCAATCTGGGCACTGTGAATTTATGTCTGAGTTGTAATGGCTGAGTCGGCCCCGTGATGGGTACGATCTCGTTTGTAACATTCTAAAGGCTACTTCTTGCGCGCGTTCGAGTTTTGAATGGGGTAAAGGGTATCGGCTTCTGTTGTGTCGGTAGTGGGAGGTAATTTCATGGAAGGTGAGTAGTGGGTCATTAAACTGCACGTCTGGGCCCAGCTCTTCGGTGGCTGATTGATCGTCACGGCGGGTCAGTTCTCGTGCTCGATCATGAGCCATTTCGTTGAGGTTGGGTTGTTGTGGGTGAACGTCTTTGCCCATGTGGGCAGGGAACCAAGAGAGGTAGTGCGAGCCCGTATATTTCCGTGTTTGTAAAATGCGGGCTGCTTCTGGAGCGATGTTGCCGGTTTCGTAAGCCCGAATGGCGGCGCGAGAGTCTGTGAAGACATTAGTGAGTGAGGGGTCGGTCATCGCTAAAGCTATAGCAACTTGTTCGGCTATGGCGCTTGTTGATAGCCTAACCGAGGCGGCTGAGCGTAGGGCTCCGTCGCCATCTACTACCGCGAGTGCGAAAGAGGAGGAGTTACCGTATTGCGCCGCGTCGACGAATGCGGTAGAGTTGCGATTCGCGGCGGTACGGTTGAGGATCGCGCGAGCGCGGGCCAGCCGTCTGCCTTCGTTGTGTTGTGGGTGGACATTTCGTGGAAATGGGGTTACCATGTAAGTAGCGCGGACAACTCTGGGGAGGGTTACTGCGCGTTCAAGGCAGGGGTGTGGGGACATGCCGGCCTCGCTTAGAAGTCGGCGGCCTGCCTTGGAGGAGGAGAGGCGGATCACTTGGGCCGTGGTCTGGGCCTCGATCACTTCATCGATGCCGTTGTGCATGCCTAGTTGGTCGAGACGGGAAGTGCTCGTGTTTTGTGGCAAACCAAGGACTTGTTTAATGCTTTTGCGCATGAGTGTGTTTAGTTTCGTCTTTTCTACCTTCGTCCAGTTGTGGGCAGAGGCGACGTAATTGATGTGACTCATTAGGAACGCGTGGTATATGCGCAGAAGGTTGGCCTCTCCAAGGCCTCGTCTACGACCCGAGACTCGCTGAATGAGTCGGAGCATGTTCTCGGTTTTAGCTGTGATATGTTTAATTGTTCTTGCATGACAGCCAGTGGCCTCGACGAGGAGGCCGAGAATGCGTATGGAGTCCACGCGGGGTATTCGCTGCTCATCTTTGGCGTGTAGCGCTATGGGTAGATCACATAAGGGTGTTAAGTTACGAACGCCTTGGCGAGATTGCCGGTACAGTAGCAACTCTGATTTTGTGGGCGACAAACGAAGTCCAGTGTTTTTTAAGTAGGCTTCTGTGGTATCGAGAGCAGTTTGAAGGGCTTGCTCCAACTCCGCCAATGAGCCTCCCGGGCACCAGATGGTGATGTCATCTGCGTATATAGCATGGTTTATGTTTGGGATGTCGCGGAGTTTGTCAGATAGTCCCTTCATTACTATGTTAAAAAGGAGTGGAGAAATGACTGCCCCTTGTGGTGTCCCGTTGGAACCTAATGTGTAAGTATCGGATGTAAGTTGCGATAAATGCAGCTGAGCTTTTCGATTTTGCAGAAAAGAACGAATGTACGCCTGGAATCTTTTACCGAGACCAAGGCTGGCAATGGATTCCAGTATAAAGCGGTGTGAGACGCTGTCGAATGCTTTAGTGAGGTCTAGGGCGAGAATGCCACGAACATCTCTCGTTTTTGAGTCGAAGATCTGTTTCTTTAGTAATAGCATGACGTCTTGTGTTGAAAGGTGCGGACGGAACCCGACCATGTTGAACGGAAAGAGTTCGTGATCCTCTATGTAGCGCGATACACGATTTAGGATGACATGTTCAGCTGCTTTTCCTATGCATGAGGTTAGGGAAATCGGGCGTAGATTGTCGAAGTTGAGTGGTTTACCTGGCTTTGAGAGAAGGATTACCGTGGCCGTGCGCCATTGTTCAGGTACCTGGCCAGTTTCCCACATGTAATTAATGTCTTTTGTGAGTAGTGTGATGGCTTGGTCGTCTAAATTTCGCAACAGGCGGTTGGTTACCTTGTCAGGACCGGGGGCTGATCTGCTGTTGAGGTTGTGTAATGCCTCCCGAATTTCTGACTCCGTGAAGGGTTCGTCGAGTTCGGGTATCGTTTCGCATTCTATTTCTGGGTAGTCGGTGGGTTGTGCTGTGTTTAAGGGGAGGTGACGTTTTGAGATTTCTTCAAGAAAGGATGAGTTTGTTCCTCCCATCTTTTTGTGCGAGTGTAGGAGCCGGTCTATGGCATGGCTCTGGTTGTTTTTTGTTTCGCAGTCGTCCAGCATGTATTTTAGGAGGTTCCATTTACCCCCAGTTCGCATGCGGCCGTCGACCGCCGAGCAGAGTTCATGCCATTGGAGTCGTGTGAGCTCCGTGCAATATTTGGCGATGTCTTGGTTCAGTATTGATAGACGTTTTCGTAAGCGTCTGTTTAGTCGTTGTGTTTTCCAGCGCGCGAGTATTGACGCTTTTGCCTCGAGCAAATGTGCGAGGTGTGGGTCCATTCTCGGGACCTCGAGTTCTGTTTGTATTGTTTTCGTTGTTTTGGCTATGTCTTCCTGAAGTGAGGTGAGTAGTTCGGTGAATGTGTTGTATTCCTTTGTGTTGTTTTTGCGGAGGGTGCGGAAGGCATCCCAGTCCGTTAGCGTGAATGTACGGGGGGGGGCTGATGCGTTGGGTAGTTCGGTTCGTATGATGAAGTGATCGCTGCCCAGGTTTTCCTGCGTATTGGTCCAGGTGTGGCCTGTGACGTTACGGGTAAATACCAAGTCCGGCGTAGTGTCGCGTTGTACCGATGTTCCGATGGGCTTGCTCAAACTGCACCGGCGTGATTTTAGCCACGTTGAGGCCATCTCGGGGCCTTACGATTATGCGATATGTGTCCCTCGGTAGTTGAGGGAGTCTTGAGGTAGCGACGAGGCGTTGGTACGCGCTTCTCGGTCCGGCGGTGCGGCCGCCGTCCCTACGTCTCCCTCGCGTAATTGTTGGTCTTGCGTCTTGGGATTGGTTAGCTTTGCTCTTGCTTGGCTTACGGTTGTACGCCGTAATCCAGCCTGGGCCATTCGCTTCTTCAGGCGATATTGCTTCGCCTTCGACGATTTCCATGATGAACGGGGTAAACTTGCGGGATAGGCCCAAGCCTACCCACCTTGGCTCACCGGAGCAAGGCTTAGCCCGTTAGGGGTAGCGAGGCAGCGGCGGCGTAAGCACTTCAGAAGGCCAAATGTAGAGAAAGAGTCCACCCACCGAAATAAATACGGTGTCCACGGAATTCTCGTAACTTGGTGCGTACGTTGGTGTGCAAATCACGGTGATTGTAGGCGGCAAACCGCACACAATCATTGAAGATAGCGGAAGCCGATGTTCTAACGCCCGCACTGGTCGGCTTCTTCTTCCCTCTAACCACAGAGTCGCTCTTCTTTTCCATCTTTTTTTTTGTGGTTCATCGTAGAAGGCCCTCAGTATAAGGCCACTACAGCGATTATTTTACAATATCGATAAATAATGGCATTTATATGGTCCCGAGATGCTCATGTCGAGTGCCTGATAGTAAAAATGTCTTGCGATTTCGAGTGAAATAATAAATGAGTCACAGAATACAAGATTAGCGGTTTTTTTATCGAGTGCCGTACACAGGGACGTAAACCGTAAATCATGCAAAGTGGCGCAACAAGCACGGAGGACAAAAGCTGGAAGAGCAAATGCTCAGCGGAAACATGATCGCACTGCACCATTTGTGTCGTGACTCTAGCTGAAAATGACCTTTAGTATTGCTTGTTTAGAGTTCGGAGACTGGTTTATACCAAGTTTTTTCGAGGTTCAGTAAGCAGCGCATCCAGCAAAAGACGGCTCTTACTTCTCCGATGCTATTCGCCAATCCTGTCGCCGCACAATTGGGCGCTGCTGTACACCAACCTATGCACTCTTCCTCTATAGGAGTGTTTCAATTTGCCCATAAACTAGGCGTTAGCGTTCCACTTCATTACACTAGACTTCAGCTTGAGAGGCCTCCAGAGGTGATGCCATCAGATGGCGCAGGATAAGTCGGGCAAGCACATAACGTAAACAAATGTATTCTGCTTCATTACTTACGTAAATTTTCAGTGGCCACATGTTTCCTAATGCGCAGAGTTTCAAAATTTTTAACGTCAGGGACACCGGCGAAGCCCTGCCGTTTACGTTTTGGTGCAACAGTGGTTGTGGTGGTCAGCTGCTGACCCGAAGGTTGCGAGTTTGATCCTGCCCGTGGCATTCGCATTTTGGGGAAGGTTAAATACAGAGCCCGAGTACTGTGCGATTTCAATGCACGTTAAGGAACGCCAGATGGTCGAAATTTCCGCAGTTATGTGCCATGGTTTCAGGCCAGCAAACCTCCGATTTTCGATCCAAACACATACGATCGTTGCTTGCCTACTCAATACGTTCGGCAGTACCGGCACTTTGAACGTCACGCGCAGTGGGGCCAGTGGAAAGCCAAGCCGAGGAACCAAAAATTTAGATTTGTGGGTTTTCTACGGTTTTCCCAAGTCCACTATTTCGGATAAATAACGAAAGTTGAAAAATTCCGATTGGTACGTTCGTATGTTTCTCCTTCTGTACATAAGCGTGCCCAGTGATATCGATTTTGTTTTCTAGTGAATGTTGATTATGTTTTTGTGCATTTCTCTCGCAATAGCCGCGAGAGACTATTTTTATTTTATTAAGTTCATTTGTGGCTCAATATGAGTACACGTTCGCTAAATCATTATCACTTTAAGACAGCTGTGTTTATATATTTGTGAACTTATAATTTTCTTTATTTCTGTTATCATTCTGGATTATTATGTACCAGTGTGATCTGTACAACAAATTCTCGTTGGTGTGTTTATGCTTTTGCTGCCAGGGTGACACGACTTAGTCAGGCGTTTATTTAGCCTTTGGTCGTGTCCCCCAAGGCAAAGTGTAATGATTATGCCTTGAATAAATGAAATTAAAATATGAAATTGTCAAAGGAAACTTTGACCTAAATAAATTGCCGTAGTCTGTCTTTAGGGTGCTGTAGTACTTATTCAGTGCTATTCTACGCTTTAGCATATAGAGTGGTGCATTCCAGGGTGTGCAAACCACGCAGATGGCGTCTATAACATTGTAATCAGCTCGTTTGATAACATTTTTGTAGTTTTAATGTCATCTTTAACACAATCTTGGTTGGCATTCTTTCGGCTAAACACTAAACGAAGACGTTTTTAACGTTTTCGTGTAGGGAACGGCGTTCTAAGGAACGACGTGCCTGGAACTATAGTTTCTTTTGGGAGGAACGTGGGAACGCCACCGTTTTACTTAGGATCGCGGAACTGTAAAGGTAACTAGTTACACATCTACGAATGAATGCCAGGGGAAACGGCATTTCTTGGGTAAACATTCCATGGCTTTGAACAGGCGCGCGCACACACAGTACGTCATGCAGAACCGGGTTGATGGGTGACTGCGTCAGGCTCAAATATTTATCGCTTCTCTGTTGCTTGACTATGATGCATCTTGGTTGTCGCTTCAAGGCGTCCGACAAAGGCCCACGGAATCATGATATATGATGTACCATGATCAATTATTGCTCTGATTTTCGCAACCATCAAAGGTGACACCACAATACCCGCTACAGTCGATGTCAATGCGAAGCTGCCTTGTGCGCAGAAAGAGCGAATCCACTGTTTTCTCTGAGTGGTTAGCGACTTTTTCGCGTCTACATTCAAAATAAAGCAAACATCGACGTGCAGCCCCGCATTGTAACAGACCCTATTTAACGACTCATACGTCAGCACGCCTTCTGGGTGTCACAAAAGTAACAAGAGGCCATACGCTTATCAAGTGAGGCCGATGCTAGACGACGACGTAATACAACCCTCGACCAGTCCGTGGTCGTCCCCCATCGTACTGGCAAATGAGAAGGATGGCACCCTTAGATTTTGAAGTTTGAAGTTTATTGAAGTTTATTCATCATCATCGTTTAAAACATACATCACTTATCCAGCGGTTGAATGGAAAGGGGTGGTGAAAAGGCAACTGAATGCCTGACAATGCACCGATCCCCGCCCAGACCACAATAATGCACAACACTCAGCATGTGTGTCTAGATCATAAATACATAGATTCAATACAGTGAAATATACAAAGTGCAGACGTAGAGCGTGGAAAAGATAAGAAATAATTACAGATCTATAAATGCACTCTTTACACATAAATGCCCTTTAAAATCCTATAAAAACAAAAAACGTAGTTGTGAACAGTTGTGAGGAAGTGAAAAATTTACAGTGCGTTTCAGCAAAGATACACAAGTTGCACTTCATTAACACACAAAAAAGACATATCACGTTTGAAGCATGAGTAGATAAGCGTGTATCTTCTTTTTGAAAATTGCTGGGGATTGACTTTCATTCACTATGGTGGTGGCCATGGTATTTGAGTTTAAGAACGAAGGAATAAGGTGCGCTAGCTTTTGTCCACCGTAGTTGGTCCGAGTCCTCTCACTGTAATAGGTGGTTCTTCTAAAGTTATATATTGGTTGTTTCCGGGAGTAAGCATCATGAAATTAAACTGCGTTTGATTTGATTTGATCGTAAATGACTGTCGCTAGCTTTTTATGAAAGATATTTTCAAATGTTAGGATTCCATGCTTAAGGAAAAGAGGAGCAGAAGGCGTTCGACGCGGAACATTCTCGATTATACGTAGCATTCTTTTTTGCAGTCGGTGAATCCCAATTTTATTTGTTTTTGTTGTCGAGCCCCAGATTAACAGGCAGAATTGTATGCGGAAATAAACCAAAGCGTAGTAAAGTTGCTTTGTCACCCAAAGGGGTAGAAAGCACCTAATTTTTCCAATCGCACCAATGGACCGTGATACCTGGGTACGCAGTTTATCTATGTGACTAGACCAATTCAACGTTTCGTGAAAAATGATGCCTAAGAACTTTTGAGTCTGAACTCGCTCAATCGAAACTCCTCTGAATGACAGCTGCGTATTACGAAGAATGGAATGGTTTCGAGGGTGAAAAATAATGCACTTTGTTTTCTTGATATTTAGTTCTAACTGATTTATTTTCAATCATAGAGACAAATTGTTAAGCCAAAGGTTAGCTTGTTTTTCTATACTAGAGATATCCTGACCGGAAAAAAATACATTAGTGTCGTCTGCGTATACTATAATATCTGCTGTTAGAGGTACGTTTACGATATTGTTTATATATAATAGAAATAGAAGTGGCCCAAGTATGGAGCCCTGTGGGACGCCATAATTTATCTTGCCCATTTCAGACTTTGAGTGTTTCATATCAGTAAATTGGAACCGGTTACTAAGGTAACTTCTTATTAAATTAAGAGACGAGCCCCTTATTCCGTATTCGGTAATCTTTTGTAGAAGAATTTCATGCTTAATAGAATCAAACGCTTTCTTAAAGTCAAGAAATATTCCGATTGTGAGGCGTTTTTGTTCAAAATTATCGATTATTTTATTTTTAATAGATAGTAGGGCTTTTTCAGTAAACTTATTCTTCTGAAATCCATACTGATGTTCTGTAATTACTTTTTTTGAGCTACAGAAATTTGCAAATCGTACATATATCACACGTTCTATGATTTTGGAAAATATGGGCAAAACAGAAATGGGCCTGTAATTACCCATGTCATTTCATCACCACCTTTGTGGATAACAGACACTTTAGCTACTTTTAGTTTGTCCGGGAACGTTCCAGTGTCCAAGATAAGATTGCAGATATGGGAAAAAGGTGCGCTAATATTCTCTGAAACTGCTTCCAAGGGTTCAGCCCTTAAACCGTCAAAGCCAGCAGCAGAATTGTTGTTTAAATTCTTTATCAGCAAGGCTACTTCCGATTCATCTGTGGGAGTTAGGAAAATGGATTCCGGGATGCATGCTGTAATATACGATTTATAAGGCTGGACGGCACCAACTGAAGTATCCTGATCTCAAGAAATGGTCGTTGAACATATGGGCAAGTTGAGTACCGGAATAAGATCTGCCCTCTATTTGAACCTCAGAAATGGTCTTCGTATTCTTGTGTTGCAAAAGATCGTTGATAGTGTTCCAAATAGCTTTTTGATCATTGAGTATATTCGCAAACTTATTTTCGTAGTAGTTTATTCGGGCCTGTTTTATATCAGACGCTAATTTATTTCTGACCTGCTTAAACTCCATCAAGTACTTTAGGCGTTTAGATTTTATGAATTCAGTGAATAACTTATCTCTTGCTTTCATCCTTTTTAGAAGTGCAGCATCAATCCATGGTTTTCTTGCCTTCTTGGGTTTTTTGTATGCCACGAAAGGAAAGGCTAGATCGTAAAGCTCTGTTATCTTTGTTATAAATATGTCGTAGGCACTCACAGGGTCAGCGTTATTGTAAACACCATTCCAGCTCTCTCGTGCGATAACGTTTTGGAAAACCTTGATATTTTCTTGGTTAATTTTCCGATAATGCGTAGGATTTACTGAACTTCGTTGTTTTATTGCCCAGGTAAAAAATGCAAAAATTAGAAGGTGATCGCTGACTCCGGCTGTCAAAACCCCTGCGCATACCTCATTTTTACAGTTCGTGAAGCATAAATCTAATGCAGTTTCAGTTAATTGTGTAATCCTGGTGGCTACATAAATTGTATTTTCATAACCAAAAGAAAGCATTTCGTCAAGAAAGTTTTGCTTGTTGCAACTTGAGGACAGCATATCTATGTTAAAATATCCGGTAATAATTGCCCGTGCGCCAATTTTTTCACAGTACTCAAGCATTTCATATATGAAATCTAGGAAATTAGTCATAGCGCCTGAAGGGGGCCTATATAGAGCAGCTACTAAAAGCCTTTGACATTTTACCATGACAGATTCAAAATGCGTCGATATTACAGTGTATTCTTTGACAATATTGTATTTCACGCTCTCGTGAACATAAATCGACACACCACCCCCGCGTTTATTTTCCCTACAGATTGATGCACAACTGTAGTTCGAAAACTGTATGTTATCACGGTTATCAATAGACCACGTTTCGGTGAAAGCTAAGAAGTCAAACCGGTGATTCAAGTTGTTCAGAAGGAAGTCAACAGATTCTTTTTTATTTTGAAGGCTTTGTGCATTAAGATGAATCAGTGATAACTGTTTTTTGTGCAGTGAAGCAACTTTTTGGAAGGCCTCGGCGTCATAGTAGTTGGTTGCCATGTTTGCGAATAAAAAGCAGTCATCTCTTGTGGTCAGCTATCTTTCACTTCATCGTATTTTTTCAAGGTCTTGCGCAGTTGCGATTCTAATCAACCTATCATTCGGGCTTCGGCGCACGAAAAGTTTGCCGTTCTTGTGCCATGCAAAATTGTAATTGTTTTCAAGTGCTTTAGTTCATTTGCCAGAAGAGCTTCTTGTTGTATGCCGTTAGGTTTTCACTGAAGAATATAGCTGACTTTGCTTTCTTCAGTTCCCCTTTTTTTTAAGCCATTTTTCTTTCGTTTTGCGAGATGCAAATCGAACTATCACAGTATTGGGCTTGTCTCGAGTTCTTTCGTTTCTTGACGGTACTCTGTGGGCGGCTTCGATGTCAGACTCAGAAAGTTGTGGAAGCTTTAGATCAGTTGCCAGTTGGTTGAGCTTCGCCAATAGGTTTTCGTTTTCGTGATAAGTTAACCCATTCACTTCGAGGTTGAGACGCCTGCTGTACTGGTCTAACTCGTTCAACTCCTGCTGAAGTTTTTCCACATCTTTTTGTTTATCTTGTGCTTCAAGCCTCATAACCCGCTTTCTGAGATTTGACATTTCTGCCGATTGTTTTGCCATCTGTGCAAGAACTTCATCGTACTTACTGGACATAACTTCCATCGATTCTTCAATTGTATCGACAGTTATTTTTATTTCCAACAAGGCGTCGACCTTTACTTTGATGCCAAGTAGTTCAGTAAGCTTGTGATGAATTTCCGCCAGCTCTGAGGCAAACTTCTTTTCCACTGCTCCGTTCTGCACTTCCGCGGTCTGTGCAACACGCGTCGGCGCTTTGCACGCTACGCATGTCCAAGATTTTTTGGCAGCCGCAGATTTCTTTTTGTAGGCGTTGTCAGTAACCGCCGAACAAGAGCCAATATGATAACTACATTTGCATTCTGAACACAGAAGCCATGACTCAGATTCATGAATCTTGCTTTCGCATGAAGGACATATGTCACTCATTATACCTAGCACACATACACTTCAAAGTTCGCTCACAAAGTGCACCCAGCAGCAGCAGGAAGCGGAACAGAACAGAAAAGGCCTTCAAGAGGCAGTGAGAACAGACTAACCTGCAATGTTCGAAAAACGTGTTTAGCCGCTCAGTCGCCGATCTGACAGCTCCGCTGCTGCCGCTGAGTGCGTGTGCGGCAGTCCAAAGGAAGCGATGTCCTTTTGTAGGCCGTCACGATGGGTGTACCACACGTGATTATCCACGTGGTCTCCGCTTGATCTAATCGCTCCCTTGTCCGTTCCAACGTTCGTCGTGGCAAGCGCTGGTTTAAGGCCACGGTTCCTGCAACGTTTGAAAAGCGTTGTTAGCCGCTCAGTCGCCGATCTGACAGCTCCGCTGCTGCTGCTGAGTGCGTGTGCGGCAGTCCAAAGGGGGCGATGTCCTTTTGTAGGCCGTCACGATGGGTGTACCACACGTGATGATCCACGTGGTCTCCGCTTGATCTAATCGCTCCCTTGTCCGTTCAAACGTTCGTCGTGGCAAGCACTGGTTAAAGGCCACGGTTCTTGCAATGTTTGAAAAACGTGTTTAGCCGCTCAGTCGCCGATCTGACAGCTCCGCTGCTGCTGCTGAGTGCGTGTGAATGTATGTATGTACGTATGCGTCGTTTGTATGTATGTATGTATGTATGTATGTATGCGTCGTTTGCCATAAACTCAAAAGAGTAAAAAAGGAAGACGTTTATCCTCATGGACGCATGGACGACACACTAGACCGCCTGCGACACTGTTGATATTTCTCCTCCATGAATTAACGCAGCGGCTATTGGCTGATCGAAGTTGATGAACGTGACCGCAAAAAAAAGCATGGCTAATTCCTGATGGGCTGTACAAATTCAAAGCGCTACCATTCAGCCTGTGCTCCGCTCCTGCGACGTTCCATAGGATGACGGATACAGTGCTATCAGGTCTTGAGTGAAAAGCGTGTCTGTTTGCTTAGATGACCTCCTTGTCTTTTAGAAATGTTTGAGCAGCACAAGCACTTGCTTTGATGTGCCTTTGTGGCGATTCAAACCGCAGGCCTATCGCTGAAAGCAGAAACAATTCATTTTGATTATGACGAACTAATGTTCTTTGGCCACCTTGTTAGCCATGATGGTATTCAGGCGGACCAACAAAAGTTTATTCAAGTTTATTCAAGTTTACTCACTATTATTGCATGTACAAATAATGGGTTACATGATACATACAACATCAGGAGGTCACAAAGTACGGGACTCTCAGTGGGACCTCGAATTAGTGGCGTGCATAAAAACTAACGGCAGTAAAAAGAGCGACCAAATTGAAGTTGCAGTCAAAACAGAACGATCTATACTAATATATATATATATATATATATATATATAAGTTCACGTGCTACGTGACGCCAAAACATGCGCATAAGAGTGTTTTCACACTCGTCGTTTGGCCTATAGATGGCGCTGACTGTCAGTCATACTTCTAAATTCCCATATAAACCCAAAAAAGTGGATGGAGGGAAGACCGCTGCGGTAGCTCAGTGATTCGAGCATCGAACGCGTTATTCGAAGGTCGTAGGTTCGATTCCTGCTCACGGCTGGTTATTTTTCATCCACTTTTCTTCTTATTTACATTCCATTGGTTATAATATCTTCCCCTGTACATTCCTTGGCATTACTGTCTGTTAGATCTCATTCATATTGTGTTAAAACACGGAAAAACGAGCCCTTAGGTATTCACTTCTTTCTCTTATTTCATTTGAACGAGGGTCTCGTACTGGCAGACTTGGTGTGTTTAGGTTGTATAAGAGGGACAATTAATCACCTGCCCGCTCATAATAAGTTCACGTGCTACGTGACGCCAAAACATGCGCATAAGAGTGTTTTCACACTCGTCGTTTCGCTTATAGATGGCGCTGACTGTCACTCCTACTTCTAAATTCCCATATTAACCCAAAAAAGAGGATGGAGGGAAGGCCGCTGTGGTAGCTCAGTGGTTAGAGCGTCGAACGCGTTATTTGAAGGTCGTAGGTTCGATTCCTGCTCACGGCTGGTTGTTTTTTCATCCACTTTTCTTTCTTCTTACTTACATTCCATTAGTTCTAATAACTTCCCCTGTGTACATTCCTTGGCATTACTGTCGGTTAGATCTCATTCATATTGTGTTAAAACACGGAAAAACGAGCCCTTAGCTATACACTTCTTTCCCTTGTATATATATATATATATATATATATATATATATATATATATATATATATATCGGCGCTAGCTCTGTGCCAGAGAGAAAAGACGACGAAGTTCGTGTGTCGCGCTCTCGGCCTCCTGTTTTCTGTGCTGCAGCTGTGTTGCTTGCCCTGGCGAGTTTCTTGCTGAACCTCCTCCGAAGAACGCGCTTGTTACATTATATATATATATATATATATATATATAAATATATATATACATATATACCAAAAACAAAAGTGATGCTGGGTCCGGGAAAGATTATTCGTATAGGAAAGAAGACGCACGTACGAAGTTATTTTATTAAATAACTTATTATTAAATATAACATAACTTCGTACGTGCGTCTTCTTTCCTATACGAATATATATCTATACATATATATATATATATATATCTATACATATATATATAATATATATATATATATACATATATATATATATATATATATATATATATATATATATATATATATATATATGACGTATGAACCGATTGTTGGTAGAAGCCGATGAAGAAGTCAGAACAGAATAAACATGGGGTATGAGCCAGGCCACATCTGCCATTCATCATAGCATCACACAAGTCGACAGGATGGAGACCTGCCTGCCCCTTCATCAGTCACTCATCATCGACGCTGTTCCCCAGAAGACGCCCTGACCGTATATTGACTACCGAATCATCGCCTAGAAGGACAACGACCAGCACCATGACAGAACCATCGGCTGACCTCGACATCCCCAAGTACACCGGATCAGCGGACGATGGACCCGTACAGGACTGGTTCAACCTGTTCGAACTCCACGCTACCACTGCATCTTGGTCGGAACGGGAGATGGTTACAAACTTCAGCGACTACGTCACCGGTGAGGCATTTAAATTTTACCTCACCCACATATTCGACAACGACGAGTCTTGGAAAAAGATAAAAGAAGAAATGATCATCTGGTTTCAAGGCTATAATGAAGATTCGATTAAAAAACACGCACTCTCAATGCATTCGAACTCCGTCATCGCAGTCATAAGCAGCCTTCTCGCATTCGACCACGGGATTCACCATTCCCGTCAGGTGAAGCTAGCCACGTGCTAACGGAAAGACCACGCGATCATTTTCCCAACCTTCCACCTGGTTCCTCATCAGCGCAATTATCGCCAATGCTTAACTCTTCGCTGCATAAAATATTTCAATGTACTATTTATGACCCAGGTGCATTTAATACTTCGTGCGGCATGCGTACCTTGCAAACTAACTTGGTATCACCTGTCATCAACACTACTGATAAATCTGAGGAAGCACCTCATAAGACCGTCGCATTTATGCATGATGAGTTAGTAAATCCGTGCCAAACCAAACCAGACAACGAATGTTCACAGAAATCTTATTCGGTCAAAGTATTCAGCTCAGCAGCTCAACAAAGAAGGAAGCATTTACAATCAGCATCTTGTGAAGAAAAGTCTTTTGCAGAAGTGTCTGGTATTCATCAATCAAAAGATCAAAGCGACGTGAATCTAGTATACAACCTCACTGCGAACGATGAAAACAAAAGCCCAGGTGCTACGTCGGATGACACAAGTACTCTTCAGGCAACCACCAACAATGAGCAGTTTATGAATACAGAAGATTCAAGTGCGCGAAACCCCCCACATTGTCTTGCACCAAAAACAGCTGCATTGGTTGGCGTCGTAGAAGCCTGCAGAGGAATCGCTAAGAATCCTAGCACACCACGATCAATGTCACACCCCAAGCAAGTCGACGAAAGCAAGAAACTACAACGTCAACGTACGCTTAAACATTGTCAACGACGAAAGAAAACTTCATCTAAACCACTCTTAAGGCTCAAGGAACATAGCGAAAAGGCCCATCGTTGTGTATACATTCTCCACCAGACATCAAAAATGGGCCTTCGATCAAAACATCTGTGACATCGCTATGGAAAGTTCTCCAAAAGCCACAAAAGCACCCCTTGTACTCGGCAGGAACACAGGCAGCGCCCAATCAACCTCGATCAGCGCGCACGCAAACTGCCTGCATGGCCTGTGTATCACCCACGACGAGGAATTCGATGCCTACAATATCAGAACTGTCGATTCTGCAAGATGTTCAAGCCTCATTCGTTCTTCACAAGAATACCAGCTGTGATTACCCCTATCTCCACGTCCAAAGCATTTTTGTGTTATCCAGGACGCAACCACCAGCCTCGCCCACCAGAACTACTGCGTTAACTGGACTGCTGCACTCTCCCCTGAAGTCATTGAAAGTTTACGGAACTACCCTGGAGCATAGGACCAACTCTGAATTTTGACGTTTGTGACTTTTTAACTTCTCCTTGTTTGCTTTTTCTTGTTCATAATCCATGTATTCTTTCGGGGGGAGGGGGAATCGTGTGACGTATGAAGCGATTGTTGGTAGAAGCCGATGAAGAAGTCAGAACAGAATAAACATGGGGTATGAGCCAGGCCACGTCTCCCGCATCTAGCGTCCCATATATATATATATATATATATATATATATATATATATATATATATATATATATATATATATATATATATATATATATATATATATATATATATATTCATTCATTCATTCATGTTACCCTACAGGCCCCAGAAGAGCATTGAGTAGGGGGGGTTACAGAAAAATCACAATAACATAAAGCATAAAAAGAAATATATCGAAGAAAACAAAGAAAATTGCACAATGGAAGGGAGAAGAACAAACACTATAAGCAAATGCAGCAAAAAACAAAATGAACAAAAATAAAGCACCTTTATACAAAATCAAGAGAACATATAAATTTGCAGTAACTCACGAAATTTGGCCGGATCTCTCACAGAAACAATTTCATCCGGAAGGCTATTCCAAACTGCTATGGCGCGTGGCAATGCAGAGTTATTGAATGACTGAGTGTTGCCGAAGATGCGTCTGAAACTAAGATGATTATGAAGTCGACTAGATGTACGCGAAGGAATGTCAAGCGATAGACGACTGGTCCACGAGTTGTAGTAGTACTTATGGAGGAGGCATAGACGGGTGACAGAGCGGCGGGAATCCAAGTTAGTAAGGGCAATATCGCGTTTGATTTGGGTGATGCTGGAGTGGCGGTTATACATTGAAGTGATGAAGCGGGCTGCACGATTTTGGATGGATTCCACTTTATCTATTAGGTATTGTTGATGCGGAGACCAGATCGATGAAGCCTATTCCAGCTGAGGACGTACAAACGTTTGGTAGGCCTGCTGCCGAATGGTAGATAGGGAATGATGCAGATTCCGGCGCAAGAATCCCAGAGTTCTGTTTGCTTTTGCGCATATCTTGTCGATGTGAGTACACCAGGCAAGATTAGTACAAAGATGGACACCAAGGTATTTGTATGTAGATGAACGGGGAATTACAGCTGAACAGATAGAGTAAGAAAAGTTAAAAACCGATTTATTACGGGTGAAAGAAAGTACGCAGCACTTAGATGTGTTAATCTTCATTTGCCAACGGTCACACCACTGATTTATTAAGTCGAGGTCCTTTTGTAAATGTACGTGGTCTTCTTCAGTGCTAATAGTTCTGTACACTACGCAGTCATCCGCGAAAAGACGAATTGAGGAAGAAATGTTACAAGGCAAATCATTAATATAAATCAGAAAAAGAAGAGGGCCTAATACACTGCCCTGGGGCACACCTGATGAAACAAATGAAGTAGACGAGCTGAAGTTATTGACAAATGTAAACTGCTGTCGATTTGACAAAAAATTTCTAAGCCAAGATAATGTTGATGAGTCGAGTTTAAGTGCAGACAGCTTAGCTATTAGGCGACAATGGGCAACTCTGTCAAATGCTTTCGCATAGTCTAAAAAGATGCAGTCAACAGTTTTAATACTATTCATGCCGTTATGTAAATCAGACGTAAATTCTAATAGCTGAGTATCACAAGATAACGCTTTCCGAAAACCATGCTGATTTAGAAAGAAGAAGTTATTTGACTCAAGATGGCTGTAAATATGAGAGGTGATGATGTGTTCAAGCAGCTTGCAACAGATGCATGTTAGCGAAATGGGGCAGTAGTTACCGGGTGTGTGTTTGTTACCATCCTTGAATATCGGAATAACCTTTGCTATCTTCCAGTCAGAGGGAAGTTGAGCAGAAGATAAAGACTTGAAAAATGTGGCATAAAATTTGACTGGAGGAAGAGG
The DNA here is from genome assembly GCA_013436015.1 of Rhipicephalus annulatus. Classification (NCBI taxonomy): domain Eukaryota; kingdom Metazoa; phylum Arthropoda; class Arachnida; order Ixodida; family Ixodidae; genus Rhipicephalus; species Rhipicephalus annulatus. The sequence goes on along the minus strand of WOVY01003362.1, from coordinate 200,729 downwards.
ATGTGTTTTTAAGTACCTTGGAATTAATATTGTCAACACCACGCGATGTAGAAAGCTTTAGACCGTGTATAAGTTTAGATATGCCTTCAACAGTAACAATGATAGGAGACATGAAGCAGTACTCACGATCGGGGACACAGGGAACCGAAGAAAAGTCTTCATTAGTAAAAACCGAGCAAAAAAACGAATTGAAGGTTGAAGCACACTCAGATGCAAAGACAGGAACATTATCGGCGTTATGTAATGTAACAATGTCACAGCCACGGTCAGGCGAAATGGCACGCCAAAACTTTTTAGGGTTAGTCAGTAAAAGTGAAGACAGGTCGGTGGAATAATATTTCTTTTTCGCTTCGCTAATCGCAAGACAATAAGATTTTAAACAGTTTTTATACATAGACCATGACTTAGAAGATGATAACCTTTTAGCTGAAGCATATAACCTTTTCTTTTTATTTCTGAGCGATCTAAGCGATTTAATAAACCAAGGGTTGGATTTGTCGTTAGAGATTGTTATTATTGGAACATATTTATCTATGAGGAGCGCTATAATGTTTCTAAAGGAATCCCAGTTATCCTGAACAGACCTGTTGGTGAATGAGGGAAGAAATGTATTGTGCAGGAAGACATTAAGTTCAGAGTTCATTAGATCGTAATTTGCCTTGCTATAATCCCTGATTATCTTGCGCTGAACACCCGGAAATTTTAGTGGAATATTAATAGAGATCTGTAGAAGATTGTGATCGCTAAAACCCTCTAATTGCACAATTCTACCTATGGTATGTGGCTCTGTTGTCAGAATAAGATCTAAGATATTAGTATCGCGAGTGGGCTCTGAGACAAGCTGGGTGAAATTAAAGTCAAGGCATAGATCGATGAATTCACTTGACGTACTGTTCGAAGAAGACGTGCGAGACCAATTAATATCAGGAAAATTAAAATCACCGAATAAGTAAATTTTTCTGGTGGGAAACAGGTCAAGAGCCCTGGAAATACTTCTGTGAAGCTCAGACACGAAAAGGCAGTCAGAGGACGGAGGGCGATAGCATACGCCCATCAATAATTTTCCAGCTAAGGTAGGACAGGCGACCCAGACTATATCGAGGGTAGTGTCAGTATCGACAAGGAAGGAAGATATAGTTCGTTTGATGGCTAACAGCACGCCACCACCCCTATATATATATATATATATATATATATATATATATATATATATATATATATATATATATATATATATATATATATATATATTTGATCAAAATGAATTTATTATGGATGAACAAAAGCTTCCTTTAACAATATGTTTTCATGTTGTGTTTAAAAGATTTAGCATGAAGAGGCATGCAATTCCAATGATGAATACCATAGAAGCGAACTATTACTCTGCCATAGTTGGATCTTATTTTGAGTAAAACGAAGTTTCTTGCTCTGAAAACCTGGTATTATTGTTATTGACAAGGACATAGTGAGGAATACTATCTAATGATATTTCATGATAAATAAGATGATATGTGATGAAGTATAATCTTTGATAAAACAACTCTTGAACTGGTAGAATGCGCAGGTGTTAACAGATGGGTATGGAATGGAAACGGAATGAGATATATGGCATTAGTTTTATCGCCTTTTTTTGAAGGCGCTGAAGCGGTTAGAGATGAATGGCGTTATGATGATAGTCAGTATGATAAATGGCTGTTATTATAAGCATGATAAAGCGACAAAAAATGGGAGGTTCAAAGAATGAACGTGCTTTAATGATATTGCGGATACTAAAAGAAACCTTTTTGGTGAGCGAGTTTGCATGAATATTATAGTTAAAGTGTTTATCCAGAGTAGTACCAAGAAAATTATTTTCAGATGCCGGTATATCAAGAATATTCAATAAGAGAAGGATGGAGGAAGTAATGGCCATTTGAGAGCCATGAAAAAGCACAAAAATTGTTTTGTGCTTGGCTGTTATTAATTTCCCACCACCTGCGAACAAACTTCGTGTGGGGCCCTGAGCAAATACACACTTTTCCCGTGCTTCAACAGCGCCTCCAAACTGAGCCCGTACTTGAACAGTGCGATACACATGCCGACACTCAGATACACACAAACGCCAATAACATTGGCCGAAATAGTGCATTCCTAGTCCAGTGGCAAGATGACATCGAATGTCCAATTTCTTATGCTAGCTGGATTTTGCTTATGCTAGCTGGATAGTGACTGAAAAGGCGTGCCTAGCTCTTGTCTGAGCGATAGGTAAATTCAGACTGTACCTGTATGGCCGCCCGTTCAGAGTTGTTACCGATCATCTCGCCATCTGCTGGTTGGCGAATCTTAGAGACCCCTCCGGACGTCTGGCCAGGTAGAGCTTATACCTTCAAGAATTCAGCTTTACAGTTGTGCAAGTCTAGCCGGAGGCAGACTAACCTGGACTGCCTTTCGAGCTACCCTTACAAAGGCGTTAGGTGATCGTTTTCACTGCGATATCAGTGCACCTGATTTGGCTGAACATTTCATAATCAGAAAAGCGATTTCGAGTTTCTAAAATTCATTAACTATCTTGAAGACCACAGTTTGCATCCGCCACCAGCATTTTCACGATCGCAATCATCGTTCTTTGTTCGCAGCAATATCCTGTGTATAAAGAACGTGTGACCACCTGCAATTGAACACCTGATCATCATCCCATCAGTGTTACGAGTGGATGTCTTGTCTGTCTGTCACGATAAGTCTTCGTCCGGCCCTTTGTGATTCACGCGTACTTTGGCCCGGATTTGCCAACACTACTACAAACCAAAGGTCAATCGGCACGTGAACCATTACTTAAAACGTGTCGCGAATGCCAGCGCTGCAAGGCACTACCTCAGTGCACACCCGCTTTTACGAAGCTCGTTGCCCTTCCAGCACAACCGTTTCAACAAATTGGCATGGACATGCTCGGACCTTTCACCAAGTCTCATGATGGAATACGCTACATTTTAGTTGCTGATTACACGACGCGATACTAAGCAACGAAGGCACTACAACGTGACAGCGCCAGTGATATTGCCCATTTTCTCAATCAGAACCCCGTCCTGGGTTGTGGAGTACCAGCAGTTGTCATAACTGATCGTGGAACAGGTCTTACCGCCCGGATGATACAAGGCGTCATGCAGCTTAGCGGAACCGTTTATCGAAAAACTACTGCATACCATTCACAAAGGAATAGCTTTACAGAGAAACTCAAGAAGACGGCCGTCAACAAGCTATTCTTTCACGTTTACCAAGACCACAAAAACTGGGGCTGACATTCTTCCCTACGCACGTTCGCTTATAACACCGCCGTGCAAGAAACTACTGCGTTCACACCTTGCGGGTTGCTTCGCCGGAGAGAGATAACTACAGCGCTGGATGCCATGCTCTTATCCGGAAGGCATCGTATGCCAGTGTTGTTATGAACTCGCTAGGGGCCGGGCAGTGCTCTCTCGCCCCCCTTTCTGGTGTTCCTCCAAGAGAAAGTGACGCGGCCGTCACGGAAACCAGAAGTGTTCATCAGACACGCCGGACGCGTCTCTCGAAGACGCTGCGCGCGCCCAACACTGGGCGGTGCTCTCCTCCTCGAGCGTCTCGGCGCCTATAAAAGACCGTCGCATCAGGTGTCGGGGGTTCCCTCGTCCACGTTATGTGCATACGTTGTAAATATACAGGCTTTTTTTTCCTTCTGGCGGCATTTTGCCTTGCCACTGTCTGGATCCTTCCTGCCCAATCCGTTGGCCCTTGCGACACGCTACCCAAGAAACCTGTGGGGCCCTATTTTCTTCGTAACATCTGGTAGCAGCGGTGCGATGGCAGTGGGCCTTGCAACTTGAACATGCTGAAACCTGGACAACGCAACAGAACCTATGACTGCATTGACGTGAGTGTCAGATTTTTTTCCCTCAAGATTTGCCGAGCTTTTAAAGGTAGATTTGAAGCTTGAAACTGGTAGGTTATCTTTATCAAATTTTAGCGTTTTTTGCGTAATTTTCCTTAGTGATATTGATGGACAATAGATAGGGAGAAGAGTTTGATGTCTGAGCTTGTGGGTATGGACCTCAATTCACTACGCAAACCTGATGTGTTTTGCTTTGTTCGGAATTGAGGGAGGACGTTGAGAACGCCGCACGGAAGCCGCGCATCATTCAGGCATTACTTGCTTTATGATTATATGATTGAGAGCTTCACCATTCTTAGTATATTATTAAAGAGCTCCATGCAAACGAGAAAAAGCGCTAAGCTGAAGCTAAAAAGTGTGAGGCAAATGATAAAAAAGGGCGTGCCGAGGGAAAAGGAAAGCATGCTGACGAAATAAAAGGACTATTGCTTCTTTCCGAATAAAAGCGGCTTGAGCTCCAGACTGTGCTGAGGGGGCATGTGAATGTTCAATGTACAAAAGGAAAGTCACTAGTGATGATGCGAGTGCTAGGTTTACAGAACGCGCGCGTTAGTTAGATCGTATCAGCGTTCCTGGGCAGTATGAGGTAAGAGACACCACTAGCCTGGCTGGAAATCAGAAGGATTTATTGCTCAGCGCACGGCAGATGCAGTATTTCCAGCACAGCAGGAAAAGAGTGCAGACGCACTCGTCAAATCACAGTGTACAAAGTCGGAGGTAGAGTTTCTCCAGAATGGGTCCATTGAAATAACACGCTAATGCCTCTCGGTTAGCGTGGTTGAATGTCAGGCAGAAACTTTTGAGCTTGTACCTGCCGATCCGGGTATGTCACTCGTTACTACAATGAACTCCATAAGCATGACCGAAGACCAAAGACACGAACAATGATATAGAGGTAGAGAGAGAGGAATAGAATTCTCAATTTAAGGCAGAGAAAGGCGTTTGGATGCAGGGCAAAGTCGTTCAGATGCTCCTGCCTTCATGCGTTTGGAAACAAGTTTTTTCGGATAGAGCCCCGTCAATGCTGCGCCGTGGAGGGTGATTCCGTTATGCACCCAAGGGATTTGAGAAGCGCGTGCCAACGATCTAAGTTACAAAGTGTCTTTGTGTATCGGATCGAGCCAGGTGGTAAAGAAGTCCCTCCGTCTGGTATGGGACGCGATTGCTTGAGTGGGCCACAATCTCTTCTTCCTCTCGCTTGCTAACTTTACTGAATCTTGTACAATGAGCCTGGCAGGCCTTAGGGGGTAGTGTTTGGCGCTCGCGGGTTTCACTGGGATGACGCATCCGCAGAGGGCGAGCCCGGAGGTCAGAGCTGAGTCCAAGACGTCTAGCCATGTCTGATGTTATGCGCCATCAGCTGTTCCTGGCATTTGCAAGAGTGGACACTTCGGCCTCCTTAACAGTGACCCTCTAGACAGTAGCTGCAGATCCTTGTCCATTAGTTCATCGTCAGCCCAGCAGAGCTGCTGTCATGAACTTGCTATGCACTGGGCAGTGCTCTCTCAACCCCCTTGCTGGTGTTTCTCTAAGAGCCACTGACGCGTCTTTCACGGACACCGGAGGCGTCCGTCAAAGACGCGCGTCCCTCACAGACGCTGTGCGCGCCCAACAACGCGCGGTGCCCTCCTCCTCGAGGGTCTTGGTGCCTATAAAATGCGAGTGCATCAAGTGTCGGAAGCTTCCTCGTTTACGTTATGTACATATGTTTTAAATATTGCTGCGTGCCAGTGCATGGAGACGAAGAAGAAAAGCATATAGACTGGCGCGAGCAAATCTCTGTGGCTGGCGCTGCTCGCTTAACCGGCTGAAAATACATCTGTGACTACCCCTCTGAGTCGGTCTACTTCACGTAACATATTTGGTGGAGTTGTGCGATCCTTGTCCTCGCCACGGAATTCCGAAGCGGACGCTCCCTCGCGGCTTTCAACATGACCACTCGAGACTCGGCTACATCCTCCCCGGTTGCCCGCCCTTCTTCCCGGCCTGTCAACCCAGCTCCTACAACAACTTTCGTGACGCTTCCCGCCCTCAAAGACCCTGACGTGTTCTCAAGGATTCCGACATTGGCTACGCCTCTACGAACGCGTCAGCGCCACTTACAGGTAGGACCCCACACATATGCTTGCGAACGTCATCTTTTATCTCGATGGAACCCCTCGTGTTTTGTTTAACAACCACGAGCATGACATTACAAGCTTGTACAGCTTCAAGGAAAAAATCCGTGAGCTTTTTAGCAACATCTTTGGTCGTCGTGAAGCTGTGAAGAATGAGTTGTCGACTTGCACATAATCTTCCACGGAGTCCTACATCAGTTACATTCAGGCCGTCTTCTCACTATGCCGCCAAGCTGACGAAAACATGTCGGAGCTTGACAAAGTTGCGCATATTCTAAAGGGTATCGCCGACGATGTTTTCAACCTGTTGGTATTCAACAATGTGTCATCTGTTGATGCAATTATTCGAGAATGCCGCCAGTTCCAACAAGGTGAAAGCAGGCGCATCTCCCATCAGTTCCAGCGCCTTCCGAACACCGCTGCGACAGCCTCGTGTCTCGACACATATCATCCACCAGACACCTGTGACAACTTGACGCGACTCGTCAGGCAAGAGCTTGAAGCGGCTGCTCCAGCTAAGGTGGGACCAACGTGCCCTGACCCCTCTCCTCCAATTACGTAGCCCCTCATTCAAGCAGTCGTCCAGCAGGAAATCACCAGCTTGGGAATTCACTCTATTTCACCACCTCCCCGCCCCGACTTCCAGCCCCAATACACGCCTGCACGTCCCTTCCCGACCAGCTCTTTCTCAACGTTCCGTAATCCATCCGCATGGCGAACACACTATGACAAGCCGATCTGCTTCTCATGTCACCAAATCGGGCACATTTCTTGCCATTGCAGAAGTCGCTGGGTTCCTCCTGCACAAGCCCTTCCACGTCCCTGCACGTCCCTTCGATGCGCGTTCTGCCTATCGCCATGAGGCCAGCCGTGACCATTTTGCCCAGTAACCTGCTACTAAAGACAGCTACTCCCGCTCTCTATTCCCCCAACGTCACCAGTCTTGTTCTCCACAGCCCCGTCGACAGTCTTTCGCCACCTTCCCACGAGGTTTTTCGACGGAAAACCAAGTATTGCAGCTTCCGGAGGTGGCGCTGCATCGCTTGGACTGACGGATGTACCTACAAGGATTAGAGGCCAAATTAGAGGGAAGTGGACTGGTCTGCAACCTCTCTTTCGTGAAACAAGGAAAACTCATTGAACAGGCACTACCAGCATTGATGTACGCAGATGATGTAGCGCTAATGGCCTGCAACAAGGAAGATTTGCAGAGATTGGTGGACATCTGCGGTAATGAGGGAGATAGGTTAATTTCAGATTCAGTCAGGAAAAATCAGCAGTCATGATATTTATGACAATGAAGGTAGTGAGCTTAGAATACAGGAGGTCAAGCTAGAGATAACATATAAATACAAATATCTTGGCGTATGGATAAGCAATGGGGCCGACTACCTAAGGGAACACGAAACATACGTGACGACTAAAGGTAACAGGAATGCAGCAGCAATGAAAAACAGGGCACTGTGGAATTACAATAGATATGATGTTGTGAGAGGAATATAGAAAGGGGTCATGGTTCCTGGTCTGACGTTCGGCAATGCAGTCTTGTGCATGAGATCAGAAGTTCAAGCAAGATTAGAAATTAAGCAACGTGAAAGAGGTAGGCTTCCCTTAGGAGCTCACCAAAGCAGGGAGTACAAAGTGATATGGTATGGACATCATTTGGGGGCAGGGAAGCTAGCAGCAAGATAAAATTTGAGAAGCGATTGAGAAAATCGGGGGAGGAGCGTTCCGCTAGGAAGGTAATTAGCTACTTGTACATGAAGAATGTCGATACAAAATGGAGGAAGCGAACCAGAAAAATGACTGGTAAATACTTAGAAAACAGCAGGGGGCCAAACCAAAAAGAATTATCGGTTAAGAAGAAGGTGAAGGAAGCTGAGACCGATATTTGGAGAATCGGCAAGATTAAGAAGTCCGCACTAGAGATCTATCAAACTTTTAAGCAGGAAATTGCCAAGAAAAGGATCTATGATAATACTCGGGGTAGTTCTCTACTGTTTGAGGCCAGGACGGGAGTATTGCGAACCAAGACATATCAGGCCAAATACGAAGGGGTAGACGCGGTATACAGTGCGTGTGGAGAGGAAAAAGAAACTGCTGAACACTTGAAAATGGTTTGTAAAGTACTTCACCCTATAGTTCAGGATGATGGCGCAGAGATTTTCAAAGCACTGGGGTTTAGGGACAGGGGGGGCAAATAGACTTTAAGCGGGTGGAATTAAGTAAAAGGAGGTTATCTGATTGGTGGCTAAAGTCACAGCACGAGTGAAAATTTAACCCTTCACTGCAAAGTACGAATCCTCAACCTCAATATTTAAAGGAAAAAATATATATATAAATCTAGTTTTTGGTTCATTAAGTATTACGGCTTGGTGGCGCTAGCCACCACCCGATCTAAAGGGCACAGCCATATCCATCCATTCATCCATCTATCCATCCATTGACGAAAAACCCTCTCTTGACGATACGGACAAAACGGAACCTTATAGACGTACAAGTAGACGGCGTACATGTCACTGATCTTGCCGACACTGGCACTCAACTTTCCGTGATGACGAGTTATTTTCGCCGCAAGCTGAAGAAGGATCTCACACCTACGACCACTCAGTTCGTCCGTGTTGTGGATGGCGGAATAGCATCTATCGTTGGAATGTGCTCCGCTCATGTAAGCATTGCGGATCGACACACAGTTGTTTTCTTCACCATCTTTTATAAATGCCCCCACGACATAATATTAGGCCTCGACTTCCTGTCCGCGCATTCTGCCCTCATAGACTGATCGACCAGTACACTCCGTCTACACTTGCCCGCATCAGAACATCTTGCACAACGGCCGAGTCGCCTGTGCACAACGGGACATGCGCGCCTCCCTCCACAGATACTGTCGTACGTAGAGCTCGTCTCAATACCACCAGTTCCCGACGGTGACTATGTTTTCACCCCCATCACCGAAGTCCTAATAAATCGTGGCATTACCTTGCCGCACTCCATTCTGTCCATCGCAGGAAATCCCACGTGTCTTCCAGTTGTCAACATTAGCTTGACGCTTCAAGTGCTGTCACAAGGGATCTCTTTGGCGTTGCTCTGCACCTTAGAAGACAATGCGGTAGATGTCTTCACGATGGCCACTCCTTCTGACTCCAACACTCAAAATCAATCTGACACTTGCTTCGAACGCGTATTACGTCGATGATCGCTTCCAACTTAACGCCGCAGCAGACTGACGAGCTCCGCTGGGTTCTTCTGTCCTACATCGAAGTTTTTGAACTCAGTGGCCGTCCATTGGGGAAAGCTACTGGTATGACCCGCCGCATAAACACTGGTAATGAGCATGCTATTCATAGGCGTCCATATCGGGTGTTGGTGGCCGAGCATCACACTCTCTAAAGTGAGGTAAAGAAATCGCTCGCCAAGGACATCATTGAGCCATCCTAAAGCCCTTGGGCTTCTCCTGTAGTGCTAGTCCGCCAGAAAGACGGTGCATGTGGTTTCTGCGTTGATTATTGGCACCTCAACAAAATTACCAAAAAAGACGTGTACTCTGTACCACGAATTGATGATGGTCTTGATTGCCTCTATGGATCCCACTATTTTTCATCTATAGATTTAGTTCCGTCTACTGACAGATAGGGGTAGATGAAATGGACAGTGAAAAGACGGCATTCATCACTTCCGATGGTCTATATCTGTTGAAGTTCATGCTCTTCGGCCTTTGTAACGCCCCAGCCACCTTCGAACGAATGATTGACTCCTTATGTTTCCTTCCAATAGCAGCTTTGTAAAAGGCAGCAGCATTTCGCAGCTTTGAACGGCGAAAAATGAGAAAACACTGCATGGGCGAGCTAAGGAAAGAGGCGAATAAGCCCGAGGTACTGCGACCTGGATGCGCAGTCAACAATTCTATAATATTTGAATCCTCCATTTCAAATACCCTTGCCCGCCACCTTTTAGACCATGTGCACTGCGAAATTACAATGTGAAGTAAAGGAAGAATGTTGTTTGTTTCACGTTCCGCCGTGAATGGAATCGCCAGCCTAAATGAATTTAGGTGTGCTACGAGACTATTGACATTAGACTTCTGGTCACGCAGCACACGTACTTTTTTATAATTTCGCCCATCCAAACGCACTTCTGTGAAGCATATTTCCTTTTAAAAAATTATACCAGGATTCTGTATTAGTTAGCCCACATATTCACAAGAAAGTCATACTAAGAGAACAACAAATATTGTCAAATGTTTGCTTTCTAAATGTGTATTCCTCTTTTAGAAAAAAAGCAAATTAAGGAATGTGCGCAATACATGGATTTCCGAACGCCTACAAAGTTATTATTTGAATGGCCATTCATCGCAGTCCTACATATTGCATATTATGCTTGACGGCGCTCTATTGGATGCATGCGTTTGTGCACTGAAATTGCTCGCTGTGCAGGCACCCCCTCTCTAAGGGCGAGTCGACAGCTGACAACGGTGACCGCAAGGTGCCTCTGCCGAACCCGGAGCTGGTAGCCGGCCAAGATCCCAGCGTGGCTGGCACCATCATGAACATCATCCAAGATGTGAGAAACATCGAGGTCAGGAATCTCCATCGAATCTCTCACGCATGTCGTAATTATTCGCTGCAACTAATGTCAAGAGAAAGTTGACAGGACCACGCCTATTTCGACGATCCATAAGTCAATAAGTGCCTTCAAAATGTCGTGGCTTGAAACTATGTTCACCCCGCCAAAGCTTCACCAATTCGTTCGTTCTGCCGAAGTTAGTTGGACGAGCTCAGCGACAGCATTTTAGTTAGTCAAAAGAAACAGACCGAAACCTTTTCTCTCAGGGCCCGCGCCACGAAATATTTACACTAAAACGAGACAGCACGAGACCCATTCGAACGCACCACCTCTGCCGCCGAACACAAGTATTAAGATAATGAGAAAGGCTGAAACTAGTCACCTATATAGAACAAAAACAATTACAAAATACTCGTGACTCAGTACTGGATAAGACAACCTGTTGTAAAAAGCAGTTTTTTTTCATTAAAATTGTGCAGTCTCTAAAGAAGTATAGCCTTCAGTTATGACAATTGTATTTTGAACTTAAGGTTGGCCCTTGAATGGAACAACAATAGCGCAGCCCCATCGGGTTGTAAGACAGATGTCCACTACCAGCGCTCAAATTTTTCGCTCTTTGTGAGAGTTTCTTGAACTTTGGAGCTTCTTGTGCAGGGCCTCATCCATCGAGGGGTGCCGCCGTCGGCGGAATGAATTTGCTCAGGTCACGATGCGTGCTGGCGCCGCCCGGGGGGAGGGAGGGGTGCGATGTTTTTTTTTTGTCTGTGAGCGTGCAGTGCAGAATATTCAGATGAACGAAAAAAGAATGATTGAAATTTATCTAATAACGGAAGCTATTAGCCTTCAATCCCCAGCAGACAACGAGAAAAATGTCTTCTTTAACGTATCGCCTTGTCACTCTGCCACTAACTTTTAAAAAGCCGGATCCAATCACCGCGAGCGTCGCTTTGGGGTGGCTCGATTCACCCAAGAAAAATTGTCCCCGTATTTGCATGTTACACTGCGAATGTCGTCGAAAGACGATAGTCTTGCATCTGGAGAGAGCGAACAAAACGTTTATTTCATGTCTTGCACAAGAACATTTGGGAATTCTTTGCTAGAGGCGTGACGTTAGTGCCTCGAGCGTGCATCGGAGGCGAACGACTACATCAAGTTACGCCCCACGTGAGACAAGAGCGCTATCTGGCAGTTACCTAGGAAAACGAAGCGCGCGCGCCCTACGCGCCCGTCTCGGTGGTCATAAGGTGTACAACGCAAGGCGACACGTAGGTGCCACCACCGTGTCGTCTTAGCAAAGCGTTGGAAATACTTGCCTTTTCGTGCAAGCGTTGCCTAATCGCCGAACGTGATAAACGCTACGGTTCTTATAATTACTTATGTATGCCTTTTCTAGTTAGAGACACATACAGAATACAGAAGTGTTTTTATGGTGTCTCAGATATGCACAATAATTGCTTTTTAATTGACAATCGCACAAGTATGAACGCTGAATGTTAAGCAATATTAGTGGGTGCTGCGGATGGGGTCGGCCGTTTGGAGTACCGTTTCGCCACTTTGATGCCGTTTAAGGTACCATTGAGGGCAGACAAACAGGCATATGTACTGCGAGGCAGAACAAAATTTTTGCGTCCAAGGTCCCCAAGAAAGACTATCGGCTTTAAGAAATTCTGAGTGTGACATCCGTTTCTCGCACGCCACCGTCAATGCGATTGGCCCACTCACATCACGTGACTTCGCAACGCCATATCCCTTCCAAGCGCTGTCGGTGCACGCACGTTGAACGCGCAGCGCGGCCATGATTTTCGCATAAGCACTGTTTCTAGAAGTATTTCTTTGGTTTTTTAACCTGACATGCATATGCGAAGAAGTATAGCTTAGCAGAAACTGAACGTGACCTGAGAATCTCGTTTATTTTCGCAATCCGTGCAGACAAGATGCCGAAGAACTGCTTTCTACATGACTGCAGAGAATTGATCTCAGAGAGTTCGCTCTCCCCGCCACGGTGGTTCAGTGGCTAAGGTACTCGGCTACTGAACCGCAGGTCGCGGGATCGAATCCCGGCTGCGGCGATTGCATTTTCGATGGAGACGAAAATGCCGTGAGCCTGTGTGCTCGAATTTCGGTGCACATCAAAGAACGCCAGGTGGTCGAAATTTCCGGAGCCCTCCACTGCAGTGTCCTTCATAATGAAATGGTGGTTATGGGACAATAAACCGCACATATCAATAAAACCAGAGAATTTGCTCCCTCCAACAACACTGGTTTCTGAAGTAATCTACGAGAAGTTCGCTGGAAATCAACTCGTGTGACAGAATGTTTGGACTCGTTCGCTGGATGTCGTGCCGATCGGTTGTGCCCCTGCGATCTCCGAGGAAAGCACAGCTGTGGCCGACTGGCTCACCCTACGCCATTTCCTGCCGCCGACAAGAGCTCTCACTGAGTGGTTCCCCGTCCTAGGGCTCCTGCGACCATGTCCATCTTTGGTATCTTCTCATAGCTTCTTGGTGTCGCTGTCCCTGCGTCATGCTTTCTCCGTCCCCCTCTCTATCTATATACCTTTAATCCTATCTTTTTAATCCCTCCTTACCCCAATCCCTCGTGAGCTACCGCTGAGGTGTCGCACACGGATGCAGACAGTTACGGGCCTCACTTTTGTTTTCTTTTTGAGAATCACATAAGAAATGAAAAAGTATTTCACCTTATGCGACTTCTCTGCTCAGTGATTCAAACAACGCACTACAACCTCTTCAATTTGCTCGGTTGATTATATCTGAATATTTTGAACAGACTGCGCATGCATTAGGAGTAAACAGGTCACGCATCACAGAAATATCTAAAAGTAAGTAAAATAACTCTTTATGGGCAGACCTTGAAGGCCATTGTGGCGTGATCATTTGCTGTGTCGCAAAACACGAGCGTGACTGATAGATTCCGCATGAAACTTGATCATACAAAACGCTATCAGGAGATGTTATTAGGCGAATTTATTGCAAAAACGAGGATGCTAACACGCTGTATTCCACGGAGTGAACATTTACAATACAGTTGATGTTCACAATGAAAACAGGTATCTTTTATATTTCAAGTGAGTTACACTCATGGTTGGGCCAGTTCAAACAGCTTCATGTATATATATATAATTAGAACGTGCATTTCGCGCTTTCTTCCTTTCCGTCCTAATCAACCTTGTATAGACTTCCATTGGACTCGAAGTGCTCAGATAAACAGGAAAGACTGTTTCCCATTAGCAATTATTGCCGAGCTCATTGATTAGCGACATTATCCGTACCTAATTGAGATAATGTGATTGTTTACCCTACGCTTAGAAAAATATTTCGGCTTCGTTATTTCTGAGCAGAAGTGTAAAAAGAACTGTGTGAACAAAACCTTATTATGCGCGCATGACGCATAGAAAGTAGAAACTGAAGCGAACTTTCAACTGCTTACGCGCTTCCAACTTGAACAAAAAAAACATATATGCCGCGCAGCACAGCAAAATCTCAAGAACACGCCTCTTCTCGCGTCATTTAGGTGTTCTCCGTTCATTTCTAACCAGCTACTTTTTTTACGGATTGGTTAGGAAATAACAACACATTTACAAATGTGTCGCCGTTTCCTGAACAGTGACTGCACATTCAGCAGACTGCAATGTTAGCAGAAACACGCAATATTCACTCAGTGTAGAAATAAATGGTTTCTTGCGTGAAGTGCCTGTACCGAGCGAACACCTTCGTACTAAGCGAACGCACCCGTGGCTGGAAACGAAATTGATGAAGTAATGATGGCCGTGAAGAGAGTTTGGGAGTAGACGGAGATACTCGCCACAAAGTAGATTCACAATTACGTGGCTTGCGACGCAGTTCAATCGTAATCATCGATAACCCAAAATCGCTTCTATAGCAACCTATTGAAGAATTAAACCCACATAGTACAGTTCAGGCGAGCGTAACACGATATCGGACGGAAAGATTAGTCTCCTCTCCACGCACAATAGCAACGGGCCGGAGAGCCTAAAAAAAAATTAGCTGTCACCGCTTAATGTTGCCCGCGTGCAGCCTATCTTTTTGGTACTATTATTCATGGGACCATAGCGGTATACCATGGAAATATTAAACGTGAAGCAGTTTATGGTTGAGCTTAATCCGGTACGCTATTCTTACTGTGCATACGCAACAGCTGGGCCAAACAATGCCAGAACGCGCTCACGCACTAGCGCTAAGACGCTCTGGCATCTCCCTCTTATACTACTTCAGCAGTATTCTGTTGATGGCGTCGGGGAACGAGATTCTGCAACCGCGCGATGAACAAATATGCTCCCGCGTGTCGTTGCGATGAATCTGCGTGGCGTGCTTCAACAAGAGTTTGGGACGAATAACAGCAGCAGAAACTACACTGAACTCATGGTGTACTCTACTTGCAAGGGCGCGTTAACATCGCGCAAGGTATACCCGTGAAGAAGCGAACTTAAAGCCGATCCATTCGCTACTTCACATGTTACTCCTGGTTCCCTTTAGTATAGGAAATGGTGTTTTTCTTTTTTTCAGTGACTCTGTTATAGCGCCTACGCTACCACAGGCAAGAGAGTTTAGCACACTTGGTCCTTGCGCCGCTTCCACTGCCATTCGGCGAGCGCCGTCACGTGAGGCAAAATGACGTCAGATGTTCAAGATTTGCGTGGCGAAGCCAACTTTACAGACGCGACGGCTCGGCTGTTGCGCCAACTTGTTTCCGTCAGTTCCATCGCCAATGCTTTTTCGAACTTTGAAGCAGCTGCCAATGATGGTTCGGGACAAATTTAACTTTTTCAGTAATCGCCAGCGTGACTGTACGCACAACGGTCTTCTGACCCCGGATTAGAATGGTCCCGCCATTCGTTCGTGAAGTTTCTTTAAACGCCCTTAAATGCATAGTTCGCGCTTTGTGGCCACGTCAGAAAAGGTTGTGAGCACGCAGTAAAGAATTGCAATAATTTCTGGACAACATGTGCAAGCGAGCTTTTTAGCTATTAGATCGTAGCATGCTTGAGAAAGCTGTGGGAGTAAAATAGCCTCCACTGCAGTATTATTTGAGCGTGGGACTCGACAAACGGATACACTTTTGCTCAAAGCCTATGGCCATATACAGCTTCTCTAAGTGCAGTGCACCTCCGGTTTACTTTGGGCACAATTTAATTGCCTAATTAAACTTTAGTCAACTCCGCTAGTCCACCTAAAGAAACTTGCGATTTGCTTTAATGCTCACTTAAATAACTTAGCCCGCAATCATGTTGTTGCACGTATAAGCTCCGCTTCATGCCCTGCGCTGCACCCGGAATCAACCGAACGCTGCAATATTGCCGTTGCACGCGTCATTCTACCCGCAGACGCGATGCTGTAGAACACCTGCGCTGTTTGAGTGCAGTCTGACTCAGCGCAGGCGAATGCAAATAAGGCAGGCCACCAACGAGGGAGACGCCACGTCGCTTTCTGCGTGCCCGACGAGTATATTCACTGCGCAGCCGTTGAACACAATTTGGCAGACCTATGCCCACTTTCCTCCCGTAGGGAGCATAGTAACTCTCGTGGTGGCGTTGTCTAGTGCTCCTGGCGTTGTTCCGCCATTGCTTTAAAATTTTTATAATTGAAAACAGGAATGCTTTTGTATCTGATGAAGGAAAAAATGTGTTTTTATCATTTTCAGCACACCATAGCGTTTGCCTATTTGTGACCATATGGATATAACGTGCGACCTATGGCGTCAAAGCAATCAAAACGAACGACCAATCTCGTCACTCACACGTCATGACGCGGCGCTTCTCCGATCAGAGAAATAGCCATTGTGTGTCGCTGTAGTCTGAGAACAATGTAGTTTCTCCGTAGAAATAAAATTATAACCATTTATTTTTTGGCGTTCCCGCTCGCGCCCCGATATCGGTGTGATCCACCATTCGAGAAGCAGTGATATCTACGCGCGTAACTCAGGCCGCAGGGCCTTTAATAATGGAATACTTACACAAGGCTTTAAAGGACTTTTAGCATTGGTCTGGGTGGACACACACGCATCATCTGGACACCATCAACCGCTTATATAGCCCATAACATAATTAGGCAAACTGCGTTGCTCAAACAATTTAGTTACCGAATTTTTCGATCGCCTCAGGGAGTATTTACTTATTTTTTAAAAAGTGTATCACATTTATGCACTCGCGGTGTCGAAAATAGTTTTGTGTCCCTCTTTTGTGACACATGTCGAGGAAATATGCCTGTACCTCTTCACTATTGCTGCGCTTTTCTCAAAACACAATTTTTATAATGTCTGACTTTTTTCTCGGATCCCATTGGGATAACAAACAAACTTTTCCCGTGTGTCCATTAATGGCAAATACATAACGGGAAGCAGAATCAATAGTCAATTAAGGTGCATTTTTATGATAAAAAAAACAGTCATACCTGGCAATTTTCATACGCTGAAAAAAATAAAATAAACATAACTAATCTATTGCTTGTCATACGCTCATAATTTCAGTAACACTTCTGTGAAGGGTATCTTGCTATTTTGGTGCAGTGCTTAAAAAAGATAACTTCAAGTACCATATGTCAAAAATTTTTAAAATAAAGTCAAAAATGAAGTAAACAACAATCGACACAATTTAAGCTAATTTTGAGCCCCAATACGAGCCGTGCGTTTTCATTAGAATTACCTTGCAGATTTTCTAGCCGTAACCTATGTTGCCGCTTCTGTATAGCCAAAGGAAAAAAAAACAGCACGAAAAACGAGAAACCAGACGAAGAGGGTCATAGAAAGTCCCCTAGGTCTGTGTCCCTTTTCGTCTGGTCTCTCGTTTTTCCCGCTGTTTCTTTTTCACTTTGTCGTACCAAGGAGCCCAAGCAACCACTTTAGCTGCATAGCCCAATCTCGATACTCACTTTGAAAGTAACAGACCTCGCTTTAAAATAAATTTGTCGTGCACGTAAAACACCGCACCTCACGACGACGTGCAAGCCAACGTGGTCCTAATGTGGACAGCTCCCAAAAGTCAAGCAGGATACTTAGTAGAGAAAGCCATTTTTTCGCAGAATTGAATACAACATATGATGACGCCCTTGACTGCAGTGCATTTTTGGAGGGTCTCACATATAGGGTTATAAATGCTGTGGTAATGTGAATGTGGCTCGCGTAGCCAGCCTTGTTTACATAAAAACTATGCAGAGTACTCGGCGCTCTCTGAAATAGAAACGGTAGTCTGGCGTTATAGAACTTCCTCTTGATGATTAGCATCCTGCCCTCGAGTAAAAGACGTTTCCTGGCATGATAACTGGGTCGTTAGCTACGTGTTGCATCAGAAGGAAATGAGACGTCAAAATTGTCTATCAGTTACTTTGATTCCTGTGCGACCATTGGAAGGAAGACATCGGAGCGTGCGTACGTCCTCGTTATTAAGTGTGAATACACTTTATAAGCGACCCCAAACCATCCACCGCCGTCGGCGGCGTCTGCAGTCTTCTCTCTATCTTTAAAAGAAAGAGGACTTGGCGGGCCGCAGCGCGACACTCTACCGAATAAGCCATGGACGCGACGCTGATATCGGTGTCGCTCCTCCGCTCTCCTCACTCGCTGCAGCTGCGCGCGCACCCCTCTCTCTCGCGCGCCCGCCTTCTCTCTCAGTCTCCCGTCGAGAGTGGGTCGTGCGAAGGATGTCCCGGAGGCAACGCTACCATCTGGATATAAGGGGCGTTGCTGATATATATATATATATATATATAGAGAGAGAGAGAGAGAGAGAAAGAGAAGACTGCGGACGCCGCCGACGGCGGTGGATGGTTTGCGATCGCTTATAAAGTGTATTCACACTTAATATATATATATATATATATATATATATATATATATATATATATATATATATATATAAACTGGTTTTTTTGCGCTCGTGTTTCACGAATTCGAACGCTTTCGCGGAAAGCGATGCGATGCATTTTGATAGGAACGTGACTTGATGAATAAAGGGTCTTTTTAAGTGCGGCGTGATGGTACATCCACTTCGTTTCAACTAATGTGCGTTCGCCATCACTTCACAGCCAAGTTTATCGCGTCATGCACTTTCATAAAGCGAAAACCCAAGAACTTGGAACAGCTTTGCCTCGAAGAGTAAAACGCAACAATGTCCTCCGAGCCTGTTTTCATCACTTTGTCTCTCGATGGGCGGCAAAATTGAGGCATTTTGATTGTGTTACGTTTACTGTAAGTACATCTGTGGTGTGCCAGGCCTCTTTTTGCGGTTAGCCGCAGACGTTGTTGTTCAGAATGATAGTTAATTATAACCTTTGGTTGGGCAGTTCGAACAATTTCAGGCCTGCCTTGCCATATTACATGTCTCTTGGCAATATAAATCATTCAGGTAGCAGAAAGTTTTTTGATTTTAAGCAATTGGAAGCGTGGCCGTAGCTCCGTGATTCCACACCTGTTTGCCACACACAAGTTCTATGCCCACTTTACTAGAAATTACCCCTTTATTAGCATTTGTTTTGAATTTTCACGCGCGCCTACCACTGTTTTTCTCTCACAAGCAACTATACGTTAAGGACAATACGAGAATTTCTACGAAACGAGCTCTTTCACGCTGTCGCGCTGAAGTTTCCGTAGTTCCCTGCACTGGCTCAGAGCATGCACTAGGTAGCTAGCTGTCTGTAGCGCACCAGAGAATCGGTGAAACTGCCTAATCTTGCTATCGGAATGGTGGATTGCCACCATTTAGAGCCTACATATGATAATTTCTAATGCGTCTCTTGAGCAGCATAAACTACCACATGATTGCCTAATAGCGCGAGGCGTACCAGTACACAAAACAGGTGATAAACATAAAGTATAAAAATACAGACTAATATTCATTACATGCACATGCTGTAAAGTATTCGAGCATGTATTGTCAAAAAGCGTGTTTAGTTTTCTCGAAAGCTGAAACAGGTTATATCCTAACCAGCATGGATTTAGGAGACGTTTATCCACAATCCCCCAACTTGCTGAAACAGTGCATGATTTAGCTGAAATAATTAATGAAACAGGTCAAATAGACGGAATTCGCTTAGACTTATCGAAAGCCTTTCATCGTGTTTCCCACTCGCGTTTAATTTGTAAATGACTTGATCTTGGAGTAAACTTAAGTATAATTAGGTGAATTGAATCATATTTAGCTGATAGGACACAATACGGGGAGGTGAAAGTAAAAAAAGCGAGAATGTTAAATGTAACGTTTGGTGTTCCCCGTGGATCAGTATTAGGACCTGTTTTATTTCTATGTTATATAAACAATATTACAAGTGTCCTTAGTAGCAAAATCACTGTTCGTCTGTTTGCAGACGATTGCCCAATATATTTTAAAGTATCTTCTCTTGAAGATTACCAGGAGTTAGCCTCAGCACTGCAATCCATTGCTGGTAGGTGCACAAAATTGAAAATGAAAATAAACCAAGAGAAAACGGTATACGCCCGCATAACTAGGAAAAGAAAAAATGTGTCAGTTTTCACTTACATATTAGACGAAAAGCCATTGACACAAGTTACGCACTTCAAGCATTTAGGCATTAAGATATCAGATGACTTATCACGGAAAAAGCATATTACTAACTTATGTAATGCCGCTGGGGTTAAACTCTGGTCACTTAGACGTAAGTTGAAACTTGCTTCCCGAGATGTTAAACTAACAGCATATCTGACTTTGATACGTCCCGCAGTAGAATACGGAAGCATAATATGGGATCCACATACAAAAAGCGAAGCAAAAAAATTGAGAAATACAGAGGCGTGCAGCAAGATTTATAATGTCGAAATATAAGTATATAGACTCAGCGACCGAAATGCTGACTCAACTAAAATTGCCCGAGCTTTCATTGCGATGAAAAGTGGCTAAATTAAAATTCATACACTTAATGAAACACAACTACTTTAACTTCAACCCCTACAGATTTATAGAAAACAGAACGTCATGTATTTCACGGGTTGTTACATCTAGCCATGAGGACCAGTTTGTGCTTATCCCTACAAAGGTGGACACCTTTAAATATTCCCTCTTCCCAAAAACAATTGAAGAATGGATCGCACTACCCCATAGCATAACTCAAATTAATTCCACAGAGGAATTTGAAAAGACGGTAATGGCACATTACTCCTCTAGGTAACCACATCAAGGCGTTGTTACCTCATGTCTTCTACATGGAGATGTTCCCTTTTTTGTGTATGTTTCTATAACTGCACGTCAAGTTGGTAGGAAAAGTTCCTACAACGCTGAAGCTTGTGATGTATATGATACAGCCTTCGTAAAGTGTGTTCTATGAATTTATGCTAGAATGCCAATCGTTGATCACTACTGTGTAAACCTTAATTATTACACCTGTTGAATTGGCCCTCTGTTAAAAACTGCCTGTTGTGTTGTCTTTCTTGACTTCATTTTGTAGTGCTTGTGTCAACAAGTGAAGTGTATTTCTTTACCCCACCCTGTAACGGCCTTTGGCTAACAGTATATATAGATAGATAAATAAATAAATAGATAAATAAATAAATGAAACGCCGCTCTAACATGAAGCATTTGCTTCTTTTCTTTTCTTCCTTTGCGGAAAGGTGAGTGTGGACTACATTGACCGCACAATGACCGACATTCTAGAGCGGATCAAGTTGTGCAATTTGTGGACCCCGAACCAAGATCAGGCGGCAAGCGGTGGTGTCCGTCGCAAAAGCCCCTAGGGCCACCTTCCGTACCGAGGACTGCGGCATCGATGACACCTGTGGGCCAGTTTTGAAAACCAAACTACGCCTGCCCTTTAAGAACCATGAGATCCTTCGCTTTTCAACGCTTCAAAAATTATTGAGCTTAAAATTTTCAAGGGCACCAATATATCTGGCAATAAAAGCATTTGGAAAGCAACGTGTCCGGCTCATCTACGTCGCCACTCTTAAAATAATTTGTCTATACTGTTCACGCAATCAATCTCTCTCTGCGAAAGGACTACATTTGTCGATAGGCTGTCTGGGAGTTTTGATATTTGTTACCGGGCTCGTATCTTACAACTGAACTCTCGTGGTGAGGCAAACTATGGAAGCGCTATCGAATGAAGGTATTCCATAATGGCCCAGTATGTCTCATCTATTTTGCATCAATCCGTTATTTTACTATGACGACATATAGCACTTATTTCTTCCTTTGTTACTGTATTATTAACTTTTATAAACTAGCTGGTTCGGTATATGCATGGCGGTTCATTTGCAGTTACAGCTTCAAATTTAGCAGCGAATCGTATTGCCATCTTGATTTCCACGCAGCTTTTATATACGAATAATTGATGAAAAATGTTCCCTGCTCAATACTCTTTGTTCAATGGATATTGTACGATGTGCGGCCACAGTTTCCGTGTCATTTTTTAGATGCAGAACTGCAAAAAAAAGGACGCCAGCTCCGTAAGTACACTTTGTTCAATGGATATCGTACTATGTGCGGCCACAGTTTCCGTGTCATTTTTTAGATGCAGAGCTGCAAAAAAGGACGCAAGCTCCGTAACTACAAAACCTTTGATGCATGAATCTTATAAGGTTCAAGAAAAACACAAAAATACAGAATCGACGTTTCAGCGCCCCATATCAAGGTTTTCGGCGCCGAAACATCAACTGTTGTTTTCTGTTATTTACGAATGACGACTGTATCTTTTGTTGAACTATGATTTTTTCTCGCCAAACGAACTTTGGTTGAACCCTGGACATTATGAATGTTGTCGAACCCTGGACATTATGAAGTGACCACTGCGTAAGTTGCTTCTGCCACGTGCTTGAAGAAATATTCAAATGCACTTGCTTCGATAGCCTGCTTTCCGTTACTTGCAATCAAGACGTAACATGTTTGCATAGAACTCCCCACTTTTGGTGCATTCTCTAAGGGCTTTTTAAAGAGTCGAGCGTTTCGTTGCACTGGGAGTGTGAACAAAAACAATCAACGTTATCATGAACCACCACGTGCTCTATTCTACATCTCAGTCCTCCTGTTCGCTCTGGCAACGCGTATGAAGCTTTATTTGGCAACTCTCATGGTTGAGAGGGGGGGGGGGACAGAACGAGGCAGAAAGAAAGAAGTACCTCAGAAGGTGGCGGGCACCCCACGATCCTAACCAGCTGGGCTATGTAGGTATACTGGCAGAGTGAAGTGGAGCTAGGAGCGAGAAAATGGAGAAAAAATACGCGAACTAGATTCTCTCTCTTGCGAATCATTCCAAAGGCTGCACGTGAGCCTATGTGAGCCACAAGAATCCAGTTCTCAGAATTCACAGCAAGTTCTCCCAGCGGGTCAAGCCAGTTGAATGAGTTTCTGGCGGTGAAGTACTTTTTTAGTGCCACAAGGACTCAGTGCTCAGACAGAGCAGCACGCGGACGCGGCAGGTGAATCCAGCTGCCAGAGCGTATCACGATATGCGTTTCGCCGCCCACAAGGGCCTGGTGCTCAGAGAGAGCAGCACGCGCTTGTGGCGGGTGAAACCATCGGCAGGAGCGTATCGCCGTTTACGTTTCGCGTCCCACACGGACCCGGTGCTCACAGAAAGCAGCACCCGCTCGCGGAGGGTGAACCCACTTCCAGAAGGTGTCGCCATTTACGTTCCGTGGGCCCTATGGATCCAGCGCTCAGACAGAGCAGCAAGTGCTTGTGGCGGGTGAAGCCATAGGTAGGAGCGTATCGCCGTTTACGTTTCACCGGCCACATGGACTCGGTGCTCAGAGAGCAGCACACGCTCCATGCGGGTGAAGCCAGTTGCAGAAGCGTATTGCCATTTACGTTCCGTGGGCCACACAGACCCGGTGCTCAGAGAGAGCAGCACGCCTCGCGGCAGGTGAAGCGAGCTGAAGGAGTGTATCGCCGTTTACGTTTCGCGGGCCACACGGACCCGGTGCTCAGAGAGAGCAGCACGCGCTCGCGGCGAGTGAGGCCAGTTGCAGAAGCGTATCGCCATTTACGTTCCCCATGCCACATGGACCTGGTGCTCCGAGACAGCAGCATGCACTCGCGGCATGTGAAGATAGTTGCAGGAGCGTATCGCCGTTTACGTTCTGCGAGCGACATGGACCCGTACTCGGAGAGAGCAGCACGCACTCGCGGCAGGTGAAGCGAGCAGAAGTAGCATATCGCCTATACGTTCAGGAGCATTTTGTTGTTTACACTCCGTGGGCCAAACGGACCTGGTGCTCAGAGAAAGCAGCACGCGCTCGCGGTGGGTGAAGCCATTTGCAGAAGCGTATCCTACCGCGAAACAACCAGAAGCGTATCAGAAGCGTTACACCGTTTTACGTTCTGGGGGCCATGTGGACCCGGTGCTCAAAGAGGGCAGAACGCACTCGCGGTAGGTGAAGCGTGTTGCGGGAGTGTATCGTCGTTTACATTCTACGAACCACACAGACCTGGTACACAAAGAGAGCAGCACGCGCTTGCAGCAGATGAAGCAAGTTGCAGGAGCGTAAAGCTGTTGATGTTCCGCAGGCCACACAAGCCCGGTGCTCGGATAGAGCAGCACGTGCACGCGGCAGATGAATACATCTGCAGGAGCGTATCGCAATTTAGGTTCCGTCACCTACACGGAGCAGCACGCGCTCGCATCGTGTTAAGTCAGTTGCAGGATCGTATCGTTGTTTAAGTTCTTCGGGCCACACAAACATCGTGTTCAGAGAGACACGTTCCTGGCTGGTTCAGAGATACGCGTTCCTGGCTGGTGAAGCATGTTGTAGAAGCGTTTCGCTGTTTACGTTCTGCGGGCCACACGGACCCGGTACTCAGATAGAGCAGCACATGCTCACGGTGGTTGTATCGAGTTGCGGGAGCGTATCGCCGTTTACGTTCTGCAGCCCACACGAATCTGGTGCACAGAGACAGCAGAAAGCGCTCCTGGCGGGTGAAGCCAGTTGCAAAAGCATATCGCGGTTTAGATTTGAGGGCCACACGGACCCGGTGCTAAGAGAGAGCAGTACACGCTCGTGGCAGGTGACGCTAGTAGGAGGAGGATATCGCTGTTTACGTTCTGAGGACCACACGAAGCCAGTGCTCAGAGCGAGCATGACACGCTCACGGCGGCTGAAGCCAGTTGCAGAAGCGCATCGCCCTTTACGTTTCACGTACCACATGGACCCGGTTTCGCGCGCCACACGAACTCCGTGATCAGACAGAGCAGCACGTGCTCACGGCGGGTGAAGACAGTTGGAGAAGCGTATCGCCATTTATATTCCGTGGGTGTCATGAACACGGTGCTCAGAAAGAGCAACACGCGCTCACGGCATGTTAAGCCAGTTGCAGGAGCGTATCGCCATTGACGTTCCGCGGGCCTTACGAACCCAGTGCTCAGACAGAGCGGCACGCACTTGTGACGGGTGAAGCCACCAGTAGGAGCGTATCGCCGTTTAGGTTTCACGGGCCCCATGGACACGGTGGACAGAGAGAGCAGCACGCGCCAGCGGCAGGTGAAGCCAGTTGCAGAAGCGTATCACCATTTACGTTCCGCGGGCCACACGGACCTGGTTCTCAGAGACAGCAGCAGGCACTCGCGCCAGGGGAAGCGAGTTGCCGGAGCGTCTCGCCGTTTACGTTCTGTGGGTCGCACAGAGCCAGTGCTCAGAGAGAGCAGCACGCGCTTGTAGCAGGTGAAGCGAGTTGAAGGAGCGTATCGCCATTTACGTTCCCCATGCCAATCGGACCCGGTCCTCCGAGAGAGCAGCACGCACTCGCGACAGGTGAAGCCAGATCGAGGAGCGTATCGCCGTTTACATTCAGGAGCGTATCGCTGTTTATGTTCCACAGGCCACACGGACCCTGCGCTCAGATAGAGCAGCACACGCTCGTGGTTGGCGAAGCCATTTGCAGAAGCGTATCTTCGTTTACCTACTGCGGCCCAACCAGACTCGGGGCTCAGAGAGAGCGGTACGCGCTGGATGCGGGTGAATCGAGTTGCGGGAGCGTATCGCAGTTTACATTCTGCAGCCCACACGGATCTGGTGCACAGAGAGAGCAGAAAGCACTCTTGGCGGGTGAAGCCAGTTGCAGAAACATATCGCCGTTTAATTTGAGGACCGCATGGATCCGGTGCTAAAACAGAGCAGTACGCGCTCGTGGCAGGTGACGCCACTAGGAGGAGGATATCGCTGTTTACGTTCTGGGGACCACACGAAGCCAGTGCTCAGAGAGAGCACTACACGCTCACGACGACTGAAGCCAGTTGCAGAAGCGCATCGCCATTTACGTTTCACGTACCACATGGCTCGGTTTCGCACACCAATCGAACCCTGTGTTCAGACAGAGCAGCACGTGCTCGTGGCGGGTGAATAAAGTTGGAGAAGCGTATCGCCATTTACATTCCGTGGGTTTAACTAACACGGTGCTCAAAGAGAGCAACACTCGCTCGCGGCAGGTTAAACCAGTTGCAGGAGCGTATCGCCATTTACGTTCCGCGGGCCTTACGAACCCAGTGCTCTGAGTGAGCAGCACACGCCAGCGGCAGGTGAAGCCAGTTGCAGAAGCGTATCAACGTTTACGTTCCGTGGGCCACACGGACCTGGTTCTTAGAGAGAGCAGCACGCACTCGCGGAAGGTGAAGCAAGTTGCCGGAGCGTCTTGCGTTTATGTTCTGCGGGCCACACAGAGCCAGTGCTCAGAAAGAGCAGCACGCACTCGCAGCAGGGGAACCAAGTTGAAGGAGCGTATCGCCGTTTATGTTTCACGGGCCACACGGATCCGTTGCCCAGAGAGAGCAGCACCTGCTGGCGGCGAGTAAAGCCAGTTGCCCATGCCACACGTTCCCCACGCCACACGAACCCGGTGCTCCAAGACAGCAGCACCCACTCGCGACAGGTGAAGCGAGTTACAGGAGCGTATCGCCGTTCACGTTCAGCAGCGTATCGCTGTTTACGTTCCACAGGCCACAAGGACCCGGTGCTCAGATAGAGGAACACACGCTCGCGGTGGGTGAAGCCATTTGCAGATTTGTATCTTCATTTACCTGCAATGACCCAACCAGACTCGGTGCTCAGAGAGAGCGACACGCGCTCATTGCGTGTGAAGCCAGTTGCAGAAGCATATGGCGTTTACGTTCTGCGGCCACATGGACCTGGTGCACAGAGAGAGCAGCACGCACTAGCGGTGGAATAAGCCATTTGCAGGAGCGCGCCTCACGGACACGGTGCTGAAAGAGAGCAGCACACACTCGTGGCGGGTGAAGCCATTTGCAGAAAGGTATCATCGTTTACGTTCCGTGGGCCATATGGACCCGGTGTCAGAGAGAGCGGCACGTGCTCGATGCGACTGAAGCCAGCTGCAGAATCGTATTGCTGTTTACGTTCCGCGAGCCACATGGACCCCATGCTCAGAGAGAGAAGGATGCGCTCGCGGCGGTTGAAGCCAGTTGCAGAAGCGTATCGCCCTTTAGGTTCCGCGCGCTACACGGACCCGGTGCTCATAGAGAGCGGCACGCGCTCAATGCCGGTGAAGCCAGTTGCATAAGCGTATCACTGTTTACTTTGCGCGTGCCACACGGACCCGATGCTGAAAGAGAACAGAAGCACTCGCAGTAGGTGAAGCGAGTGGCAGGAGCATACGACGATATACGTTCCGCGGGCCACATGCACCCGGTGCTCAGAGAGAGCAGCGCGCGCTCGCGGTGGGTGAAGACAGTTGCAGATGCATATCGCCATTGCCATTCCGTCTTTCACACGGACCCGTGCTAAGAGAGAACAGCACGCGCTCGCGGCGGGTGAAACCAGTTGCAGAAACGTATCACCGTTTACGTTCTGCGAACCAAACGGGCCTGGTGCTCACACAGAGCAGCTCGCGCTCGTGGCGGGTGAAGAAATTTGCAGAAGCGTATCACCATTTACAATTCATGGGCCACACGGACCTGGTGCTCAGAGATCATTACATGCTCGCACCGGGTAAAGCCAGTCGCAGGAGCTTATTGCCGTTTACGTTCCTCGGGCCACATGAACCCGGTACTCAATGAGAGCAGCACGAGGTCGATGCGGGTGAAGCCAGTTGCAGAAGCGTATAGCCGTTTACATTCTGCGGGCCACACGAACCCGGTGCTCAGATAGAGCAGCACGCACTCGCGAGAAGTGAAGGGAGATGCGGGAGCATATCGCCTTTAATGTTGTGCAGCCAACACAGACCTTGCGCAAAGAGAGAGCGAAAATCGATCCTGGCTGGTGAAGCATGTTACAAAATCTTATCGTCGTTTACATTCTGCGGGCCAAACGGACCGAGTAGTCAAAGGGAGCAGTACGCGCTCCTGGCTGGTGATGCCAGTTGCAGAAGCGTATCGCTGTTAAATTTCCGCGGGCCACACGGACCAGGTGCTCAGAGAGAGCAGCACATGCTCGCAGTGGGTGAAGCTGTTTGCAGAAGCATATCTTCGTTTACCTACCGCCGGTCACACGGACATGGTCCACAGAGAGGAGCACGTGCTCGTGGCGGTATAAGCCATTTGCAGGAGCGTATCGCTAATTATGTTGCACGCGCCTCACGGAGTCTGTGCTCAGAAAAAGCAGCACACATTCGTGGCGGGTGAAGCCAGTTGCAAAAGTTTGTCGCTGCAAACACGTTGTTTGAGTTCCGTGTGCTGACCAGACCCGGTGCTCAGAGAGAACGGCGCGCGCTCGATGCAGGTGAAGCTAGTTGCAGAAGCGTATCACTACGTTCTGCGGGCAACATGGACCCGGTGCTGAGACAGAGCAGCACGCACTCCCGGTAGGTGAAGAAAGTTGGAGAAGCGTATCGCCATATACATTCCGTTGGTCATGCAAACCGGGTTCTCAGAAAGAGGAGCATGCGCTCGCGACGGGTGAAGCCAGTTGCAGAAGCGTATCATCGTTTAGGTTTGTCGGGCTCCACGGGCCTAGTGCACAGAAAGAGCGGCACGTGCTCGATACGAGAGAATCCAGTTGCAGTAGCGTGTCACAGTTTACGTTCTGCAGGCCACACGGGCCTTGTTCACAGAGAGAGCAGCACGCGGTCGTGGCGGGTAAAGACAGTTGCAGAAACGTATCGCCGTTAACGTTCGGCCCGCTACACGAACCCTGTGCTCAGAGAGAGAGCAGCACGCGCTCACGTTCAGTAAAGTCAGTTGCGGAAGCGTATCGCCATTTACGTTCCTCATGCCTTATGGACCCAGTGCTCTGAGAGAGCAGAACGCACTCTCGGCGGCTGAAGACAGTTGGAAAAGCGTATCGCCACTTACATTTTATGGCCCTCAGGAACCCGGTGCTCAGAGAGAGCAACACGCGCTCGTGGCAGGTTAAGCCACTTGCAGGAGCGTATCGCCATTTACGTTGCACGGGCCTTAGAACCCGGTACTCAGAGAGAGTGGCACGCGCTTGTGGTGGGTGAAGCCACCAGCCGGAGCGCATTGCCGTTTACGTTTCGCGGGCCCCATAGTCCTGGTGCACAGTGAGTACAGCACGCGCCCGCGGCAGATGAAGCCACTTGCAGAAGCTTATCACCATTTACGTTCTGCGGGCCACATGGACCTGGTTCTCAGAGACAGCAGCACGCACTCGCGGCAGGGGAAGCGAGTTGCCGGAGCGTCTCGCCGTTTACGTTCTGTGGGTCGCACAGAGCCAGTGCTCAGAGAGAGCAGCACGCGCTCGTAGCAGGTGAAGCGAGTTGAAGGAGCGTATCGCCATTTACGTTCTCCATGCCAATCGGACCCGGTCCTCCGAGAGAGCAGCACGCACTCGCGACAGGTGAAGCGAGTTGGAGGAGCCTATCGCCGTTTACATTCAGGAGCGTATCGCTGTTCACGTTCCACAGGCCACACGGACCCTGCGCTCAGATAAAGCAGCACACGCTCGTGGTGGGTTAAGCCATTTGCAGAAGCGTATCTTTGTTTACCTACTGCGACCCAACCAGACTCGGGGCTCAGAGAGAGCGGTACGCGCTGAATGCGGGTGAATCGAGTTGCGGGCGCGTATCGCAGTTTACATTCTGCAGCCCACACGGATCGGGTGCACAAAGAGAGCAGAAAGCACTCTTGGCGGGTGAAGTCAGCTGCAGAAACATATCGCCGTTTAATTTGAGGACCGCATGGATCCGGTGCTGAAACAGAGCAGTACGCGCTCGTGGCAGGTGACACCAGTAGGAGGAGGCTATCGCTGTTTACGTTCTGGGGACCACACGAAGCCAGTGCTCAGAGAGAGCACTACACGCTCATGGCGACTGAAGCCAGTTGCAGAAGCGCATCGCAATTTACGTTTCACGTACCACATGGCTCGGTTTCGCACACCAATCGAACCCTGTGTTCAGACAGAGCAGCACGTGCTCGCGGCCGGTGAAGAAAGTTGGAGAAGCGTATCGCCATTTACATTCCGTGGGTGTCACTAACGTGGTGCTTAAAGAGACCAACACTCGCTCGCGGCAGGTTAAACTAGTTGCAGGAGCGTATCGCCATTTACGTTCCGCGGGCCTTACGAACCCAATGCTCTGAGTGAGCAGCACGCGCCAGCGGCAGGTGAAGCCAGTTGCAGAAGCGTATCAACGTTTACGTTCCGCGGGCCACACGGACCTGGTTCTTAGAGAGAGCAGCACGCACTCGCGGAAGGTGAAGCAAGTTGCCGGAGCGTCTTGCGTTTACGTTCTGCGGGCCGCACAGAGCCAGTGCTCAGAAAGAGCAGCACGCACTCGCAGCAGGGGAGCCAAGTTGAAGGAGCGTATCGCCGTTTATGTTTCACGGGCCACACGGATCCGTTGCCCAGAGAGCAGCACCTGCTGGCGGCGAGTAAAGCCAGTGTCCCATGCCACACGTTCCCCATGCCACACGAACCCGGTGCTCCGAGACAGCAGCACGCACTCGCGACAGGTGAAGCGAGTTGCAGGAGCGTATCGCCATTTACGTTCAGCAGCGTATCGCTATTTACTTTCCACAGGCCACACGGACCCGGTGCTCAGATAGAGCAGCACACGCTCGTGGTGGGTGAAGCCATTTGCAGATTTGTATCTTCGTTTACCTACAATGACCCAACCAGACCCGGTGCTCAGAGAGAGCGACAGGCGCTCAATGCGTGTGAAGCCAGTTGCAGAAGCATATGGCGTTTACATTCTGCGGCCACACGAAACCCGTGCTTAGAGAGAGCAGCACGCGCTCGCGTCGAATAAAGCCAGTTGCGGAAGCGTATCGCCATTTACGTTCCCCATGTCATACACACGCAGTGCTCTGAGAGAGCAGAATGCACTCTCGGCGGGTGAAGACAGATGGAGAAGCGTATCGCCATTTAAAATCTATGGGCCTCACGAACCCGATGCTCAGAAAGAGCCACACGCGCTCGCGGCAGGTTAAGCCAGTTGCCGGAGCGTATCGCCATTTACGTTCCGCGGGCCTCACGAAACCAGTACTCAGAAAGAGCGGCAGCGTATTGCCGTTTACATTCCGCGTGCGGCATGTACCCGGCTTTCAGAGAGAGAGGCACGCGCTCGCGGCGGGTAAATCAGTTGCATTAGTGTATCGCCGTTTACGTTCCGCAAGCCTTACGGACCCAGTGCTCAGAGCTATTGGCATGCACTGCATGCGGTTCTATGCTTCTGCAACTGGTTTCGCTCGCGAAACCAGTTGCAGAAGCATAGAACCGTTTACGTTCTAGGGGCAAGACACACCCGGTGCTCAGAGAGAGCAGCACGCACTTACGGCTGGTAAGCCAGTTGCAGAAGCGTATCACCGTTTACGTTCTGCGGGTCACACGGACCTGGTGCTCAGAGAGATCGGCACGTGAAGCCACTTGCAGTAGCGTGTCATGTTTTACGTTCTCCGGGCCCCACGGGCCTAGTTCACAGAGAAGGCGGCACGTGCTTGATGCAGGAGAATCCAGTTGCAGAAGCGTATTGCCCTTTAAGTTCCGCGTACTACACGGACCCGGTGCTCAGAGATAGTGGCACGCGCTCCATCCGGGTGAAGCCAGTTGCAGAAGCGTATTACCGTTTACTTTGCACATGCCACATGGACCCTATGCTCAGAGAGGGAAGAAGCACTCGCAGTAGGTGAAGCGAGTTGCAGGAGCATAAGACCATGTACGCTCCGCGGGCCACAAGCACTCGGTTCTCAGAGAGAGCAGCACGCGCTCGTGGTGGAAGAAGGCAGTTGCAGATGAATATCGCCGTTTACGTTCCGTGTGCCACACGGACCCGTTTCTAAGAGAGAACAGCATTCGCTCACGGCGGGTGAAGACAGTTAAATAACCGTATCGCCGTTTACGTTCTGCGGGCCAAACGGGATTGGTGCTCACACAGAGCAGCACGCGCTCGTGGCGGGTGAAGCCAGTTTCAGAAGCGTATCACCTTTACAATCCATGGGCCACATGGACCTGGTACTCAGAGAGAGCAGCACGCACTCGCGCTAGGTGAAGGGAGTTGCAGAAGCGTATCGCCATTTACGTTCTTTGGGCCTTACGTACTCAGTGCTCAGAGAGAGCGGCAGGTGCTTGTGGCAGCTGAAGCCACCGGTAGGAGCAAATCACCATTTACGTTTTGCGGGCCACATGCACCCGGAATACAGAAATAGCAGCAAGCGCCTGCGGTAGGTGACGCCAGTTGCAGAAGCGTATCACCGTTTACGTTCCGCGGGCCACACAGACCTGGTACTCAGAGTGAGCAGCACGCACTCGCGGCAGGTGAAGCTTGTTGCAGGAGCGTATCGCCGTTTACGTTTTTCGAGCCAGACAGACCCGGTGCTCAGAGAGAGGACAGCACGCACTCGCGGTAGGTGAAGCGTGCTACAGGAGCAGCACGAGCTCATGGCGGATGAAGCAAGTTGCAGGAGCGTTTCGCTGTTTAGCTTCCGTAAGCTACACGAACCCAGTGATCCGAGAGTGCAGCACGCGCTCGCGGCAGGCGAATCCAGCTACATGAGCGTATCGCGACTTATTTTCCGCCACATATATGGACCTGGTGCTCACAGAGAGCAGCACGCGCTCGCACCGGGTGAACCCAGTTGCAGGAGAATATCGCCGTGGATGTTCCTCGGGCCACACGAACGCGGTGCTTAAAGAGAGCAGCACGAGCTTGATGCGGGTGAAGCCAGTTGCAGAAGCGTATCGTCGTTTACGTTCTGCGGGCCACACAAATCCGGTGCTCAGAGAGAGCAGTACGCACTCGCGAGAGGTGAAGCGAGTTGCGGGAGCGTATCGCCGTTAACGTTGTGCAGCCCGCACAGACCTGGCGCAAAGAGAGAGCAGAAATCAATCCTGGCTGGTGAAGCAAGTTGCAGAAGCGTGTCACCGTTTACATTCTGCGGGCCAAATGGACCCAGTACTCAGAGAGAGCAGTACGCGCTCCTGGCTGGTGAATCCATTTGCAGTAGCGTATCGCTGTAAAAATTCCGCGGGCCACACGGACCAGGTGCTCAGAGAGAGCAGCACACGCTCGCAGTGGGTGAAGCCATTTGGCGAAGCATATCTTCGTTTACCTACCGCGGGTCACACGGACATGGTGCACAGAGAGGAGCACGTGCTCGCGGTGGAATAAGGCATTTGCAGGAGCGTATCGCTACTTATGTTGCACGCGCCGCACGGACTTGGTGCTCAGAGAAAGCAGCACACACTCGTGGCGGGTGAAGCCAGTTGCAAAAGTTTGTCGCCGCAAATTCCTTGTTTGGGTTCCGTGTGCTGACCGGACCCGGTGCTCACAGAGAACGGCACGCGCTTGATGCGGGTGAAGCCAGTTGCTGAAGCGTATCACCGTTTACGTTCTGCGGGCAACATGGATCCGGTGCTGAGACGGAGCAGCACGCGTTTGATGCGGGTTAAGCCAGTTGTAGAAGCGTATTGTCGTTAACGTTCCGCGTGCCGCACGGACCCGGCGTTCAGAGAGCGCAGCACGTTCTCGCGGTGGGTAAATCAGTTGCTGAAGTGTATCGCCGATTACATTTCGCGGGTCTTACGGACGCAGTGCTTAGAGCGATTGGCACGCACTCCATGTGGACGAAACCAGTTGCAGAAGCGTATCACCATTTATGTTCCGGGGGCCACACGCACCCGGTGCTGAGAGAGAGAAAAGTGCGCAGACCCGGTAGGTGAAGCGAGTTGCAGGAGTGTATCGCCGTTTACTTTCTGCGGGCCACACGAACCTGGTTTACATAGAGAGCAGCACGCGCTCGTGGAAGATGAAGCAAGTTGCAGGAGCATATCACTGTTTACGTTCCGCGGGCAATACGAGCAACCAGCAGGAGCGTATCACCGTTTACGTTTCGCGCGCCCCATAGACCCGGACCACAGAGAGAGCAAAACGCGCCCGAGGCAGTTGAAGCCAGTTGCAGAAGCGTATCACCGGTTATGCTCTGCGGGCCACACGGACCCGGTGCTCAGAGAGAGCAGCACGCACTCGCGTTAGATGAAGCGAGTTCCAGAAGCGTATCGCCATTTACGTTCCGCAGGCATTACGGACTCAGTACTCAGAGAGAGCAGCACGCGCATACGGCAGGTGAAGCCACCACCAGGAAGGTATCGCCGTTTACGGTTCGCGGGTCAAATGTACGCGGTGCTCAGAGAGAGCAGCGCGCATTCGAGGCAGGTGAAGCGAGTTGCAAGAGTGTATCGCAGTTTTAGTTCATTGGGCTACACAGACGCGGTGCTCAGAAAGAGCAGCACACCCTCGCGGTGGGTGAATCCAATTGCGGAAGCGTATCTTCATTTACCTACCCTAAGACAACCAGAATCGTATCAGAAGCGTATCACCATTTACGTTCTGGGGATCACATGGACCCGGTGCTCAGAGAAAGCAGCACGCACTCGCGGTACGGGAAGCGTGTTACAGGAGTGTATCGTCATTTACATTCTGCGGGCCACACAGGCCTGGTTCACAGAGAGCAGCACGAGCTCGCGGTGAATGAAGCAAGTTGCAGGAGCGTATCGCTGTTTACCTTCCGCAGGCCACACGAACCCGGTACTCCGAGAGGGCAGCACGCGCTCGCGGCAGGTGAATCCAGCTGCAGGAGCGTATCGCGATTTACGTTCCGCAACTCACATGGACCTCGTGCACAGGGAGAGCAGCACGCGCTCGCGACGCGTGATGCCGGTTGCAAAAGTTTGTCACCGCGAAGTACTTGTTTAGATGCCGCGTGCTAAATGGACCAGGTGCTAAGAGAGAGCAGCACGCGCTCAAGCCAGTTGCAGAAGCGTAGCACCGTTTATGTTTCGCGGGCCACACAGACCCGGTGCTCAGAGAGAGCGGCAAGCGCTCGATGCGGGTGAAGCCAGTTGCAGAAGCGTATCTGTTTACGTTCCGCGTGCCACACGAACCCACTGGTCAGTGACAGCGGCACGAGCACGATGCGGGTGAAGCCAGTTGCAGAAGCGTATCACCATTTACGTGACATGGGCCTTACGGACTCAGTGCTCAGAGACAGCAGCACACGCTTGCGGCGAGTGAAGCCACCTGCAGTAGCGTATGGCCGTTTACGTTTCGCGGGCCACACGGACTTGGTGCTCAGAGAGAGCGGCACGCGCTTGATGCAGGTGAAGCCAGTTGCAGAAGCGTATTGCCGTTTACGTTCCGCGTGCCGCACTGACCCGGTGTTCAGGGAGAGAGCAACACGCAATCGTGGTAGGTGAAGCGAGTTGCAGGAGTGCATCACCGTTTACTTTCTGCGAGCCACACGAACCTAGTTTACAGAAAGATCAACGCGCACACGTGGCGGATGAAACAAGTTGCAGAAACATATCGCCGTTTACGTTCCGCGCACCACACGAACCCGGTGCTTCTACAGAGCTGCACGCGCTCGCGGCGGATTAAGCCAGTCTACGTTCCGCGATTACGTTCCGCGGATCACACGGACCTGGAGCTCAGAGAGATCGGCACGTGCTTGATGTGGGTGAATCCAGTTGCAGTAGCGTATCACCGTTTACGTTTCGCAGGTCCCATGAACCCGGTGCACAGAGAGAGTAGCGCGTGCCCGCGGCAGGTGAAGCCAGTTGCAGAAGCGTATCACCGTATACGTTCCGCGGGCCACACGGACCCGGTATTCAGAGAGAGCAGCACACACTCGCGGCAGGTGAAGCGAGTTGCAGGAGCGCATCACCGTTTACTTTGCACGTGCCACACGGACCCGGTGCACACAGAGAGCAGAAGCACTCCCAGAAGGTGAAGCGAGTTGTAGGAGCATACGACCATTTACAATCCAAGGGTCACACGGACCTGGTGCTGAGAGAGAGCGGCACGCGCTCGCGGCGGATGAAGCCCGTTGGAGGAGCATATCGCCGTTTAAGTTCCGCGGGCCAAACGACCTTTGAACAGAGAGAGCAGCACGCGCTCGTGACAGGTGAAGCCAGTTGGATGAGTGCATCATGTTTTGTGGGCTACGCGGAATCTGTGCTCAGTGAGTGCAGCACGTGCTCGCGACGGGTAAAGCCAGTTGCAAAAGTTTGTCGCTGTGAATCACTTGTTTAGGTTCTTTGGGCTGACAGGACCCGGTGCTCAGAGAGAGAGGCACGCGCTCGACACGGGTGAAGCCAGTTGCAGAAGCATATCACCGTTTACGTTCCGTGGGCCACACAAACCCAGTGTTCAGAGAGAGCAGCTGCTCTTGTGGCTGGTGAAGCTACCGGCAGGAGTGTATCGCCATTTACGTTCTGCGGTCCACACGGACTCCATGTGCATAGAAGCAGCATGCCTTCGTGGCAGGTAAAGCAGTTGGAGAAGCGTATCACCGTTTACGTTCCGTGGTCTCCACGCACCCGGTGCTCAGACAGATCGAAACGCGCTCGATGCGGGTGAGGCAATTTGCCGAAGTGGGTCACCGTTTACGTTCCACGTGCCACATGGACGCAGGGCTCAGAGAGAACAGTACGCGCTCGCGGTGGGTCAAGCCAGTTGCAGAAACGTATCGCCGTTTACGTTCCGCGGGCCACACGGACCCGGTGCTTAAAGAGAGCAGCACGCACTCGCGGTAGGTGAAGTGATTTACAAAAGCGCATCGCCGTTTACGTACTGTGGGCCACACGGACCCGGTTCTCTGAGAGAGCAGCACGCACTTGCGAGAGGTGAATTGACTTGCGGTAGCGTATATTCTTTTACGTTCTGAAGCCCACGTGGACCTGGAGCATAGAGAGAGCAGAAAGCGCCCCTGGCGGGTGAAGCCAGTTCAGAAGCGTATCGCCGTCGCCGTTTGACGTGCCACACGAACCCGGTGCTCAGAGAAAGCAGTACACACTCATCGCGGGTTATGCAAGTTGCAAACGTTTGCTGCCGCGAAGTACTTGTTTAGGTTCCACGAGCCTCACAGACCCGCTGCTCATTGAGAGCGGCACACGCTCGATGCGGGTGAAGCCAGTTGCAGAAGCGTATCAGCCTTTAGTTTCCACGGGCCACATGGACTTGGTGCTCAGAGAAAGCGGCACGCGCTCGATGCGGGTGAAGCCAGTTGCAGAAGCGTATCATCGTTTACGTTCCGGGAGCGACACTCACCCGGTGCTCAGAGAGAGGGCAGCACGCAGTCGCGGTAGGTGAAGCGAGTTGCAGGAGTGTATCGCCGTTTACTTTCTGCAGGCCACATGGACCCGGTGCTCAGAGAAAACAGCACGCACTCGTGGCAACTGAAGTCAGTTGCAGAAACGTATCGCCGCTTACATTCTACGGAACACACGGGTTTGGTGCACATAGAGAGCGGCCTGTGCTCGATGTGGGTGAAGCCAGTTGCGGAACCCCTCTCACCATTTACGTTCCAAACAAACGGACCTGATTTGATTGATTTGTGGGGTTTAACGTCCCAAAACCACCATATGATTATGAGAGACGCCGTAGTGGAGGGCTCCGGAAATTTCGACCACCTGGGGTTCTTTAACGTGCACCCAAATCTGAGTACACGGGCCTACAACATTTCCGCCTCCATCGGAAATGCAGCCGCCGCAGCCGGGATTTGAACCCGCGACCTGCGGGTCAGCAGCCGAGTACCTTAGCCACTAGACCACCACGGCGGGGCAAACAAACGGACCTGGTGCTCAGAGACAGCGGCACGCACTCGCGGTAACTGAAGCCAGTTGCAGGAGTGAGTCGCTATTTACTTTCTGCGGGCCACACGGTCCTGCTTCACAGCGACAGCAACACTGCTTCCCAGAGAGAGCAACACACGCTCCAGTCAGGTGAAGCCCGTGTCAGAAGCATAACGCTATTCAGGTTCCGCGGGCTGCACGGACCTGGTGCTCAGAGACAGAAGTACGCACTCGTGGCGCGTGACGCCAAGTGGCAAAGTTTTTCACGGCAAAGATATTGGTTAGGTTCCGCGTGCTAAAGAGAACTAGTGCTAAGAGACACGGCACGCGGTCGATGCGGGTGAAGCCAGTTGCAGAAGCATATCACCATTTACGTTCCGTGACCCAGTAATCAGAGAGCCGCACGCACTCGCAAGAGGTGAAGCGAGTTGTGGGGGCGTATCGCCGTTTACGTTATGCGCGCTACATGGACCTAGTGCCCCGAGAGAGCAGTAATTACGCACGCCTGGGGAAGCCAAATGCAGAAGCGTATCGCCGTTCACATCCTGCGGGCCACATGGACCTGGTGCACAGAGAGAGCAGCACGCGTTCGTTGTGGATAGAGTCAGTTGCAGGTGCATATTGCTGTTTACGCTCGGCGGGTCACGTGGAGCCAGTGTTCATAGAGCGGCACGCGCTCGATGTTGGCGAAGTGAGTTGTAGAAGTGTATCACCAGTTACGTTCTGCGGGCCACAAGACCCGGTGCTCAGAGAGCGCAGTACGTGCTCGCGGTGGGTGAAGCCCTTTCCAAAATTTTCTCGCCACGACGTACTTGGTTAAAATCCGTGTGCCAGACGGACCTTGTACAAAGGAGAGAAGCACGTGCCCGCGGCGGGTGAAGCGAGATACAGAAACGTATCGCCGATTATCTTCAACAGGCCACACGCACCTGGTGCTCAGAGAGAGCAGCACACGCTCGCGGTGGGTGAAGTAAGTTGCAAAAGTGTATCGCCGTTTAGGTTCCGTTAGCCACAAGGACCCTGTGCTAAAAGAGAGCAGCACGCGTTCGATAAGGATAAAGCCAGTTGCAGGAGCTTATCTGTTTACCTTCGGTGGGTCACATGAACCCGGTCTTCAGAGACCGGCATGCGCTCGATGTGGGTGAAGCCAGTTGCAGAAGTGTATCGCTGTTTACGTTCTGCGGGCCACAGGGACCCGGTGCTGAGAGAGAGGAGCACGCACTCGAGGCAGAGAAGTCAGTTGCAGTAACATATTGCTGTTTACGTTCTGCGGGTCACATGAACACGGTGTTCAGAGAGCGTCACGTGCTCGATGCGGGTGAAGCCAGTTGCGTAAGTGTATCACCATCTACATTCTGCGGGCAAACACGAACCTCGTGCACAGAGAGAGCAGCACGTCTCGTGAGGGATGAAGTTAGTTGCAGGAGCGTATCGTTGTTTACAATCCGCGGGCCACACGGACCCGGTGCTCAGAGAGAGGAGCACACGCTCGCGGTGGGCGAAGCCAGTTACAGAACCGTATCTCCGTTTACCTAACATGGGCCTACCAGACCCTGTGCTCAGAGAGAGCGGCACGCACTCGATGCGGGTGAAGCCA
This sequence comes from Rhipicephalus annulatus, assembly GCA_013436015.1. Taxonomy (NCBI): domain Eukaryota; kingdom Metazoa; phylum Arthropoda; class Arachnida; order Ixodida; family Ixodidae; genus Rhipicephalus; species Rhipicephalus annulatus. The sequence continues at coordinate 161,602 of WOVY01003362.1, read as the reverse complement.
GTTGCAGGGGCGGATAGCCGTTTACGTTCTGCAAGCCGCACAGACCTGGTGCACAGATAGAGCACGACGCGCTCACTGCGGATTAAGCCATTTGCAAGGGCGTATCGCTATTTACGTTCCGCGCACCACACGGACATGGTGTTCACAGAGAGCAGCATGCACTCGCGGTGTGTGAAGCCAGCTGCAAAAGCGTATCTTCGTTTCCGTTCCGCGGGCCACACAGACCAGGTGCTCAGAGAGAGCGGCAAGCGCTCGATGCGGGTGAAGCCCGTTGCGGAAGCGTATCACCATTTACGTTCTGCGGGTCACACAGACCCGGTACTCAGAGAGAGCAACACGCACTCGCGAAAGCTGAAGCAAGTTCTGCGAGCGTATCATCGTTCGAGTTCTGCGGGCCACACGGACGTAGTGCCCAGAGAGCAGGAAGCGCTCACGGCAGTTTAAGCCAGTTGAAGAAGCGTATCGCCGTTTACATCCTGCGGGTCACACAGACCTGGTGCACAGAGAGAGCAGCATGCGCTCGTGGTGAGAAAACCCGGTTGCAGGAACACATTGCTCTTACATCTGCGGGTCACATGGACCCGGTGTTCAGAGAGCGGCACGCGCTCGATCCAGGTGAAGGCAGTTGCAGAAATGTATCTCCAGTTATGTTCTGCGGGCCACAACAACCCGTTGCTCAGAGAGCAGCACGCGCTCGCGGCGGGTCAAGACATTTCCAAAATTTTCTCGCCGCGAAGTACTTGTTTAAAATCCGTGTGCCGAATGGACCTTGTACTCATAGAGAACAACACGTGCTCGCGGCGGGTGAAGCCAGATGCAGAAGCCTATCGACGTTTACGTTTAGCGCGCCACACGCACCAGGTATTCAGAGAGAGCACCACACGCTCGTGGCGGATAAGTAAGTTGCAGAAGTGTATCGCCGTTTACGTTCCGTGTGCCACACAGACCCCGTGCTCAGAAAGAGCAGAACGCGCTCGATGTGAATAAAGCCAGTTGCAATAGCATGTTGCAGATTACGTTCTGCGGGTCACATTTACCCGGTTTGCAGAGAGCGGCACGCTCTCTATGTGGGTGAAGCCACTTACAGAAGCGTATCACCGTTTAGGTTCTGCGGGTCACAAGGACCCGGTGCTCAGAGAGAGAAGCACGCGCTTGTGGAGGGTGAAGCCAGACACAGAAGCGTATCGCCATTTACATTACGCTGGCCACCCGGGCCCAATGCTCAGAGAGGGTAGAACGCGCTCGCGGTCGTTGAAGCCAGTTGCAGAAGTGCATCACCGTTTACTTTCTGCTGGCCACGCGAACTAGGTGCTCTGAAAGAGCAGTATCACCTCGTGGCAGGTGAAGCGATTTGCAGTAGCGTATCGCCAATTACGTTATGCGGGCCACACGGACACGGTGCACAGAGAGATCAGCACGCACTCGCGGTGGATGAAAGCATTTGCACGAGCGTATCGCGGTTTACACTCTACCGGCTACACGGTCTTGACGTACAGCGAGAGCAGCGCGCGCTCACGGCGGGTGAAGCCAGTTGCAGAGTCGTATCGCCGTTTAAGTTCCGCTATCCACAAGAACCCGGTGCTCAGAGAAAACGGCACGCGCTCGATGCCGCTTAAGCCAGTTGCAGAAGTGTATCAACGTTTATGTTCTGCGGGCCTCACGAACCAGGTGCTCAGAGAGAACAGCACGCATTCGCCACAGGTGTAGCGAGTTGGAGGAGCTCATCGCCGTTTACGTTCTGCAGGACTCATGGACGCAGTGCTCAGAGAGAGCAGCACGCGCTCGCAGTGAACAAAGCCAGTTGCAAGTGCGTATCGCTATTTACGTTCCGCGCACCACACGGACACGGTGCTTAGAGAGGGCAGCATCCACTCGCGGCGGGTGAAGCCAGTTGCAGAAGCGCATGTTCGTTTATGTTCCGTGTGCCACACGGACCCGGTGCTCAGAGAGCAGCATCCACTCACGGCAGGTGAGGCGAGCTGCAGGAGCGTATCGCTGTTTACACTCCGCGGGCCACAAGAACTTGGTGCTCAGAGAAAGCGGCACGCGCTCGACGCGGGTGAAGCCATTTGCCGAAGCGTATCACTGTTTACGTTCCACGTGCCACACGGACCCTGTGCTCAGAGAAAGCAGCACGCACTCGTGGCGGGTAATGCCAGTTGCAAACGTTTTTCGCCATTCACGTTCCGTGGGCCACACGGCCCGGCGCTCAAAAAGAGTTTTATTAACTCGATGCGGGTGAAGCCAGTTGCTGAAGAGTATCACCATTTACGTTCCGCAGGTGACACAGACCCTGTACTCGGAGATCGCAGAACGCACTCGCGAAAGCAGAAGGGAGGTGCGGGAGCGTATCGCCGTTTACGTTCTGCGAGCCACACGGGCCTGGTGCACAGAAAGAGCGGGAAGCGTTCACGGAAGGTGAAGCCAGAATCAAAAGGGTATCGCCGTTTACATCCTGCTTGCCACACGGACCTGGTGCGCAGAGAGAGCAGCACGCACTCGTGGAGGATAAAGCCAGTTGCAGGAACACATTGCTGCAGGAGACATTCCTGGGCCACATATACCCGATGCTCGGAGAGAGCAGAAGGGCTCACGGTAAGTGAAGCGAGTTGCAGGAGCGTACCGCCGTTTACGTTCCGCGGCCGCATAAACCTGGTGCTCAGAGAGAGCAGCAGGTGCTCGCGGCGGGTGAATACAGTTGCAGAGACATATCGGCATTCACTTTCCACGGGTTACACGGACCCGGTGCTCAGAGAGAGCAGCACACATTCGCGGCAGGTGAAGCTAGTTGCAGGAGCATATCGCCATTTACGTTCTGCGGGCCACACGGACATGGTGCTAAGGAAGAGCAGCACGCACTCGCGGCAAGTGCAGTGAGTTGCAGGAGCGTATTACCGTTTACGTTTTTCGCGCCACACGAACCCGGTGCTCACAGAGAGCAGCACGCGCTCGCAGATGACAAAGCCAGTTGCAGGTGCGTATCGCTCTTTATGGTCCGCGCGCTACACGGACCCATGCTCAAAGAGAGCAGCACGCGCTCCCGGCAGGTGAAGCCAGTGGCAGAAACGTATTGCCGTATACATTCCGCGGGCCACACAGACCCGGTGCTAAGAGAGCAGCATGCACTCACGGCTGGTGAAGTGAGTTGCAGGAGTGTATCGCTGTTTATAATCCATGGGCGACACTGACCCGGTGCTCAGAAAGAGCGGCACGCGCTCGCGGCAGAATAAGCCATTTCCAGAAGCATATCACTATTTACATTTCACGCGCCACACGACGAGCAGCCGACACTCTCAGGAGGTGAAGCAAATGTCAGGATCTTATTGTCGTTTACGTTCTGTGGGCCACATGGCCCCGGTGCTTAGAAAGAGGAGCACGCGCTCGCAGTGGACAAAGGCAGTTGCAGGTGCGTATCGCTGTTGTTGTGATCCCGGGGTGCTGAGTCGTATCCCACCGCTGCCACCAGTTGTTGTGGCTCGGGGTGCTGAGTCGTATCCCACCTCTGATCCCAGTTGTTGCGGATCGGGGCTGCCCGGTCTCTTGTGGTAGCGTGGTGTAGCTTCGGGTTGAGGAAACGACCGCTTACAAGATGGGGATACAAAAAACAAACAGGTTTATGACACTATTTACAAATATTTACAGCATGAGGTTAAGAGTTCACAAACCACGAACGTAGTGGTTGAACCGCTACACAGTTCAGAGCGACGTCCCGCACTCTGCAGCGTCGTTATAAGCCCTGTCGGTCTCCTCCTTCTTGAGGGGAACACCAATCACACACACACAAAAGGCGAGGGGTACGAGCATGCACGGCCCACGTGAACATCCAATATTGTGTCGTGATCACTGCACTGCAAAGTGGCGCAAGAGGGGCTCTTCCTCGTCGTGTGTGTGTCGCTGGTCGAGGGGTCCCAAGCTCCTGACAGCAGACATCAAACGGCCCGCCAATCTGTCCCATCAATTAGCAGGGCACTTTGTGGCGGCGGCCGCCGTTTCTTCAAAGGAAGACGCTGCCTTTGTTGTCCTCTCTGGAACGGCTTACGGTGTCGTGGCGACACGACGTCTCATCCTCCGGCAAGCAGGGACAATACCTGGCGGGCATAGGCAGACGACCAGTCGGTTACCTCTTTGAGGATTAAAAAAGCGCCGCTCCCCCGTCATCTCTGGACGCTGGTTTCGAGAAAACTGGGTTCAAGGCGTCGGAACGCTGCCCGGCTACGCTTCCCAGCGACAGCATGGCGCCTACTGATGGCGGTCATAACAGCTTCCCCCTCGCCAGATGAGTCACGCAGGGCAGCAGTCAACACTTCTCTTCGCAGGGGCGACGAAAGGGTCAGTAGTTGAATGCCAGGAACTGGCCTTCGCTTGTGGCATGGTCCGGGTGATTGCCGAATGTTCGACAGCATCTCTGATACTCGACCACATGTACAAGCAAGCACTCGGCCCCCTTCGAACAAACCAAGCCAAAAGAGGGATGGCAAACCAATTTTAATTACTAGCTTTAACAAAAGCTCACACTCAAAACTCTCAGGACTCACTTGAGCAGAGAAACCAGACGTGCTACCTTACAAATTCGCATAATAAGTGTAGAGGTCGCCACCCTTCAGTCATTTAGTTCGGCTGCCACTAGCAGGTGGCGCCCCTGAGATTGTATATGTTCTGCCCCGAATAAAGTGGGAGGGCCCTTTTCGTTAGCTGAGCAGCTGTCGTGCGTATTGTCTCTCTCCGCTCGTGCTCTGCCACGCTGGCGCGGCACCAGCCACAAGACATGGTGTCAGAAGTGGCTGCGTAACGCCTCCTCATCCCGAACTCTCCCGTACCGCACGACGATGGCCCTCGACGGAGTGGCGCCGAGAAAGCTCAGCCTCAACCTCCAGCCGCCCGCACCGTTCGACTTCATGAACCCGGGAACCTGGCCAGCATGGCTCAGCCTCTACGAGGACAACGCCGTCGTTTCCGGCCTGACTCAAGCATCCGGAGACATGCAGGTACGCTCGTTGTTGTACTGCATGGGGCCGGAGGCCCACCCACTTCTGGAGACGTTCTCGCTCGACACCGCATCACTCGCCTCATTTCAAGCGGTTGCCGCCAGCTTCACCGACCACTTCGTGCATCCGGCGAATGAACTGTACGAGTCGTCGCGTTTTCACCGGCGTGTTCAGTTACCCGACGAGAGCGTCGACGCCTACTACGCCGAACTGTGTAGAATGGTGAAGCGGTGCAACTATCCGTCAGCTGAGGTGGAGCAGAGGCTTGTACGCGATAGATTCGTCGTCGGCCTCCGCGACTCGCGCCTTTCGGACCAGCTTTGCCGGAACGCGAAGTTGACGCTCAAATAGGCATGGATGCAGGCCCGTCAATCAGAAGACGGCGACAAAGAAAAAACGTTGCCTCAAAACTGCGCAGAGCACTCCCGCGAGCTACACCTCGACGCCGTACGAGATAAGAAGTTCGCCTCTCGCCGCTGCCGCTACGATAAGCGGCCTTCGCCCCCGCGGAAAGCAGAGCGCTCCTGCCAGCCGTCAACATGTGAATTCTGCGGCCGCGCGCCACATCCACGTTCTAACTGCCCTGCTCGAAACTCCGTCTGCAACTCCTGCAAAAAGAAAGGACACTTTGCGGAAGTGTGCCGCGCGCGGCAGGCAAAACAGAAGCTCGGCTCCATTCAGCTACACGCTGTCGGGACGCTCGCCACGGCAAAGTTCGTCCACATCACCGTTGACAACTACACAGCGCAGTTCAAGGTCGATTCCGTAGCCGAGGTGTCCGCTGTTCCGAGCGACTTCCCTGCATTGCCGGCCAAGCTCGACCCCGTCAACAGCCTGCTCACCGGACCTGGCGGTCAGCCGCTGCGCGTGCTAGGTTCGTACATGACGAGACTTCGGTGGCACGGGAAAATGAGCTCTCAGCGCTTGTACGTGATCCAGTCTCTCACCGTACCTCTTCTTGCACTGCCGGCGCTTCAAGCTCTGGAAGTTGTAAAGTTTCTCGACAAACTTCAGACTCCGAAAGCAACATTGCGTGCAGAGCTCTTCCAGGGATTGGGCACCCTCAAGGACGAGTACACTATCCTTCTGAGACCTGACGCCGTACCCTTCTCTTTAAGTGTGCCTCGCAGGATTCCCATCCCGCTACGCGAGGTCGTCCGTCACGAGCTTGACAAACTGGAGGAAGGAGGCGTGATCCGCAGGGTCGACAACCCAACCCCGTGGTGCTCTGGTCTCGTTGTAGTAAGGAAAGCCGATGGTTCCTACCGGCTGTGCGTTGACTTGACTCAGCTGAACAAGGTTGTCCTTCGGAAACGCCACATCTTACCAACTGTAGAGCAAGTCCTTGGCCTCCTTGGCGACGCAACAGTTTTCTCCAAGCTGGATGCAACAGCCAGTTTTCATCAGGTTAAACTATCTGCAGACTCCCAAGAGCTCACAACGTTCATCACCCCATTTGGCCGATACTGCTTCTGCCGGCTCCCCTTTGGCATCACCTCCGCGCCGGAGTACATCCAAAAACAGATGGCCAAGATTCTGGAGGGCCAGGAAGGAGTCGCCAATATGATAGACGACATTCTGGTCTTTGGGCGCACCCGCGAGGAGCATGATGCCAGACTGAGCCAGGTGCTGTCTCGCCTTGCAAAAGCAGGCATCACGTTGAACCAAGACAAGTGTCGGTTTGGTGTCTCCGAAGTCTCCTTCCTAGGAGTCATCGTTTCAGCACAAGGCATCAGGCCAAGTCCAGACAAGGTCGAAGAAATCAAAGCCATGGAGGCTCCAACCGACATCGCAGGTGTCCGGCGACTCCTCGGAATGGTGAACCATCTTGCCCGGTTTTTGCCTTGCATCTCAGAGGTCACAGCTCCCATCAGAGCACTTCTAAACAAGTCTGCGACTTGGGTGTGGCAGCATGAACAAAATGCTGCATTCGAGAAATTCAAGGAACTCCTGACATCAGACCGTTGCATGGCCAAGTACCATCCTTCATACGCCACCACAGTTTCGGCTGACGCAAGCTCATTCGGACTGGGCGCTGTCTTGCTGCAGACACAGCCCTCTGGAGAGCGCCGCCCAGTTGCGTTTGCTTCGAAATCAATGGCCGAGACGGAGCAGCGTTACAGCCAGACAGAAAAGGAAGCGTTGGCAACAACATGGGCTATCCAACGGTTTGACGAATTCGTCCGCGGCATCACCTTCGATGTTGAGACAGATCACCTACCACTCGTTTCTCTCTTCGGCAAGATGGAGCTGGACATGCTGCCGCCTCGCATACAGAGGCTCAGGTTAAAGACCATGCGATACCAGTTCCGAATGCTCCACGTGCCAAGAAAGCTGTTAGCTACGGCAGATACCTTGTCACGCATCACCCAGAATGCGTCCCTTCCCCTGGACACCGTGGAATTGTTTGCAGCTCAAGTGGTCAGCGGCATGTCGGAAGCTTTGCCACTACACGCAGAGGACGTGCGACAAGCACAAGAGTCCGATGGCGAATGTAGAGCCCTCACCTCCTTCTGCCAGAATGGTTGGCCACAGAAGTCCAAACTGCCACTGCACCTCTCCCAGTATGCCTCAGCAGCTGATGAGCTCTCTGTCTGCGACGGTTTGTTTTACTGAAAGGCGCCAGGATGGTCATCCCGCATTCTCTTCGGCCGGCTGTTTTGACGCTGTTGCACGAGGGACACCAAAGCATCAACAGGACGAAAGCTCTCGCTCGAGAGTCCATTTGGTGGCCTGGCATTTTGGCAGACATTACCTCTCTAGTAACTAACTGTGAGCAATGTGCTTCCACTCGGGTGAACCATGCAGAGCCCCTGGTCTCCACGGTCCTACCTGGACGTCCCTGGGAACTTGTCGGCGTGGACCTATTCCACCTCCGCAGCCAGACATTCATCTTGGTGGTGGACTACCACTCCAGGTACCCTGAAGTTGTAACCTTGAGGAGCACAACGGCTCAGGCAGTCATTGACGTTCTCAAAAGCATCTTTGCCCGGCATGGGATTCCGCGAGAAGTCAGATCAGACAATGGTCCACCGTTCTCTTCACGCGAGTTTGCAGCATTGGCGGCATCTTACGGCTTTGACCACGTCACCAGCAGCCCGCACTATGCGCAATCGAACGGAGAGGCGGAGAGAATGGTCCGGACAATCAAGGAGTTGTTTCGCAAAGCAACAGACCCTCATCTGGCCTTGCTCAGCTACCGGGACACCCCCGGAGTCAATGGCTTCAGCCCGGCCCAGCTCTTGATGGGACGACAACTCCGAACCAAAGTGCCGAAACAGGACTCCCAGTTATGTCCTCACTGGCCGTCGAGGAAAGACGTGAGGAGAAAAGATGCAGCCTACAAGCAGAAACAGGCCGCTGACTTTAACAGGCATCACAGAGCTCAAGATCTGTCATCGCTCCGAACAGGCCAGTGTGTCTGGGTACGACCTGATCAGGTCAAAGCTACAGTGCTTAGCCCAGCACGCCGACCACGAAGTTATGTCGTGGAAAACAGAGCAGGGTGGCGTCCTACAGCGCAACCGGCGTCACCTAGTGCCTTTTGTACCTCCTGCGCCGAGGGTGGAACCACCGCCGTCCGAGGAGCAGGAGCCACAGCGAACACTGCCCCCTCTGTAACCCCAGCGAACTACTATAATTGATTTGATATGTGGGGTTTAACGTCCCAAAACCACCATATGATTATGAGAGACGCCGTCCGTAGTGGAGGGCTCCGGAAATTTCGACCACCTGGGGTTCTTTAACGTGCACCCAAATCTGAGCACACGGGCCTACAACATTTCCGCCTCCATCGGAAATGCAGCCGCCGCAGCCGGGATTTGAACCCGCGACCTGCGGGTCAGCAGCCGAGTACCTTAGCCACTAGACCACCGCGGCGGGGCCAGCGAACTACTATAGTGCAACCACCAGATTCCCTTGGACTGCCCCCTGCAGACAGTGACCGCAGTGATGGGTGTGACACGAACACGTAGTGGCGGCCGTGTGGTGCCTCCGAACCGCCTGAACTTGTGATGTGCAGTGTCTGGCGTCCTCCGTCTGGTCTTCAAGGGGGGAGATGTAGAGGTCGCCACCCTTCAGTCATTTAGTTCGGCTGCCACTAGCAGGTGGCGCCCCTGAGATTGTATATATTCTGCCCCGAATAAAGTGGGAGGGCCCTTTTCGTTAGCTGAGCAGCTGTCGTGCGTATCGTCTCTCTCCGCTCGTGCTCTGCCACGCTGGCGCGGCACCAGCCACAAGGCACGAAAAAAACTAAAATATCAATTTTGATACACCAAGAGCACTCCAGAATGGTTTAGAAAGAGCGACTGAGCGCGTCCGCGTTTCCATTCAATTTGCCTTTTTTATACTTAATATCAAAATGATATTGCTGAAGAATCAAGCTCCGCCTCAAAAGGCGACTGTTCTTCGATGTCGCAGTTTTCAGCCAGGTAAGGGGACAATGGTCTGTTTCTACTGTAAATTTAGCACCTCCGAGGTAACACTGCAACTTATGAATGGCCCACACAATGCAAGCGCACTCCTTTTCTGAAGCGCAGTACGCCATCTCACGAGAGCTCAATTTCCGACTCAAATAGAGCACGGGATGTTCTTTACCATCGTCATCCTTCTGTCATAGAACGGCTCCTAGACCTCGATCGCTAGCATCACACTGGAACGTGAATTCGCGGTCGTAATCAGGAGCTTTCAAGACCGGACGGCTGATCAATGCTGCCTTCAGTTTTACGAAGGCAGTTTCTTTTCATCCCAGGCCACCTTCGTAGGCTCTGTCCCGCGGAGAGCATCGGTCAAAGGGCTTGCCAACGTGGAATAATCTCGGATGTAATGATTGTAGTAGCCTGTGAGTCCTAGAAACGCCCTGCGTCGGTCTTTGTTATTGGCCGGGGATAGTCAGCTACTGCTGAGATCTTTAGCTCGCAGGGTTTCCTGAAACCTTGTCCTACGTTGTGACCTAAGTAGTCGACGGTTGCTCTCGCAAGACAACACTTCTCAGCCTTTACGGTAAGCCCTGCTTGACGCAACCGGCCGAGCACCTCCCTTAAATGCATCAAATGATCCACCCAGGCATCGGAGAATACAGCGATGTCATCCAAGTAAGGTACAGCAAAAGCCTCGCAGCCCTTTAAAACCTTGTCCATAAGGCAGGAAAAACAAAACGGAGCATTTTTGAGACCGAAGCTCATCATAGTGGGTTGATAGCTGCCCGCGGGAGTAACGAAAGCCGCGTATCGGCTGGCTCGCTTAGTGAGCGGCACTTGCCAGCAACCTCGAGTAAGGTCCAACGTAGTCACGTAAGCTGCTCGACTAACCTGTTCCGCTCTCTCTTCAATGTTCGGAATCGGATACACCTGATCCTTTGTGAGAGCATTTAACTTTCGATAGTCGAATACAGGTCTCGGGTCTTTGCCCGGAGCTTCTACCAAGATCATTGGAGAAGCATATTCGCTCTCTGAGGGTTTATTTAATCCTAATTCCAGCATGCGCTTTACTTCTTTATCGAGAATATCTTTCTGTCGTGGAGATAAACGATAACATTTGGACTTCACGGGTTCCTCGGAAGTCAACTCAATGTCGTGCTCAGTCAAATCAGTCCGACCCGGCTTGTCAACAAAGCAGTCGTCAAACTCTCCTATCAGCTCGCAAAGATCCGAAAGCTGGGATTCTTTTAGTTCCTCTCTTTGCTTAGTTTTACTAAGGAGTTCTTTAGCGCTGCCTTTCCCTCCATTTAGACAAACAAAGTTGTCCTCCATCTCTTCAGGAAGATTCAGGGTCATATTCATCACAGCCTCTCTTTGCACATAAGGCTTCATTAGGTTGCAATGATAAATGCGTACCTCTTTACGTCTACCTGGAATTTTCACTGCGTAGTTGGTCATAGATAGCTTTGCAACTACTTACGCAGGCCCTTCCCACTGTACTTTGAGCCTGTTCTGCCCTGACGCTTTTAACAACATGACCCGGTCCCCTATATTGAAAGTTCGTTGACGAGCTGTTCTATCATAGTAAACTTTTGATCGGGCCTGGGCTGACTTCATGCTGACCTCCACAAGTTCTTTGGCGTTATATAGCCGCTCCAGTAGATTGAGAATGAACTCTACCACGGTCGCATCTTCTCCGTGTCCTTCCCACGCTTCGCGCACCATTCTCAAAGGTGAGCGCAATGACCTACCGTACACCAACTCGGCGGGGCTAAAACCAGTGGATTCGTAAGGTACCGTCCGCAAAGCAAAAAGTGCCGCTGGGAGGCACGCATCCCAGTCTCGTTTGTTCTCGTAGCACAATCCTCGAAGGACGCGCTTCAGGACGGAATGCCATCTTTCCACGCTATTGCTTTGAGGGTGATGAATAGAGCTGTGCACTATTTTTATGCCACATCTTTCGAAAAAAGAGGTCGTGAGGACACTAGTGAATACGCTGCCCTGGTCACTCTGTATCTCTGTAAGAAACCCTACTCGCGAAAAGACGGACAACAGGGAATCCACAACACTCTGTGACGTAACCTCACGCAGTGCCACTGCCTCAGGAAATTTAGTGGCTGGGCATACCATAGTTAGAATGTAACGACATCCTGTTTTTGTCACAGGGAGTGGTCCCACTATATCGATCACTAACCGTTGAAACGGCTCGGTAATGATTGGCACTAACACCATAGGTGCTTTACACTTATCCTGTGCCTTTACAACTCGCTGGCATGTGTCGCACGACCGCACAAAACCTTCCACGTCTTTGAAACAGCCAGACCAGTAATACTCTTGTAATAGCCTCAGCTTAGTTTTTCTGTGTCCAAGGTGACACGACCACGAACTGCCATGTGAAAGTTTCAGCAGGTCTGCGCGATATTTCTGGGGAACGACTAGTTGGTCTCGTTCCACTCCGCGCTTATCCCTGTATGAGCGATACAACACACCATTCTTCAGATGGAAAGAAACATTTTTCCTGGCCTGTTTACTCGTTCTTTGGCGCTCTCTAATCTCTTGAATGGTGGCATCTTCAAACTGCTCAGTGGCCAAGTTATCCCTGTTCGCACTCAGAAGTAAAGTAAAGCTATTTGATGCTGGTGGCAGTAACGCACACTCAAGTTCATTATCACGAGATTCCTTCTCCGGCTGACCGATCTCTGGTGCCTCGCTGCCACGGTTGCCTGAAATGTCTTCCTCTGTTTGCACCACTGTTACGTCATGCGCTTCCTCATTAGTATTTGGCTCCGAGGATAGCTGAGTTGCCAATTTTCGCACCTTCGAACGGGTTAACGCTTGAACTACCCTGTCACCGAAGAGAATGCCCTTCTCTCGCAATAACATATCCGACTTGTTTGAGAACAAGTACGGATAAAATTTAGGGAGTTTTTCTGAAACTGCTGCCTCAGTTGTTAGTTTACCAAAGGGGCCCTCAATTACAACGGTTGCGACAGGCAAGCATACGCTCTGCTCTTCCACCACCTGGCGGATCCACGAGCACTGTCCTGTGTAGTCGGATGGTGACACCTACGACGGGTGGACAACATCCATTGTTGCTAGCCGAGTCACGCAGCACTTTGCATGGCTTTCCATTCACCACCAGGTCATGCATGTAAGGCTCCAGTAACCTCATGTTTTCTTCGAAGTCACTGACAAATGAAAACGCCATCTTTTCCTTTCGGCAGTTCGCGGCTATGTGACCAGTCTCATTACACTTGAAGCAAGCGAACGGTTTCTTAACCTCAAAAGCATTTTTCGCTTTTCCCGCGTTTTGCCCTTTTACGCTAGGTTCACCATCGTCCTTCTCTTGAAATTTGTTAGAAGAAACACTTCTTTCCCCTTTTTCATGTCGAGAGCTCGAAAAATGTTTTACGAAACCTTTACTTGAATTTGGCTTGGAATTGTGGGCTCCATCTGCACCAAGGTTATTGCTATAATATCGTCGTGAGGCATACTCCTCCACGAGTTCAGCAGCTTTCGTCGCAGAACTTATGTCACCCCGGTCCAGTAACCAGTTTTTGCCTGCTCTGGGAGACAATTCAAAAACTGTTCTAATAGAATTCTCTCTACTACAGCGTTCTTGTCACTGTATGACTCTGTGATCTTAAGCCATTCTGTCAAATTCGCTCTCATTTTGTACAGAAAGTCGGGATAGCTCTCGCTTTTAGACTTTCTAGCGCCCCTAAATCTTTGTCTAAAGGCCTCTGCGCAAAGTCTATACTTTCTTAGAAGGCAAGCCTTGACCTTCTCATAGTTGTCTGCGTTCTCCTTGCTGAGTCGCGCAACAACCTCTGCTGCCTCGCAGGGCAGAACCGTGAGTAACCTTTGGGACCAGGTGTCCTGCTCAAACGACATTTTCTCGCACATCCGTTCGAAATTTGCCAGGTACAGACCAACATCCCCTGACACCACGTATGGCTGGATGTACTTAGACATCTTGAACTCTGCCTCCCTGTTGGGAAGAGCTATCATTTTCTGGGGACTGCTACCCGACCTCTTTCCCAACTCGAGTTCTAGTTTACGCATCTCGATTTCATGCGCTTGTCTTTGTGTTTCACGCTCTCGTTCTATGCGACGTTCCTCTCTCTCAGATTCCCGTCTTTTTGTTTCACGCTCTCTTTCGCGCTCACGCCTCTCTTCCTCCTCCTCCTGCTGTCTCTTTCTTTGACTGATGAGGTCCCATGCTTCACTGAGCTCCTCATCCTCAGCCCCAAAATCATTAATGACTTGTATGATTATGGGTTTTCGTGCCAAACCCTTTGTATTGATCCCCAATTCCTCAAACAACAGCAACAATTCCGGCTTATGCAGCTCCCGTAAGTTCATGATCGTACTGAGTGCTCGCTACTTCCAAAATAACTTTCCGAAACGGCGAAACTGAGTCTTTCGGCAAAGTTAACTACCAGTTCTAAATTTTAACCCTCTTCTAGAACCTGGTTAACTCAAAGGAAAAGCCAAGCACTCACCCATACGTGATCCATGTCTCGAGCCAGCTGCTTCTCGTGGGCCGACTGTTGTTGTCTCTTGTAGCTTCGTATCCGACCGCTGCCAACCAGTTGTTGTGATCCCGGGGTGCTGAGTCGTATCCCACCGCTGCCACCAGTTGTTGTGGCTCGGGGTGCTGAGTCGTATCCCACCTCTGATCCCAGTTGTTGCGGATCGGGGGCTGCCCGGTCTCTTGTGGTAGCGTGGTGTAGCTTCGGGTTGAGGAAACGACCGCTTACAAGATGGGGATACGAAAAACAAACAGGTTTATGGCACTATTTACAAATATTTACAGCATGAGGTTAAGAGTTCACAAACCACGAACGTGGTGGTTGAACCGCTACACAGTTCAGAGCGACGTCCCCCACTCTGCAGCGTCGTTATAAGCCCTGTCAGGCTCCTCCTTCTTGAGGGGAACACAAATCACACACACACAACAGGCGAGGGGTACGAGCATGCACGGCCCACGTGAACATCCAATATTGTGTCGTGATCACTGCACTGCAAAGTGGCGCAAGAGGGGCTCTTCCTCGTCGTGTGTGTGTCGCTGGTCGAGGGGTCCCAAGCTCCTGACAGCAGACATCGAACGGCCCGCCAATCTGTCCGCTCAATTAGCAGGGCACTTTGTGGCAGCGGCCGCCGTTTCTTCAAAGGAAGACGCTGCCTTTGTTGTCCTCTCTGGAACGGCTTACGGTGTCGTGGCGACACGACATCTCATCCTCCGGCAAGCAGGGACAATACCTGGCGGGCATAGGCAGCCGACCAGTCGGTTACCTCTTTGAGGATTAAAAGAGCGCCGCTCCCCCGTCATCTCTGGACGCTGGTTCCGAGAAAACTGGGTTCAAGGCGTAGCAACGCTGCCCGGCTACGCTTCCCAGCGACAGCATGGCGCCTACTGAAGGCGGTCATAACACTGTTTACGTTCCGGGTGCTACACGGACCTGGTGCTCAGACGGAGCAGCACGCACTCCCGGCAGGTGAAGGTAGTGTCAGGAGCATATCGCCTTTACTTCCTGTGGCCCACACGAAGCCAGTGAGCAGAGAGGGTGGCGCGCGCTCGATGCACGTGAAGCCAGTTGCAGAAGCGTATCACCATTTAAGTTCCGCGGGTCCCATGGACTCGGTGCTCAGATAGAGCAGCATGCACTCGCAGCACGTGAAGCGAGTTGCAGGAGCGTATTGCCATTTGCGTTCTGCGGGCCACGTGGACCCTGTCCACAGTGAGAGCAGCCCGCGCTCGTGGCGGATAAAGTCAGTTGCAGGAGCGTATCGCTTATTCCGAGGCCGACACGGACCCGGTGCTCAGAGACAGCAGCCCACGCTGCGGTGGGTGAAGCCAGTTGCAGAAGCATATCTTCATTTACGTTCTGCGACCACGCGGAATCTGTACTCAAAGAGTGCAGCACCTGCTCGCGGCGGGTGAAGCCAGTTGCAAAAGTATTTTACGCGCGAAGTAAGTGTTTGGGTTCTGTTTGCTGACGGGACCCAATGCTCAGAGAGTGGCACGCGCTCGATGCGGGTGAAGCCCGTTGCAGAAGCGTATTACCGTTTATGTTCCATGGGCCACACAGACCCGGTGCTCACAGAGAGGGGCACGCACTCGATGAGGGTGAAGCCAGTTGCAGAAGCGTATTGGCATACCCAGTGCTAAGAGAGAGCAGCACGCGTTCGTGGCGGGTGAAGCCAGTTGCATAAGCGTATCGCCATTTACGTTCCGTGGGCCTTACGGACTCAGTGTTCAGAGAGACCAGCACGCACTCGCGGAGGGTGAAGCCACCTACAGGAGCGTATCACCGTTTACGTTTCGGGAGCCATTCGGACCCGGTGCTCAGAAAGATTTGCGCGCACTGGATGCGGTGAAGCCTGTTGCAGGAGTGTATCGCCGTTTACTTTCTGTGGGCCTTACGGACCCGGTGCTCAGAGAGAGCGGCAGGCACTCGTGGTAGCTGAGGCCAGTTGCTGTAGCTCGCGGTAGCTGAGGCCAGTCGCTATTTACTTTCTGCGTGCCACACTGTCCTGCTTCACAGCGAGAGCAACACTGCTTCCCAGAGAGAGCAACACGCGCTCGCGGCAGGTGAAGCCAATTGCAGAAGCATAACGCCATTCACGTTCCGCGGGCCACACGGACGTGGTGCTCAGAGAGAGCAGCACGCACTCGCAAGAGGTAAAGCGATTTGCTGGAGAATATCGTCGTTCGAGTTCTGTGGGCCGCATGCACGTAGTTCCCTGAAAGAGCAGAAAGCGCTCATGGCAGGTGAAGCCAGTTGCAGAATGGTATCGCCGTTTACATCCTGCGGGTCACACAGACCTGGTGCACAGAGAGAGCAGCACGCGCTCGTGGTGGATAAAGCCAGTTGCAGCTACATATTGCTGTTTACGTTCTGCGGGTCACATGGACCCGGTGTTCAGAGAGCGGCACGCGCTCGATGAGGGTGAAGCCAGTTGCAGAAGTGAACCACCAGTTATGTTCTGCGGGCCCCAAGAACCCGGTGCTCAGAGAGAGCAGCACGTGCTCGCGGCGGGTGAAGCCATTTCCAAAATTTTCTCGCCGCGAAGTACTTGTTTGAAATCCGTGTGCCAAACGGACGTTGTACTCAGAGAGAGCAGCACGTGCTCGCGGCGTGTGAAGCCAGATGCAGAGGCGTATCGCCGTTTAGGTTCAGCGGGCCACACGCATCCGATGGTCAGAGAGCACCACACGCTCGCGGCGGGTGAAGTCAGTGTCAGAAGTGTATCGCCGTTTGCGTTCCGTGTGCCACACAGACCGTGTGCTCAAAGACAGCAGCACGCGCTCGATGTGGATAAAGCCAGTTGCAGGAGCATATTGCTGTTTACGTTCTGCGGGTCACATAGACCCGGTGTTCAGCGAGTGGCATGCGCTCGATGCGGGTGAAGCCACTTAGAAAAGCGTATCACCGTCGCAAAGACCCGGTGCTCAAAGAGGGAAGCACGCAATCGGGGCGGGTGAAGCCAGGGCCAGAAGCGTATCACCATTTACATTACGCTGGTCACGCAGACCCAATGCTCAGATAGAGTAGAACGTGCTCGCGGTGGGTGAAGCTAGTTGCATAAGTGCATCACCGTTTACTTTCCGCGGGCCACACGAACTCGGTGCTCAGAAAGAGGAGCATCCACTCGTGGCAGGTGAAACTATTTGCAGTAACGTATCACCAATTACGTTTTGCGGGCCACACGTACATGGGGCATATTGAGATCAGCACGCGCTCGCGGCGACTGAAGGCATTTGCACGAGCGTATTGCTGTTTATGTTCTGCCGGCTACACGGGCCCGGTGCACAGCGAGAGCAGCACGCGCTCACGGCGGGTAAAGCCAGATGCAGAGTTGTATCGCCGTTTAGGTTCCACTACCCACAAGGACCCGGTGCTCAGAGAAAACGGCACGCGCTCGATGCCACTTAAGCCTGGTCCGGAGGACGGAGGCCTGGTCCGGCTGCACCCTCGGCCGCTACGCCCAACCGACTTGCCGCTGCCGCCCTTCACGGAAATTCACACGGATGATGCGCAATGTACTGCCAAACCGCCACCTGTTCTGCCCCGCTTCGCCCCCTCCCGGATGTCACGTGCCAACCACGTCACCGATTCGACGCCGCCAATTCACCGCCAAGATAAAAGCCCGAACATCACCCTTGGTCCCACCAGTGGGCTCGGCAACACGTCAAGGATGGCGGACGCTTACCTGCGACGCCTCTTTTTCGTGCAGGTAATTAACCGTTACTCTATATTTGTCAAACCAACACGGTACTATGCATTGATAGTGATGCCGAGCCCACGGTATTGTATTGCTGCCTTGTGTCAATACTGCTACTGTTTTCTAAATTTGCTACTTCTTTCCGGCGATATAGAAGAAAATCCAGGTCCTACTACACGTTCCGCTTCCAGCGAAATTCCTGGTGATATCTTGGCAGCACTCGATGAAATTAGATTAAACCAAGACAACCTTATGAAAGAAATGAAAGCCATGCAAACTACACTGTCCCAAAATGTTAAAACGTTTGACGATATTAATCAACGGCTTGCTAAAATAGAAAAAGAATGTACCGCCGTAGGCACACTTCAGGCAGACTTTGAGGTCATTCGCTCAGTTACTGTCAAAAATTCCGAACAAATATCGCAACTAACCTGCAGTCTTGACGATTCAAACGATCACGCCCGGCGAAACAATCTCATATTTTATGGACACACTGATTCGGATCGCGAAACCTGGGCCCAGTCCGAGGAACTAATCATAAATCTCTGCAAAAATACGCTCAAAGTAACGCTTAACCCACGTGATATTGACCGCGCGCATCAACTTGGATCTTTCCATTGTAACAAAAATAGACCGATCATTGTGAAGTTCACGCATTTCAAAGATAAAGACCGTATTCTTTCTAACGCAAATAAGCTGAAAAATACCACGTATAGCATTTCGCAAGATTACTCTCCTAACACCCGCTTGATACACAAGCAGCTGATTGCGTTTGGCAAAGCCCAGTCCCGACCCTATAAACTTGCATACCGAAAATTAACCATCGATAAGGTCACCTACATTCTTGATCCGGCTACGCAAACGGTAGTCCCACGTGCCCCGTAGCTTTCTGCTAAAGTCCGTACCGAGTCAAATGTAAACCTTATTTCGCTCATCTATACTAATATTAGGAGTCTACTGCCCAAACGCGATGCCTTGCACAGCCTAATTCAAGCAAGTGACTGTAACTTAGTTCTCCTAACCGAAACGTGGCTTAATGCATCTATCTTGGACTCTGAATTGCTTCCTCTGTTCAACAACTGCGATATTTTCCGTTGCGATCGCAAAAACAAGCGGGGTGGTAGAGTGTTAATCGCCGCTCACCACAGTTTACAATGCTGCGCTGTCGGCATTCCTTCGAGTCTTAAAGTAGTCTTTATTCCCTGCAAAGCTGCCGTTCCACCCGTTGTCATTGGCATCTGCTATCGCCCCCCTGATTCCGATCCTTCTTTCGTTGTTGAGCTTCATGATGCTCTACAACTATTAACGTCAGCGTCGGATAACGCCCTATTCTCCTCCTTGGTGATTTTAACTTCCCGGCGATAACTTGGTCTGATCTAGCATTAGCAATGTCGAAACCGAACACTGAAAGTGACTTCATAGATACTTGCCTTACTTTCAACTTATCTCAAATGATTAGCTTTCCTACGCGAACGACTTTTAATTCATCAAGCTTACTGGATTTATTTCTCACGACCCAACCAGATAAAGTTTCGTCCGTTTCTAGTCCGAGCAGCCTCAGTGATCATGCCGTCATTCATGCCACTTTTCAATGCAACTTGCCCAATCCAAAAAAAGTAAAAAAATACGATAACCCTATACAACAAAGCAGATTATCAAGGAATGAATGATGAACTAGCTTCCTTTTCCGATTGGTTCCTCGTGGATTTTTCCAAACGTTCTGTTGACGAGAACTGGGAGCTCTTCAAAAACAAAATGCAGCAATTAATAAACATGTACATCCCCACAGTTACCATCACAGAACGGCCTACTTCGCCATGGTACAATAACACTTTGAAACGACTTAGCAACAAAAAAAAAGACAATTTCGGTCAGCCAAAGAATCAAAATCCAGTAACGCTTGGGAAAAATATTGTGAGACTGAAAAACTTTACGCATCCATGATCTCGGACGCTAAGCGGACGTTCTTCTTGTCAACCCTACCAGACATGCTACGCACAAACGCCAAAAAGTTCTAGAACACTATCAACCCAACCCATGCTAAACCCATTTCTTTACTAGATGAAGATAATATTCCCAACCCGGAGTTCAAGGTCGCCGAAACACTAAACTCCACGTTTTGCTCAGTGTTTACTGATGAACCTGACGATGCATTTTCATGTGTTCTCGATGTATCTCCATGTGTGCCGTCCCATGATTGCCCTGCTATGCCCAGTGTCATTTTCGAACCAAATGGCATCATACAAGTCATTGATTCCTTAAAAGTGACGTCATCAGCTGGTATTGATTGTATAAATTCTAAAGTTTTAAAAAATACTAAACATATCTGTACTGTCATATTGTCGCACATCTTCCAGCAATCACTGTCATCTGGGGTGGTGCCACGGGACTGGAAGGTTGACAAGGTCCTTCCGATACCCAAAAAAGGTCCGTCATCTTCACCTTCAAACTACCGGCCCATATCACTAACATGCGTGTGCTGTAAATTAATGGAACATATAATTTATTCTCAAACAGTCAAATTCCTGATCTCTGTAAACTTTTTCCATCCCAGTCAGCACGGATTCCAGAAAGGCCTCTCCTGTGACACACAACTAGCGCTCTTTATTAACGACATCAGCTCAAGTATAGATCAGAGTGTTCCTGTAGATGCCCTTTTCCTAGATTTTGAAAAAGCTTTCGATAAAGTACCCCATAAACGCCTTTTTTTAAAACTTTCCCGCCTAAACAATGGCCCAGCAGTTCTAGAATGGATACGAAATTTTTGTTAAACCGGGAACAATTCGTTTACTCCAACCAGACATCATCTACCACGCGTCCTGTCTTTTCAGGTGTACCTCAGGGTACGGTGCTCGGTCCCCTTCTATTTTTAATTTATGTTAACGACCTACCTAGCAATATATCGTCCCAAGTTCGTCTATTCGCTGATGATTGCGTGATTTATCGTCCTATTAATTGCCCTAATGACTCCCAGATCCTTCAAAATGATCTAATAACTATAGAAACCTGGTGCAAAAAATGGCTCATGACTTTGAACATTAGGAACGTCCCAAGTTCGTCTATTTGCTGATGATTGCGTGATTTATCGTCCTATTAATTGCCCTAATGACTCCCAGATCCTTCAAAATGATCTAATAACTATAGAAACCTGGTGCAAAAAATGGCTCATGACTTTGAACATTAGGAAAACCTCTGTCATCTCTTTTCATCGCAGGAAATCTCACCCGGCTACTTCATACTTTTTTTCTGGTTGCGAAATATCCCTGGTGAATTCCTACAAATATTTAAGTATAAACATTACGCCAGATCTTACTTGGTGCTCCCACATAACAAACATTTCTAACGAAGTAAACAAAGTCCTTGGTTACCTAAAAAGAAATTTACGACTTGCTCCCCCTTCTGTTAAACTTTTAGCATATCAAACACTAGTCCGTCCGAAGCTTGAATACGCTTGCGCCGTCTGGGATCCCCACCAACCTAATCTATCCAAAACATTAGAATCTGTCCAAAATAGAGCATCTAGGTTTATATATTCCGATTACTCGCGCCACACAAGCGTTATTAACTTAAAGATTAAAGCACATCTTCCCAGCCTTGAACTGCGACGCAAAGTCGCTAGATTAGCTCTTTTTCATAAATTTTTTCACTCACTGTCCGACGCATCTGTTATCATGCCCGCGCATCGCATATCTTCCCGCACTAACCACAACAACCCAGTTTACCCTGCGCAAGCCCGTACAACTGCTCACCTTCGGTCATTCTTCGTTCAGACAGCGAAGGATTGGAATGACCTTCCGTCCCATGTCGTGCGCCACTCCAGCCCCATTCTTTTCAAAGCGCACATGGAAGAAACCCTGTATTGCCCACCCCTCATGTAACACCCCTACCCGGGGTTTTTGAGGTATAATAACTAAAAAAATAAAGCCAGTTGCAGAAGTGTATAACCGTTTGCGTTCCACGGGCCACACGGACCCGGTGCTCAGAGAGAACAGCACGCACTCCCCACAGGTGTAGCCAGTTGGAGGAGCGCATCGTCGTTGAAGTTCTGCGGGCCTCATGGACCTGGTAAACACAGAGAGCAACACGCGCTCGTGACAGGTAAAAAAAGTTACAAAAGCGTATCACCGTTAACGTTCTCCGGGCCACACAGACCTGGTGCACAGAGATCAGCACGCGCTCGCGGTGGATGAAGCCAGTTGCAGGTGCGTGTCGTTTTTACATGCTGCGGGCCACACGGACACAGTGGTCAGAGAGAGCAGCACATGCTCGCAGAGGGTGAAGCCAGTTGCAGAAGCGTATCTTCGTTTACCTACCACGGTCCAACCAGACCCGGTGCTCGGAAAGAGTGGCACACGCTCGATGTGGGCTAAGCCACTTGCAGGAGCGTATCGCCGTTTACGTTCCTTGGGACACAAGGACACAGTGCTCAGAGAGAGCAGCATGCGCTCGCGGTAGCTGAAGCCAATTGCAAAATTTTCTCGCCGCGAAGTACTTGCTTAAAATCCGTGTGCCAAACGGACCTTGTACTCAGAGAGAGCAGCACGTGCTCGCGGCGGGTGAAGCCAGAGGCAGAATCATATCCCCGTTTACGTTCCGCGTGCCACATGTACCCGGTGCTCAGAGAGAGCAACACGCGCTCGCGGCGGGTGAAGCCAGTTGCAGAATCATATCCCCGTTTACGTTCCGCGTGCCACACGTACCCGGTGCTCAGGGAAAGGACCACGCGCTCGCGGCGGGTGAAGCCAGTTGCAAGAGTTTCTCGCCGCAAAGTACTTGTTTAAGTTCCGCGTGCCAAATGGACCTTGTGCTCAGAGAGAGCAGCACGCGCTCGCGGCGGGTGAAGCCAGGTGCAGAATTTTACCTCCGTTTTGTTCGGCGGGCCCTACGCACCCGGTTCTCGCAGCGAGCAGCGCGTGCTCGCGGCGGTTGAAGCCAGTTGCAGAAGCATATCGCTGTTTACGTTTCGCGGGCCACGCGTACCCAGTGCTCAGAGAGAGCAGCACGGCCTCGCGGTGGGTGAAGCCAGCTGCAGAAGCGTGTCGCCGTTTATGTTTCGCGTGCCACACGGACCCGGTGGTCGGAGACAGCAGCACGCGCCTGTGGCGGGTGAAGACAGTTGCAGGAGCGTATCGCATTCAAGTTCTGTGGGCCACACCAACCCGAGCTCAGAGATAGCAGCACGCCCTCGTGGCAGGTGAAGCCAGTTGCATGAGTTTCTTGCCACGAAGTTTTTATGTTCCGCGTGCCACATGGACCCGGCGCTCAGAGAGAGCAGCACGCGCACGTAGCGGGTGCAGCCAGTTGCAGAAGCGTATCGCCGTTTAGGTTATGCGGGCCACACGGACCCTGTGCTTTTAGAGAGAGCATCACGTTATCGCGGAGGGTGAAGCCCGTGTAAGAAACGTTTCGCCGTTTACGTTCCACGTGCCACGTGGACCCCGTGCTCAGAAAGAGCAGCACACGCTGGCAGCGGGTGAAGCCAGTTTCAGGAGCGTATCGCATTTACGTTCCACGGGCCACACGGACCCGGTGCTCAGAGAGTAGTAGCACGCGCTTGTGGTGGGTAAAGCCAGCTGCAAAAGTTTCTAGCCAGGAAGTACTCGTTTAGGTTCCACGTGCCACACGGACCCGCTGCTCAGAGAGCAGTGCGCGCTCGGGGCGGGTGAAGCCAGTTGCCGGAGCGTCTCGCCGCGAAGTAGTTTAGGTATAGTGCCTAGGACACACTTGTGTGCCGACAGCCGAGCATTTCCAATAAGAGACGCCGGTACAGCCGATGATGCCTTCCTTTCGAGGCCAGTGGCGGGGCACGTATTTGAAATTACTGGTTTCACATTGCACGAAAGAGAAAATAAAGTGTGCAAGGAGGACGCCAGAGCCAGCGTCAGGATCGCTCGCGCTCTATTGGTTTGCCTCTGGAGGTGACGTGCTGGTGACACAGCGACACCGACTTGACTTGCACACCTGCACTTCATTTTCAGCCATGCTCCCTTCTCTGCCATTGTACCTCTCCAGCTAAGTGGCGCAGCCGCTGCATTAATCCATGGCGATGAGGTACGCGGTCGGGGATACACAATAAGGTTTTGAATAACAGACTTCAGTTGGGTGCTGGAGCTGCCTAGTCAGACGCCGCGGATGCCTAGGAGGGGGCATTGTTAACTGCCCCAAGATTACCTGCTTCGTAATCGTTTGAAGCAAAGACATTGAGCGAATTTTCGCTCAGCCGCCGATCTCCTGAAGACACGCCGACAGTTACTGTCGTCGTCGCTGAGTTACGAAAACACGGAGAAGTGTTGGCGGCTGTTCCGTCGTGCGGAAGCACTATCGCTCTTTCGGTGCCTTGGATGGATCGCTACCATACGGCGAGGGCACGAGAGAGTGGGTTTCCATAAGATGGCGATAGCATGGTGATGGTTTGAATGAGCGAAGTGGCTCCGACTCTCAACGTGAAATGCCTCTGCGACGCCTTCAGAATAGCAGAAAGCAGCTAATACGACGTATTGGTTGCCTTGCTGTAGCTGGCGAGCCACTCGTGCGCGTCCGCCTGCGCAAAGGTCGACGAGGAGGCACTTCACGTCAGATGGGCCGGCTGAAATGGCGTCTATTTCGCACGTAAATGTGCGCGTGGCTGCCATGTCATTAGGAACCGCGTCGTTGACCAAAACCCGCTTTACGTTTGATGTGCTGGCGTCTAATTCAGACGTCAGCGTCTGGCTATCTCCCATGACAGTCGGAATCGCATTTCTGCGAGGGCAGATGGAACTTGTACAGTGTGTTACAGACGCGCGATGCACTTGACCGAACGTTAGATGGCAATTTCGAACATTATTTCGCACATGAGCGTCGACCTAAGGTCCCTGGCTGAAATATCTGGAGACCTTACGTCGACCACGCCAGCAGCGTTATGTCTGTAGTAGTGGTTGATGGAATAAAACAATTATAAACAGTCACTCTTCTGCAATCCTTGCGGGTAGCTTGGTTCAGCTCAGCTTTTACAGGGAGAAAAAAGAGGGACGCCGAAAGGCAGTAAGAAAAGGTAGACAAAGAGTGTGGCGGCAGGCTGTGGGTGCTTCCGTACGATGAACCAGCCGAAAAAATCCGCACATTCCATAACGGGCGCGTGCGTGCGTCACCTACAGGTGTGCACGTCACCTACACAGAGCAACCAATAGCGCGCAAGCAATCCTGATGCTGGCGCTGGCATCCTCCTCGCACTCTTTCTTCTTCCTCTTTCGTGCAATGCGAGACCAGCAATTCCGTCGACAGCGTGGACGGAGACACTGCTGACGAGAACCTGCTGTCCTGACTCCAGGCTGCTGTACGGGTCCTTTCGGCATCTAGAGAAGGCCGTACCGTCACGCTGCGCTTCGAGGGCCCAGTTCCCCCAGACCACGTGATACTGTTCCGAGTACGCTTCCCAGTCCAACCAGCCAGACCACGGCCACTCCAGTGTAGGCAGTGTGGCCGGTACGGCCACGTGAGGGAGACCTGCCACTCACCCAGGAGAGTCGGACTGCCAGCATCTCCCTTGTGTGAACTGCAGGCGCCTGCATCGTGCTGACACACCAGACTGTCCTCGCTGGCAGGAGCAGACACGAGTGACTACCATCATGGCCTCTTCGACCACAGCCCTCTCCAGACGAGCAGTCGCGGCAGTTGTAAGGGAAGAGATGAGGGAGGTTCGGTCCTACGCCAGTTCAGTGAAGGGCCACGCGGCGTCAGCCAGACTAACCCCAGCACCACGAAACCTCCGCCGGCCAACCCCTGCAGCTGCAACCAACACTCCAGCTGAGCTTGCAGCGCGGCCACTCCTGTTGTCCGACCTCCTGCTCGGGTCTCCACGCCTGCAGCCGCCACCCCCAGGGCCCAGCCTGCTGAGACCTCTGCCCCAACGCTTCCAGTGGAACAACTTTTGGGCCCCTTCTGCTCTCCTTGCAGGAAGCCACTGCCTTGCTTCCACAAGAGCACCCGCTTCGTGCCATCTGCCTGCAGGCAGGGGCTTGGCAACAGAACAACCAGCATGGCTAGTCCTCTCACCAGGCAACGTGAGCTCCGACGCCCGAGCGTCCTACAGTGGAACGTTCACTGGCTGGGACCACGAAGAGACGACCTCGCACAACACCTGCTCCACAACGACTACGACGTCCTCGCATTCCAGCAGGTGTAGGCCCAGGCAGAGCAGCTCCGACTTCCAGGCTACGTCGGCTACAGCAGGCGGACTAGCTGCATCCTGACCTACTGCAGTGCTGCCCCTTGCCTAGACGACAACCACCCACAAGTACTTTCCCGCTGTGCCATCTACGTGAAGTGGAACCTGCTGCAGGCGGAGGTATTCGTGGCTGACCTGGTCGGAGGGCCCTTCGAGTGCTGCGCCATCCGGGTCCGCCTCGACAGTGTTGACACCGCGGTGGCCAGCGTCTACATCAGACCCAAGGAACCATGGGACCCCGGGTGTCTTCGGCGGCTTGCGCACCAACTGCGGAAGGACTTCCTGCTGTGCGGAGACGTCAACACCCACCATCCAGCTTGGGGCGGCTGCAGGACCGACGTACGAGGGTGAGAGGTGCGAGACGTCCTTCTGCAGCTGGGCCTGGTGATCGTGAACACAGGGGTCGTCACCTACCTGCGTCGCGGAGCCAACAGCACCACCACAGCCATAGACCTCAGCGTGGCTACGGAGGGTTGCCGGTACGCCTAGACACCGTTCCCGGACACCTGGAGTTCGGACCACCTGCCCATCCTACACACCACTTTCCGAGGCAAGGCCCCCAGGGTTCGAGAGTACCATGTGGTAGACTGCCGGGTATACCGGCAGCTGCTCAGGCAGGCCACCGGTGACAAGGGCCTCATGCAGCTGGTGGGTGACAGTGCCCGGGCTGCAACCGTCGCTGTTAAGGTGCAGCAAGGGCAGCCTGTTCCAGACATCCGGCACCTAGCCTTGAGAGCAGCACGGAGGCGGGTAGAACGCCAGGCTCTGAAGAAGGGACAACCAGAGCTCTGGACAGTGCTCCGGAAGGTCGACGCCACCTGAAGACGCCACGCCCGAGCGCGCAGGAAGCGAGGCTGGGTGGGCGTCTGCACCTCCATCTACCGATCATGGGATGGCACCAATGCCTGGCGCCTGCTGAAGTGCCTGCTGATGGTGCCACGGCCGTTCAACCAAGTGATGTCCCTGCCCATCCACCTTTCCATCCAGGCAGCGGACCTGGCAGAACAGCTGGCAGACCAGTTTTCTGCGAGGGACATTGCTCAGCTGCCTGCTGCACCTCCCCTTGCTGCGATGCAGTATCCTGCCACTTGCCACCATCCTGGGTGGACAGCCACACAAGTGCAAGAGCTGTGCTGCGAACCCATCAGGAAACGCAAGTTGGAGGCTGTCCCTGCAGGATCGAAAAGACGAAGTGCCCCGGGAGCTGATGGTGTCACCTTCTAAATGCTCTGTAACCTGGACGGAGCTGGCCACCAGCACCTGCTCGAGTACTACAACGACGTCTGGAGCAGTGGGGTGCTACCGGAGTCATGGCGCACTGCGGTCGTCGCCCCGATCCTGAAGCCCCGGAAGAAAGCCATGGTCCTCTCCTCGTACAGGCCAGTCTCTCACACCTCGGCACCGTGCAAGGTACTGGAGAAGGTGACCTTGAAGCGACTTGAATGGATTGCTGGCCAACTCGCGTTCTTCCCGGAACAACTGACTGGCTTCAGGCGCCACCGGTGCACAACCGACTCCATTTCTAACGTCGTCGCCACCCTTGAGGATGCCAGAATCTGCGGTGACGTGGCCATGCTGCTCCTGCTGGACGTGGAGAGTGCCTTTGACAGTCTCCCACACGAGGTCGTCGAGACGTCTCTGGACCGACTTGGCGTTCACGGGTGCCTCCGCAGCTTCGTGACTGCCTTCCTGGCCGGCAGGACCTTCTGGGTTCGAGTTGGAAAGGAGACCAGCAAACCCAGGGACATCACCGCAGGTGTACCACAGGACTCCGTGCTGAGCCCCTTCCTGTTCAACCTGGCGATGGCAGGGCTCCCCACTTCTCCTTCAACAGGCACCAGGTTCCCGGCCCGCTGCTCTGTCTACGCCGACGACGTGGCACTCTGGACCCGGGGACAGAGGCGGTCCATTCCAGCCATCAGGACGTCACTGCAGGCGGCCGTGGATGCAGTGCCCGCCTACCTGAGTGGCATCGGAGTCAAGGCCTCCGCAACCAAGACCGAGGCCCTGCTGATCCACCCACTGGCCGCAGCACAGTGCTACGTGAAGCAGCTGAGGGCGGGCTACCGCATCCTGCCTTGGAAGCTGACGGTGAAGTACCTGGGGCTCACCATCAACCACCGTCTCACCTGGCTCCCAGCTGCCAAGGTCACCTGCACACAGGTACGGTGTGTCCAGGGAGCCATCAGCAAGCTGCAGAAGCGTGGGTGCCGCTGCTCAACCAAGCTGGCGCTTCGACTCAACCAGGCTTCAGCGTCCTCAGTCCTGCTGTACGCCTTTCCACTGGTGGCCCTGACGCCTGCCAGGAGACTGGACCTGGAGGGACATCACAGGAGAGCAGTGAGGGCCATCTTGGGGCTCCCCAGGTACTCCCCCGTGGCAGCGACCCTGGCCGAGGCTGGAGAGTAGCCCCTGTCCCTGCACATGCTCCAGCGTGCTCTGGGGTACGTAGACGGCCTACACCATGTTGCCGACGACAGAACCCTCCTGGAGCGACTTTGCAGCCAGCCGAGGTCACGGATGGCTGGTCTCTGTGCACTCTACCACCAGATGGTCCCAAACCCGCCAGTCCCGGTGGCCTCTCCACCCCCCTACCACCAGCCGCCTGAGGTCCACCTGTCCCTGGACGGGGTAACCAAGCGCCGAACACCTGCTGCAACACTGCAACAGGCCGCCGTCTCCAAGCTCCAGCAGCGACTGGCAGGGCGGCTCCAGGTTTTCACTGACGGATCCGTCATGCCTGACAGTTCAGCGGCGGCCGCCTGCATTATCCCATCTCGGGCCATCAGCAGGCAGTGCTGACTACCCTTCCCGGCAAGCTCGACGGCTGCGGAGCTGGCAGGACTACACCTGGTGGACCTGCTTGCCGAGGACGTTCCGGCTCAACTGGTCGCAGTCCTGTTTGACAGCAAGGCAGCCCTGCAGACGCTGGCCAACCATCGCCGTGCCGGGCTCACGGGGAGTCTCCTGGCAACCAAGTACCGGTCCCTAGCAGCAGCCGGGACGTCCGTCTCCTTCCACTGGCCGCCCTCTCACGTGAGCATAGCTGGCAACGAGGAGGCTGACACACTGGCCAAGGCAGCACACCAGCTGGAAACCCCCATCACGCAAGCCGTGGCGGTGAGAGACTACTCGCAGGCCCGTATCAAGAAGCTCCTTGCCTCGGTCCATCCGGACCAGAGGGTGGCCAATGGGCGGGGACCCAGGCGTCTTCCTGAGGCAGGCCTCACCAGGAGAGAACGAGCCAACCTGCTGCGGCTGAGGACCGGATGCGTGTGGACCGCGGCCCGCCGCTACTTCAAGGGACGCTGTGCCTCCCCAGCCTGCAGCCACTGCGGCGACCCCGAGACCCTCGAGCACCTCCTCTGTGCCTTCCCTGCCTTGGCCCAGGAACGCTCGAGGATCACCGCAGCGTACCGGAGACATGGCCTTCCTGTCACCACCCTAGAGCACCTACTGTTCCCATCTCGTCCCCATCTATTAGCGCTCCGGAGCCTGGTGGAGTTCCTGAACGAGACGGGAATCGTGGCCTACCACTGAGGACGGGCCCCTTGCCACCCCTACCTTTGCTTCTGGACTGCTGCTCGTGTTGATGATGACCGTGCCACTGCTCACTTAATCTTCTTTCTTCTTTCCACTTTTCTCCCTTTTCCCTTCCCCGCAGGCACTGTACCGTGCTCCCGACCAGGTTGCAGAAATTAGGTGCCTTTTCTCATCTTCTAACCACTACTACCACCACCGATTCGAAATACGCCGGCGGGGGGCCCCAAGCACTCGCGACGCACACGTTGCATGCGCGTCTCTTGCGCTTTGTATGCACGTAAGATGCGCATCACTTAACCCGGTCGGTTGCGGTTTAGTTGCGGGGTATTTCTGGTATTGAACAAGATGTAGCACATGCCTCCACAAGTTATTGCCGAGTTACTTTCCTTTGCGTGTTGTTCACACGTCTTACCCTTTTGTAGCTTCACGAAACCAGGATGTTGTCGCAGAAAAGGAGGCGTAAAGACAGCGCCTGACTTTTTTTCACCATAAAAACAAGTAGGTATGATTATTCAGCGACCCTGCAGACCCAGATCACTCAGCCACGTGGTAGAACATAAAGAAAAAGGATCGTAACTCTGGCGGCTGTCGTATGTGAGAAACATCTTAGTGATTGCTACATTGAGCACTCGTTCAAAATTTTTGCTGATGGTGCCATCAAATAAATCCCCTGTGAAAAACTCGAATTCAGATTATTATTCTTTATTACATTTGCAGCTCTCTAGATTCTCTTTTGACGCGTCCACGATGATTTCTCGCTGAAATCAGCGTAGCCGACACCAGCATTTCTGCGAAATCAGCTCTTTAATGCTGTCACGCTTATATTTTGCATTACCTTTGATGCACTACTTGACAGTGTCCGCATGTGTACCGGGTGTTTCAAGAAATCTTTCCAAAATCTTTAAAAGTCAAGAAAATGTGATATTTTGACTCGGAGCTTATTTATGAAAGTTAAATTACTTAGTTTTGAAGAGTTCTGCCAGCGTTAACGTCATGAGAGAATAGGACTTCTTCAGGCGAAGGACTCCTTTGAGTAATGGAAAAATCGGCTTCTTGTAAATTATGAAGCGTGGAAGCTTGGGCAAGTTGGTAGAACATAACTGAATGCAGGAACAGCGCAACCTACAAGTAGTTACTTCGTAACTACGGAAGCGAAAAAAACACAAGGACACAAGCAGCGCTCTTTTCTGTCCTTGTGTTTTTTCGCTTCCGTAGTTACGAAGTAACTACTTGTAGGTTGCGCTGTTCCTGCATTCAGTTCTTGTAAATGTTGTGGCATAATGAAATGAACCAAATGCCGCGACTTTCACTGTTGAATTGTGTTGAACTTCGTTACAGTTGCCCTTCTTCCTGGGAGACCGCGCGTATCAGGAGCGTAGCCATGCGGTGGCACACTGGGCACCTCCACAACCCCACCCCCCCACATTTTTTTTCGCCATGACATAGAGAGCAAAAAATGATCATTCAAGGGGGTGCGCCTCCCGAAATTAGGGTGGTGCCCCCCCCCCTAATAAACAATTCTAACTGTGTGCCGGATTGATTTATTTATTGGTAATTTTCGACCAAACCCTCGATATCGCGCACTGTAATATTGACAATATGGTGTACGTACGTTCTTAAGTGCAAAGAAGGCAGATTGCTTTACGCTTCTCCCCCAACCAGCGTTCCGCAGCTGTAAGTGAGCTGCGAGAGCCCATATCGGCGTCTGCCGCACGTGCGCGTTGGCTAGAGTGTCGGTAGAAATGCCACCGACACCGCTTCGCTCGGGCCACTCGGCATAACACGGTCCTAGAGAGCCTTCATGTACGCGCGTCACTGCACATAAATGCCCTGGCTTACCCCTCCCCCTCTCCGTGCTGAAAGCTCCGTGACGTAAGAAAGTAGCAGCGCTTATTTATCGTCCCCACAACACCCTCGCCCCACCGTCAGCCTCCTTCCTTATCATCCCCTCTTTCAAGGTGGCCCTCTATGCGTGTCACGTAGGTGTTATCGCGCGATACTTGGTTTTCTACGATATGGAAACCGTCGTCCACGTGCTGGATGTGCCTTCAGGAATTTGCCTGCAGCCCACCCATAGAGAAATTTAGCATGTAAAAAGTGGCCACTGGAGCCTTTTCGCGGCCCAGCAAAGAAGGGTCCGACCCACCGCTATATGGCGTACCCATCCTCGCTTTTATTTCTCTATTAACAAATCAGGAATACAATGAATACCCAAGTTTGGCATCCATTTTTGCATAGACGAAATTTCGCTAATTTGTGCAACTTTCTCTTATTTGCTCTGCATCATGTCCCGCTGAGGACTTTTAATTCCTTACAACAGAAAACAGTGAAGTATTACTAGAAAGTGTTGTCTTTCTGCATTTCTTTTGCACAAAGAGACACAATTATGTGGTTTAGATGCGCTCTACATGTATTCCCGGCATGGAAGCATGGGTGTGTAGCATGATGGAAATGACACTTACTTTCGGAGCATCAGGGGGGGTTCAAATCTCATTGTCGGAAAGAACAAAATTTTGTTATTTAATTTATATTGGAGTCATTATCGGGTCTGACAACCACTCGTGGCTCTGAAAGCAGCGCAGTAGCTGTGCCGCAGGGCCTTACTGGAGTGTCCGCTCTTTATGTAAGTATGTTTCTCTATGGCCCACCACGGTCCTCAGTCCGGCGAGCCATCGGCAAGCCGCAAACGAGAAAATAATCGGTCCCTCCCCGTCAAGCGTTTGCTTCGCGACGTTCGCTCATCTAAATAAAGTATTATAGCAGTCTGCTTTGTTTCGTCCAGTTTTGCGGCGAACCTGCACAGCCCCTGTAGCACGGTGTAAGAATGTTGTCGCAGTGCAACGCGAACAAAGGATGACAGCAACTTGCGGTAGCGAACGAGCATGTTCAGGAATCTACCAAACATTTCCAACGTCGTTTCTTTCATTTACACACATGCCAATATTCTTACACCGTGCTCAGCAGTCATTGTCGCAGCAGTATTAAGCGTTCCACACGTAGCCTCATCAGAGGGTGAGAGTGAATAAAAAATGGCAGCATATCCACGGAGTGAATGATGGGGAGTGGGGTGAAGCATTCGTCCGTCCATTCGTTCTTGCTTCCGTCCGTTCCTGCGTACGTCTGTGTAACCGTCCATGCGTACATCCACCCGTCCGTGCGTGCGTCTGTTCATGCGTCCGTCCCTGCGTTCGTCCATGCATCCGCGCCTGCGTCCGTTCATGCGTCCATTCATGCATCTGTGTGTGTGTCCGTTCGTCCTTCTATTCAGCACTCCAAGTACCACCATATCGCATCTTTTCATCATATATTCTCCATATAGAAGCACCACCATCCAGCGGACATTTCAAGGACTAAACGGGAGGTGGCACATGCACACTTTCTTGCGGCTTGCGCTTCGGGTTTACTTCCCACCTTTAACCACCTCGAGTTCATGGTATATACTAGTTCACTGTATTCATGGCGATGCGGCCCAACGCTCGCTAAACCTTTCTAAAACCATGGAGGTTACACCCAGCGAGTATAACGTAGCAACCCTTTCTTGTCAGATCGTGCTCAATGTACATGCCAATAGCTGATAATGGAGATCGCAGCGTGCGCGTTACCTAAAGGCCGAATGCTCCTGTCTCTCATTTCCCCTTAGCAGCCATTAACATGTGAATTGAGCACTATCTTTTATTGTTCAACAACGAACAGAAAAAATCTCTCACCGGAACCACCTTGGAGGTCAAAATCGTAAGGACCGCTATTTCGGGTATGTGCCACTGGTGGTTACGTACTACGAGGGACGCACAAGCCACGAAGGAGCTTCGCCATTAAAAGATCAATGATAAGGCGACGCTGTGGCACCGTGATAGCGATGCTTATTTGTGGTTTAGCCATGGCTAAAACCAAAGAAAAGTAATTCTTCAGAACTATTGAATAGGTTCACTGTCTGACCATATTCACGGCTTTGAATGGGCTATCGCTTTTTTTCTGGGGGGGGGGGGGATATGCCGTCATAATTAAAGGGCACTGAAGAAACTCTATATTGAAGAATTGCTCACAGAGGTTCTATTAAACGCGGCGCAGGAGGCCCCTTTTTCATTACCCCAATATTTTTCGATTTCATGGCCTAATTTATTGACAACCGTAGTTTACATAATAATTATTACACTACATTTACAGACAAGAATAATAATACTCCCTGAAACAGTTGTATTCAATTCGTTGTGTCTTTAAAATTTCAATTCTGTCGTTCATAAGCCTTGACAGCCAAGGAATCTCGTCTCGAGATAATGCACTGACTCACAGCTGATTTTTTTTTTTCAATCTTGCTGTGAAGTAAAGTCTTACCCGACATACAAGCAGCTCGCAGACACCACCTGTTTCTCCAGGAGACTGGGCTCCATCGTATCTTTTGATATGTATGCCTACAAAGTGATGTCAAACTAAAGTTCGCGGTTTTGGTGAAAAATCGGTGATGTCCTCTGAAGGTGACAGCAGGTGCTCTGGAATTCATTGATTATAATAACAGTGTACACTGAACCATAAACGTAGTATTTATTATTTACATTCAATCCAGCTCTATTATTCACGTTGCAGAAACAGTCAATGCAAAAAATATTTTGGGAAGTTATATTACAATTAAAGGCTCAGTATTTAAATAAAAACAGCAATGGCTCTATCACAACACCACCTACAAGATAAACAATATGATGATGGACAAAAACGTCAATTAAGCATGTGGTGGCACCATTTTCCCAGAGTTTTTACGCCGCTCAAAACCAAGTATATAATTCCACACAGGAAACAAACACATCTTGAATCTCAATGTGACACTCCAAGAAGGTCTGGCAATATTTCTCGAATATAGGTTACGATAAATCTTCGAGGCAAATATTCTAGAACCTACATGAAATGCGACAATATGCATGTTGTTGCAGAGGAAGAGTTTTCCGATAGTAGAAGATGTGGTTTCTCTGACTCTGACTGATCCTTTGTATACCACAAGAAACTGAGCACCCAGCCTTTCTGAGTAAGCTGTGTCAAAATAAAAGTACGAGTTTACTAAAGCTTTGGGAAGGAAAGTGTGAGAAAATGTGTTTTCGCCAGGCCGCACTTTTTTACTTGTGTTGCAGCCTTGAATGCTGTCGCCAGGGCATACATGCACTTATCTCAACTGCGTTCCACGGCGGCAAACGAGTAAATACGCACCTTCCAAACAAGCGTTTTACTAGAACACAAGGCAGATCACCCTGCCGCCTACTCGATTTAAAAAAGATTCCTTGCGCCGACGTCACTGACGCCACTAGTGAAGTACCCCCATGGTGCAGCCGCTGGGGCGCCAAGTTTTTTTAACAGACCATTACATGCAGGTTCTTTCGTTTTATACGCACAGAGACCTGACGCGTTCAGCGACGCTGTTATCACATTGATCGCAAGTGAACCACCACGTGATTATGCAGTTTTCACTTCATCAATAGTACAAACACACCTGCGTTAGTGGCGTCACATGCAAGGTAAGGAGCAAATATGTCGCGCTCTCGCGCCTTATTCCCCTGTGCTTCAGGTGCGCAACAATTATTACGGCTTCCATAATCAAAACGATGACAGCGGCAAACGTGCTTGCATTGCACACACACGACTTTGTTCACCATTGTATGTGACTAACAGCCCCAGTGATTCGTCAAATGGCGCGACTGCTGGAATGACAGAAATCAATACAGGAAACTAACGCAACATCTGGAGGCAGCAATGCAGAGGAGACAGTGACATCGCGCAAATGGTGCTAGCAGAATTCATCGAAACCTGTTTGCACGACTACCTGTAGCACACACATTGTTATTTTGTAAGTAAGGGCTCTGAATTCCAAGCAAAGAACCAAGGACGTGGCATTTCTTCCTTGTACTGCAGTACATCTACGTCATTTGTGTGAACACCTCCTCATACTTTAATACATAGTTCGGAAACTTGGTCGCTAGGCGAAGTATAGTACTGGCAAATTGAATATTAAGGAGGAGGTCACCTTGCATGAGGTCGGCCCTGCAAGTAAGAGCAGTCGATAGGTTTATCTGGAAACAGGTCTTCTTGTAATGAACAATGAAACAAAAACACTGCTGAACACAACTGCTCTCGGTCATTGCACGGCACGCATTGAAGAATCAGCATCGTGTATTGAAGGCGCTCGCCAAAACGGCGACCCTTCCTGTGCACGCTTGCCGGTACGAATCCTCATTGATGCTCCTACCTGAGCAGAAAGAAAAAATAATCAACGCATTAGTGGCACTATTCTTTTCCTGCATTTGTACTGACAGTCTGCCTATTTATGTCCACTGCTGGTCTCTTCTGATGCTTCCCTCTTTATTCTGTACTATACTCATTCCGGTTTACCCCTCGAAGTCGTCATTAATTGTAACTTCCTTGACTTTGTTTCCCATTCCGCGGTGGCAGCTAGCTCTGACTGTCTGTCTTACGCAGAACGTCTCCGGCTCAGGTCAACAGGGAATTGATGGACGGATGCTATGAGCATCTCCTTTATACCGGGGCATTGATAAGTGTGTCACCAGGCTCGACAAATGAAAAATAATTTCTTTTTTTAAAGTTGACCTAATAAATAACTTGTCTAGTTCAATAAATCAATATAGGAAAAAAACGCAAATATATAGCCCATTTCCATAGACTTTATGGCAGTATATGCTTATTTTTCCCCTAATTATTTTTATCATTCCCCTATAGTTTTCTGCCACCAATACTCAAACCGTCTCTTATTTCTTTTGCAGCCATGTACAGCTTTCTATTGTACCTAAAACACGTGACTTTATGTATGCCCATGCCCAAGTGGTTGTATATTTCGACATTCAATCATAACATGTTCCGTCGTTTCCTTGCTTGCTTGCTTGTTCCTATATCTCTTGGCTTGTACCTGCTATGGTGGATTGACCAATAAACCAGTGGTTATTGTATTGGGGAAAACGAATTCTGAAGTTCTGAGAAGAAAAAAAATATTATTCAGTCATCTAGGGAGCATAAGAAGGGATAATCAT
Organism: Rhipicephalus annulatus; assembly: GCA_013436015.1. Taxonomy (NCBI): domain Eukaryota; kingdom Metazoa; phylum Arthropoda; class Arachnida; order Ixodida; family Ixodidae; genus Rhipicephalus; species Rhipicephalus annulatus. The sequence goes on along the minus strand of WOVY01003362.1, from coordinate 125,196 downwards.
AAGAGGACTTACGAATAAAGTAGGGAATTAACTAGTATTTAAAAGGTATAATGGATGCTAATTTCAAAGAACAAAACTTTCATTCGTTAAAAATAAAAAAAGAAAATTTAACAAGCAAACTTTCTTGTGTCTCTGAGAAATTTACAAACTTCTATGCAGACGCTCCTGTAGCTGTGGCCCAAAGGAGATTTCCCAAGGAAAAGATATTCTTATATTAAGGGTAATGTTTAATTTTCTTAATATACTTTCGAAATGTTTCTTTTTAGGGCTTGTGAAACGTCGGCAAAAAAGAAAAAAATTGATCAATTTTTTTTGCCTCTTGACAGTAAAAGCAAAGGGGAGATGGCACCTGACCAGATCTGTATAAATAGCAATTAAGAGGCGGAATTCGGCATCGAAATTTTGTGATGCACACTTCCAATTTACGAGAGAGGCACCATTTATTATTTCAAGCAAAAGTAAGATGACCATATTATTGATTTGGTAATCTAATTTTCATAAAATCCTGGAGTAAAGAATAATTACGAAATCGGGATTCAGTGACAAAACTGGTATCAGGTACAATGGATATAACAGGACCATCTAGGGACCATCGTGCGAGAGTGTCAGCCATTTAATTTATATATATACGCCTCGGTGACCTGGCACCCACACCAACCGCACTATACTTCAGTGTTTTGGGATTAAAGAAGCGAAAGCATTCTAAGGGCAATACTCGAATGCAGACACCGAGGCTACGGATATACATAGGGAAAGTGAATGAGTAACAATAACAAGTGCCGAATCATTTATTTAAAGTTTTCCAAGGGCTAAAGTAATTGCTAAAAGATCTGCTGCAAATATAGAAGCGTAATCTGGGAGACGTATTGAGAATCACCAAGACAATGTCCCCGAGAGTGCCTACTCCCGCTTATTCTTCACACATAGATGCATCCGCAGCACTAACATAAACAAATCCCAATTTAAGTAAGTAGTCTTCTGATAAGTCTTTAATATATCTGTTAGGCAGAAGTTTGGCATTAGAAGGAAATATATTACCAAATTAAAATTTGGTTTCAGCTAATGAGTCATGTGAAACAATGCTGCCTATGTTAACGTTTAATGGTTTTAGCTGCTCTTTAACAAACAAAATTAAAGGTCTAGTACTCTAGAAGAGGGCTCATTATAAAATCCTCTCGGTTAGGAAATGAATACGAACTATTAACGTCTAATGGGAGAAGGGTAAATTTTTAAATATGCTTTAATACTAAGCGTGCAAAATCTACGCGCTAGGGTGGAGATTCGGGCTTCTTGATATAACACACTGCTCGCAGTAAATTTAGGAACCCCCGCAAAACTTGGAAAGGCCTATCGTTATAGGATATCGAGAAGATTATTCTTATATGCTCGGCCCCCCAAAATACAATCTCATAATTCAGGACGTTATGTATGCCGTTGAATTCATCATAATTGCTTCATGCTCTCACGACGTCATCCTAGGATGGGATTTTATCTCCCGCCATGACGCCGTCATTCATTGCGCACCAGATAAAATAGAGCTCACACAATTCTCATCTTTGACGCCAGCCGACAGTCCATCTGCTGCAAGCAAGTTACTCGTCAAAGACGATACGGAAGTGCCTGCACAGTCGTCCGCGGCAGTGTCGGTATACTGCGCAAATCTTTCCATACCGCTCTACTCCTCTCGCCATCTCATCGTGTTTTCATCAGAAAAGGCTTGGTGGTTCCTTTCGCGACCGTGCAAGTCACTCACGGCAGCACCACTATTTTTGTTCTGAACTCATCACCGTACAGTGTTACGTTGGTGCGAAGGGGATGTCTCGGAAGCGTGGAACCCATCAAAGACACTCAAGTTATGGATCAACTCGATGACTTGAACTGCCCAAGTTTCAGTACGCTTACTGCTGTTTCTACATCTGCTTCATCCTCCCCTGATGTATTCGGTCCCTCCATTTCCAACAACCTTACACCGAACCAGCGTTCCCAGCGTCTGGGCCTGTTGGAGGAATTCCGCTCTTCTCTCGATGTCGCTCAACCATCTCTCAGCCGCACATCCACCGTTGCGCATCGCATCGACACAGGCGAAAAACCACCACTGCGGCAACGTCCATATCGCATATCTCCCACAGAACGCCGTGTAATCATGAGCAAGTCGACGACATGCTTCGCCGCGATGTTATTCGACCCTCTAACAGCCCCTGGGCGTCTCCTGCCCTTCTCGTCGCGAAGAAGGATGGTTCTGTGCGGTTCTGTGCGGACTACCGACGCCTCAACAAGATCACTCGCAAGGACGTGTACCCACCACCACAGGTAGAAGACGCGATGGGCAGCCTGCAAGGAGCAGAATTCTTTTCATCCCTTGATTTTCGCTCAGGGTAGTGGCAAGTACCTATGGCTGAGGACGCTCGACCGAAGACCGCTTTTGTTACCTCCAACGGCTTGTATGAACTCAACGTCATGCCGTTTGAGCTGCGCAATGCGCCCGCCATCTTTGAGTGCCTGATGGATACCGTTCTGCGTGATCTCAAATGGCACACGTGCCTGTGCTACCTCGATGACATCGCCGTTTTTGCTCCTGACTTCTCCACGGATCTTCAACGCCTGCGGCATGTTTAACGCGTCTGAGTGACGCCAGTCTGCAACTGAACCTAAAAAGTGCCAATTTGCAGCTCGGCAGCTGACAATGCTGGGCTACGTCATGTCCATGGACGGAATTCGCTCTGATCCAGCCAAGCTTCGGGCCGTGAGCGAGTCCCGCAAGCCGACATCCGTCAAGGAACTGCGCATTTTCGTAGGACTGTGTTCCTACTTTCGGCGCTTCATTCAAAACTTCGCGACTATCATATCGCTGCTGACGAAGCTTCTCGGAAGTAACGGGCCTCTCCATTCATGGTCATCACAGTGCGACGATGCTTTCACAACGCTCCGTCGTTTGTTGACGTCACCTCCCATACTCCGCCACTACGAACCTACGGCCCCTACAGATGTACACACGGACCCCAGTGGTGTCGGCCTCGGCGCTGTCCTTGCGCAGCGCAAATCAGGATTTCCGGAATATGTTGTGGCGTATGCACGCCATACGCTTACAAAAGCCGAGACTAATTACACCGTCATTGAGAAAGAATGTCTGGCAATCGTTTTGGCCCTTACAAAGCCCCGACCTTATATGTATGGTCGCCCATTTCATGACGTCACCTACCATCACGCACTATGCTGGTTGTCGTTATTGAAAGATCCCTCAGGCCGTCTCGCTCAGTGGGCTCTTTGCCTGCAAGACTACGACATCCGCGTGCTGTACCACAACGGAAGGCAAGTTGCTGACGCCGACGCCCTGTCGCGTTCTCCCTTGTCTGACGAGAATGCCCACAACTCAGCGTCCCACCTTGCCATTTCTTCCATTAGCATTCATATCATTGCTACTGAACAGCGCAAGGATCAATGGATTGCCTCACTGATACACTTGCTGACTGATCCATCTACTCCATCCTCTCGCGCGTTGCGTCGTCAAGCCCACCATTTTGCCGTTCGCGACAACTTCCTCCACAGACGCAATTAAAAGGGTGACGGCTGCCAGCGGCTACTAGTCATACCCCGCCGTCTGCGCTCTGACATATGCAAATTATTTTATACCCGTGACACACGGGCAAAAGTAAAGTACTTTGAAGTAAACCCCTTTTGTCCCCTAAGGGGACCATTTGCAGAAAGGAGTGGCGCTGATGACACACGGCACCGGACTACTGCTTTAGGCGGTGCCTCAGAAGAACGCTGCAGAAAAAATGGCGCTGTTTGTGGAAGCAGCAAGATTGGAAATATTAAAAAGAATCTGCGCATGCACATCACATTCGGCGACGCCGGAACATAAAACTGTTTTTTTATTGTTTGGTGGCTTATAATGCGCATACCTGTAATTTTCTTTCGCTTTTTTGCGTTTTTAGCAGCAACTTAAGTTCGTCTGGCAACTATGAACAGTCGGTTCGTTGCTGTTTTTGTTTTTTGTCGTGCTTTTTACATGGCTGCGTCCAGCTGGGTCAGTGACGGCGTGCCGCGTTTCATCGTGGTCCTGCGATGTATCAGCGCAGAGACAGAGATAAAGCAACAGTTGAGGTGGGCCTAACTCTTGTCGCCCTCGGCTCCATCGAAGATGAGCTAAACGCTGCGAAGGCAATTTCGCTGTGAATTTGCGCCCGTGTACGGGGAATACTGGCGTCGGTGAGGCTCTCGGCAATCGCCTGGTACACTCCACCGCTCTGCTTTTGCCCTTGCAAGGCGTCCAAATGGTCCTCCCATAGCTTTATCAGCGCCCAGGTCTTCTTTTAAGTCCACTGGACGCACGGTTTTTTCTTCACCGACTGAGCCTACTCCACTGTTACAAGATACTACGTCACCGACACAGCAACTGCCACTGCCAACCCTAACATGATCGCGCTAGTGACGTAATGCAGGCGTTTGAGAGTATGGACAGACTATAGGCCTTCACTTTTCAATAAATCACACTGCTGCTGAAAATGAAAACATTTTCTCAGCGCAAAAAAATACTGACAGGGCACCGCAGTGTTGCGACACGTTTTCTTCTATTGATAAATTATGCACACTGTATGCGAGAGTACTCGCTTCCTGCCAGAAAAGTAGATGCGGGATCTGCTTTTGCGAAAAGGATCTTTGCCGGAAAGGAGTTACTCCTTTTTCGTGTGTCACTGCGCCCGAACGCCTTTCCGAAAGATGTGCCCTTGTCTAAAGGACTGCAGGGTGCCCGTGTGTCAGGGGCATTATTCTGATACGCAATGTGCACACTCCGGGGTATCGAAGACTTACCATCACATTCACGAACTGTACTTTTGGCGCGGCATGTACCGCTACGTGCAGAAATTCGTTCGCTCCTGCATAGATTGTCAGCGCCACAAAACTTCAATGCACCTGTCGCCGGTAGGTCTGCAACCTCTGCCTTACCCTGCCAGGCCATTTGGGTGCTTTGGCATCGATTTGTATGGGCCACTTCCACTAACGTCAGTTGTTAACTGCTGGGCCATTGTCGCTGTGGGCCACCTCACGCGATACGCCAAAACTGCCACTCACCCCACGACTACAGCGAGCGATGTGGCCTCCTTCCTGCTCCAATGATTCATGCTGCGACACGGTTCACCCAGGACCTACTCAGTGATCGAGGCTGCGAGAATTTCTTACAAACCGCTCCCAGTTTGTTAATATCAACAACCGTACCTCTAATCTCTTCCTGTAACGTGCGGAGTACCCCAGGGATCAGTTTTTTGTCCCCTTTTATTCCTTATATACATAACTGACTTGCCTTCAAACCTAACCTGTAAAACCCGCCTATTTACTGATGAATGCGTTATATATGACACTGTTACTGACACTTCAAAACAGTCATCCTTACAAGCCAACCTAAACTGCCTCCAGGAATGGTGTGAGCGCTGGCTCATGCAACTTAACCCGAGTAAATGTAAAGTCATTTCATTCCATCGCCGTCGCATGCCGCTTGTGTATCCGTACACAGTTAATGCCATCCATCTAGAAAATATTTCGTCATACAAGTATTTGGGCGTCACTCTTTGTAGCAATCTTTCATGGAACATACATGTCACTAATATCATTTCATCTGCAAATAAAATACTGGGTTTCCTTAAACGCCATTTAGGACTCGCTCCACAACACGTAAAATTACAAGGATACAAATCTATCGTTCGACCTAAACTAGAATACGCATCGCCAATTTGGCACCCTCGACAATCTTGTCTTACACATGCCATCGAATCGCTTGAAAACCGGGCCGCTAGATTTATTCACTGTTCATACTCTTCCACTGTCAGCGTATCTGGATTGAAAGCAGAATCTGGTTTACCAGATCTAGAACTTCGCCGTCGTATTGCCAGCCTGTCAGTTCCACAGACTTTTTCGTAGTCCCTTGCATGCCCCACCTTATATCGTTCCCGCAACACGCATATGTCACCGCACGAGCCATTTGCTTCAAGTTGCTCGGCCACGTTCCCGGACTTCTGCTTTTTCTGCCTCGTTTTTTCCACGTACCGCACCAGACTGGAACGGCCTTCCCAGCGAAAATGCAACCATTCCCTACCCATCATCGTTCATAGAAAATATCAATAAGCACTTTCTATGTTAAATCTTTGGCTTCTATGTTTTGTTTTTATAATTACTCACCCCTTATGTAAATACCCCCTCGCGGGTCTTTAAGGAAATAAAATGAAATAAAAATGAAATGAAAAGAGGATTTGAAAGCGTCGACCTGTAGTTTTCACTTCCGGTTGTATGTAATCATGTCTTCTGTGCAACTCGTTGCGCCTAACTTGCAGTATCATGGAGAGCTGTTGGTTCTCGCATCAGAAGGCGCAGAAAACACTCACGGCAACTAACAGTGGCTTGATTCTTCAGTGCAAAGTATTTGACAACCCAGCGGGCACAGAAGGACAAGTTCGTATCCGTCAAAACGAATGCTCTGTGCCCCGAAGAGTCCGCGCCTCGAGAGCAAAGATGGTAATCACGAGCGACTGTAAACAAACGCCCACTGCGAGCGGTCCCACGTGATGAAATCGTATCAATACCGACTCGACGGCGGCCTCGGAGAGGTTGGAGGAGGGAAAAAGAGAGGAGGCGCGTGAATACGTCGAGAGGAGGCGCTCGAAAACCACATACGTCGCTACCTTGTTAAGTTTTATGGTGCTTTAACGCTGCTGCATCACGAGCGCTGCGGCAGTGGCATTGCTTCGAGCCACTCAGAAGGACGACGAAGAAACAAATCTGACAGATTGATAGTGGAGAGAGAAACGAGTCTATCGCATGTCCATGAGAAAGCGCTCGCACGCAGGGTCGACTTCAGCAGCCGTATATCCATCATGTGGCGCCCCACCCCGACCGCTTCCCAAACGCAGCGATGGCTCCCATGGAGAAGCGTTCGTTTGCACTGGCATTGAATTAAATAAAGGAGACGTTGGCCCAAGAAAAGAAAATTAAATTGTCACTGCTTTCCTTCCTGTAATTTGGTGGTTATAAATGCTGTGGTTATGAAGTGCACCATTTTCTTCTTAGGTGCGCCCAAAGTTCAGAAATTGCGGACTGGCCGGAAAAGCGTTTTGCTACCCGTGTACATATTTCTCAGGCAAATATTTTTTTTCAAAACTACCCTCGAAACCCTTGTTGTTGCTTATGCTTACCCTTGCGGCGAATTTCGCCAAAAGCACGAATGGCGACCCCGACCTCGTGTTCAATCTGATCTGGATACACCCTACGTTTGTACTAAGAACAGAATACCACAGTCTTTGATTCCATCGTGCTTGACAGCAGAAGTATCTAGCCCAATTAGGTGTGGCGCTAAGTGTTTGTTGGCGGCAGTATATGCTCAGATATCTGAATACTTCTATTGTTTTTGAGTTGGCATCCTGTAAGTGGACTTACCTAGGGGTAACAAGAAGAAGAACGGAAACCAGCAGAATATGAACACGCTTACTATGATTCCGAGCGTTTTGGCTGCCTTCTTCTGACGCTTGAACTTAGCAAGACGGCCTTGGACGCCAGCTGATGACGCATCATCTCCCGCCATACATGGCGTGTGCGCTCGTAGAATCAGCTGACCGCCTTTTATAGTCTTGACGCCAGTGCGCAGGAACTTTGTCTGGCGAGTGGCTGCCCTGTAGATGCGGTAGTAGAGGAGAATGATCACCGCTGTCGGAACGTAGAAGGAAACACAGACTGAGAAAACAACGTAACCCGTCTGCTTCGTGACTTCACCGACGAACGGATCTGCAAGAGGAGGCTCCCGCCAGCCGAGTAGAGGCCCCACAGCTAGATATGACAGCTGACAGCAGCCAGATGAGGACGCATGCAACCAGGGCTCACCGGTGCGTCACCACGCTCGAATAGGTGAGCGGCCGTGCGACACCAACGTAGCGATCCACGCTGATCACACACAGGCTGTTGATGGACGCTGTCCAGCAGAGTACATCTGTGGCTGCCCTCACGTGGCAGAAGATTTCGCCGAAGTACCACTGTTTGTCAAAGATTTCGAGCGCCGCCGAGAAGGGCAGCACACTTGCGCCAAACAGGAGGTCAGCGAGTGCCAGGTTCACGATGAGACAGTTGGTGGCTGTGCGCAAGTTGGCGTTCAGCAAAACGGCCATCAAGACCATAAGGTTGCCGCTGATGTCCAGAAGGATTATGGCAAGCAAAAGGCCGCCTTTCAGAAGCGCCACAAGGGTCATTTTTGTAGAATCTGTAGCGTTCATGTCCCAGAATGATGACGAGGTGTTTTCTACGATGCCGAAATACAGCAGCCATGGCTCGCTCCGGTTTACCTCCATCACCGCAAAATGTCAGAACGCGGCCACCTGTAAATGTTCACCTGAAATAAAATGTCGAGTGTTACTTATCTCTTATATGCACCCCAAGTATCACGTCACTTACTGTAATACTAATGACTTTCTGTGAATACTTTGGCAAGTTTATTCATTAACCGCATAAATTCCTTCTTCATATACCGATATTATTGAGATCTAGCCGACATTGATGTCAAGGAAAGTATAAGGGATGATATTAGAAGCAACTGTAATGTAAATGTGAAGAAAGCAGAATGGACGAAAAGATAACTTGCCGTGGGCAGGGACCAAACCCACGACCTTGGAAAGAAGCGTCCAATGCTCTACCGACTGAGCTGTACCTCAGACCCTCCACTTTATGGTGCATATATGTGGATCAAACGTGAGAGAATGAGTCAGCGCCTCCAGTAGTTGTGACGGTGAGTTAACAACACTCTTTTCCTGCTTTTTTGGTGTCACGTAGTAGGTGATATAAATACGAGTTGGCATCTGACCACCTATCTCTCGTATACCAACTGAAGGCAGTATGTCTGCCATAATGAGACCCTCGGCATGAACGAAGGAAACAAGTCTGTCACCGTGGCGTGCCACCAAACAGGCAGAAAAAAAGTGTTCCGCACTCGCCATCATGGCTACTGGCGGTGTATAGAATAACGCTTCCACATTTAATGGTCATATATACTTCATACAATGAAAAAGGGGATAGCCGCTGTGGAAGCTCAGATGGTAGAGCATCGGGCACGCTATTCGAAGGTCGCCTGTTCGGTCCCTACCCACGGCAAGGTATCTCTTCGTACACTTTTCTTTTTTCCATCAACATTCGAAATAGTTAATTTATCATCCCCCATACATTCTTTGGCATGACTTTGTTAAACCTCATCAATGTTGTGGTTAACAAAAAAAGTGGGCCCTTACATCTTCACTTCTTTCCTTCATTCATAAAAAGGGCCTCGTTCTGACATACTTAAGCGCGTATTGACAAACCAACCTCAACCTTACGTCGAGTTTGCGTCACCAGTTTTAGGCCTTCTTGCGCATGATGAACAAAGTAGGCCAGTGTTCATTGACCAAACTTGTTATCTTCTACACTGTCACCATTCTTGTGCCCATCAGAACGAATGTAGAAAGTACAGGAACTTGAAGAGAACGTGAAGTAAGGCCAAGGTTTGTTTGTGAGCAGCGGCCTTAGTACCTTCAGTAGGTATACGAGGGATAATTGGCCAGACGCCAACTCATAACAAAATCACATGACCAGGATTTAGGCACATTAAACTTACTCTATATGCTACCTTTCGTAGCATACATAGTTACTCTAGCTCCATGGGGGAGAGAGTGCCCCCTGGTGCTGGCCCGGGATATTTTAAAACAGCTTGATTTAGGCTCTGATCCACTGCCAACGGACTGTTGGCCATCCTGTGTTGCAGCTATTTTAGAGGGAACAGCGATTTCATAAGGAGCTTCCCTTTCCCGCCGTGGTGGTCCAGTGCCTAAGGTACTCGGCTGCTGCCCGCAGTTTGCGGGTTCGAATCCCGGCTTCGGCGGCTGCATTTCCGATGGAGGCGGAAATGTTGTAGGGCCCGTGTGCTCAGATTGGGGTGCGCGTGAGATATTGCAGTAAATAGTGTAAAGTGAAACGTAGCAAATACATTCTGTGCACTATACGCCGTAAAATGTCACCGGTAAACCATGCACATATAGAAAGGGTCATTAGCTTTGAATTCATCCTATTTGAGACACGCGATATGAACAAATGCTTAAGTAGTACACGTTGAAGCTCCATTTTTTTATTATCTGGTCTATTGGAAACATACTGGGCACCTCGGTGAGTATGCAGTTCGTGATGCTTAAATCAGCCAATGAGAATAAACTAGTGTACGTGGCATGTTCATTTGGATAGAAGGCATCACTTATGGTAAAAGGACAACGACACCAAACTGCCTTTAAAAATCAATTGTAATTGTGCTTCCAGGAGCTGCGTTATAATGTTTGGCTCATCTGCGTGTTCTCAGGAGTCTTAACTATGCCGACAGACCATGCCGAGGAAGTTTTGCAGGGCCCCTTTAACACCAGTAATGTCTGTGTAGCTCATCAATATAGTTAAATATAAATAAGTAAAAAACGTGGCTGATCCTTCTTCTTGGAAATCGGTATAAGAAGAAAGTGCAACATGCCTTCACAGAGGTAGTTGAGCGTTCTTTCGCTACGAGGGCGAGGGCACATGGAGGCGTAAATGTTGTAGGCCCGTGTACTCAGATTTGTGGGCACGTTAAAGAACCCCAGGTGGTCGAAATTTCCGGAGCCCTCCACTACAGTGTCTCTCATAATCATATGGTGGATTTGGGACGTTAAACCCCACAAATCAATCAATCAAGGGCGAGGGCACGAATGCTACGGGTAAAATAGCAATCTCATATGAAGAATGCCAAGCAGCTCCTAACTTCCAGCACGTACTTCATGCAGAAAGCAGGCACAAAATCAGCATAGACGTCTAGAGCGGTGCGCCGCCGCAACGCGCCGTCACCGCCGCTCGTCTTTTCTCGCGCCATTCGCCCTGCCGTCGAAGTGCCGAGAAGGGCCACGCCACCACTGCCATCGCTTAATAAGTGCGGCACGGGGCCGTTAGTCTCATTTTAACCCGAGCGGAGAACCTGGGCATAAAATTTATGACTTCACGTTCGTCTCCACAGCTTTAAGCTTTTTTATCGCAGTGTTTGCGCGGTCTTGACTACTTTCTTTTGCCCGTGTTTCCACGATATGTCTATATAAGACCCTAAAACACCTTCTGACGATACAATGTCGAGGATATCTTTCTCTCCGGGCGTTTGTCTTCCTGACGCCAGAACAGTGATTTACGCCACATTGGGGCGTACACTGTTGAATGGTTCCTATTCGAGAAATACAAGTTGTGAATTGTGTCCAGCCTTGGTTTGCCATGCAATCGGCCCCTGCTCCTCCTCATCTCGCACGACTATTGCGCACGATGAACTCGTGATTTCCCAGCAATTCACGAGTTTCTGATTGCGCAGGCTGAAATAACAAGGGAGTAGCCGACAGGCTGATACGCTGAACGATCAGCGCGCACATTTCTCACGTGATTTGAGAAGACATAGGTGTCGAAAAGAGAACGCCTGTAATAGTTTTAGAGGAGGCGCTTTAGTTGAGTGTAGTGGAGAACGCGGACGAGCTCTTTGCAGCAAAGACAACGCTGCTCTCCAAAAACAAAAAAGGGGGGGGGGCAGTCGAATTTGATGGTTTCTGTAAGTGTTTTTTTATTATTATTACGAGGAGAAGAATTATGGGAAGACGGTCTTTCATCATCGCCGTCATGCTCTGTGTAAAGTCCAAAGAGATAACTTTTATACGCGCATTGTATTTTGTTCCCGCGTGTAAAATCTCGTGAGTGCTAGCGAGTAACACCTCTGAGACATATATAGATGAACCAGGCTGCTCAGCTACGTCGCGCGGAGAGCGCATGCGATAACATCGCTCCGCGCGCGATGCCTGCCGTTGATTTTTGCTTAACCGAAAAGGAAGCCATTTTTGTTTTTGTTTTCTGGAAGCAGGAGTATGAAGAGACGTTGAAGCTGCGTGGGTCTATCTGCTACTGTGAACTTTAGTATGAGGGCTTGGTAACGAACGCTATAGCACACGTGCTACTTTAGCAGGCCCCAGCGAACGTCTATGCGCTTTGTTATCACTGCGCGAACGGTGCTGTTCCTGAGAGCGGCTGTATTTACATTACCAGCGATTTGCAGTTTTTCGATATCGGATGAAAAAGTTAGCTGTAGTCTTCGTTCATTGTGGGGCTATGTGCTTCTGTCGCATGGTTTAAAATGTGAAGTCATCGTTGGGCTCTCCACCCAATAGCAGCTGAAATTGTCTTGAACCTAGTATATTCTCCTCAAAAATCTGAAATCAAAACAGTTTAGATTTTTTCAAAATAAATGACACTTCCGTTTGAACACACAAACCTCATATTTAGAAGAATTTGAAAGTTGTAGTGAATTCTGCATTTTAGTTGCGCTGCTGCTCACGTTTCGTCACATTGTGCAATAAGTAGTATCAAAAATATAATAAATTGAAGTCAAGAGACCCCGAGTACAATACAAAAATATTTAATCTCACTTGTCACACCGCGGAATCAAATCCCGGCTGCAGCGGCTGTATTTCCGATGGAGGTGGAAATATTGTAGGCCCATGTACTCAGATTTGGGTGCACGTTAAAGAACCCCAGGTGGTCGAAATTTCCGGAGTCTTCCACTATGGCGGCTCTCATATTCATATGGAGGTTTTGGGACGTTACACCCAACATATCAATCATAAAATCACCCGTCACATGAAACGCTTACGTAAGAATGGCCATTACAATTGTAATGATAATGCTTCACGTAGTTTATGGAAAATTAAGTTAGAAGCTAAAATAAGACAGGCTAAGAGCGAACCTTAGCAATGCCTTGGCTACACACACACACACACACATATATATATATATATATATATATATTTATATATATATATATATATATATATATATATATATGTATATTGTAGTGGGGAATTTGCAACGCAATGACCAGTGGGACCATCTCTGAGTGCGAAGCGCGAGCGTGTGCACGAGCTGTAGACGCTAGACTGCTCGAGTATTTGTGTCCGTACTGGCTGTCTGCCTGCTACCTGGCGTCGCTATTAAACTCCCTAGCACAGTGGTGGAAGTGTGCTGGGTACGTACGAGGAAGAGCCGGCCGAGTCGCAGCCCACCTTCTCACGGCTTTCTCGTCCCTACGACAGCTGGCGTCAGGGTAGCCGCAAACTCGACTGTACGGCGCTATATTGTCACGTGCTCGCCCAAGAAAGATTATGACAGTTGTGCATGTGCCACGAAGGACTACGAATTGGACGAAGAAGAAGAACTCGCTTGCGCGTTCTAATTAAAAAGATCGACCAGCTTCTGGCGTCTCAGTCTCTACGGCAAGACCTCTGTTTTGACGTCGTGACACTGGTGGAGGCGCTGGGGCCTACAACCGGATGCAGGACAGTCTTGCTCGGACCCGTTCACCCAGTCCAGAGACCCAGCCCCTCGTCACGACTCCGGTGCACCGATTCAGTCGGCGCCTACTAGGCCTAAGTCCGGAGTCCGTATCTGTTCCGCCTCTAACCAGCATGGCAGCTCCTACCACATCCACGGCTACCCTTCCATCGCAGACCACTCTTCCCTCCCAGGTGACTCTTGAACATAATCGTGTTCCTGAAGTTTTTCATGGGGAAGAGTACGAGGACGTCGAGGACTGGCTCGAACAGTTTGAACGGGTCGCTGTATCTAACCACTGGAATGAACAGCACAAACTTGGCCGTGCATATTTCGCCCTGGAAGATAGCGCTCGCACGTGGTACGAGAACCACGAGGCTACTTTCCAATCTTGGGAAGATTTCCGTCGACAGCTCCTCGCAACATTTTTGAACACGGACCGATGGGATCGCGCACAGCAACTGATTGAGGCTCGCGCACAAAAACCCAATGAAACAGCCGCCATGTACGCAGAGGGTATGATCCGTCTGTTTCGACGAGCTGACCCTGACATGCCCGAGGCAAAGAAGGTGCGTCACCTAATGCAGGGTGTCAAAGAACCAGTGTTTGCGGGCCTCGTACGAAATCCACCTACAACCGTAGATGAATTCATAAGAGAGGCGACTGTCATCGAGCGCGCACTGCGACAACGATACCGACACTTTGACCGCCTGCCGAACCACACGGCAGTAAGTGCTGCAGCTCAGAACACTGCCGTGTGTGAAAGTTCCCTACGACAAATGATTAGGGAAATACTGCGTGAGGAACTTCGGGCCCTCTGCGTCCCTCCTAACCAACCGCCCGTCGCATCTGTTGCCGAAATCGTCCGCCAGGAGTTGAGGCAAGCCGTTACACCACCGGTGCCAAGTCCTGAGCCACATCCAGCGAGCTACGCTGATGTGGTCCGTCGTCCTCCACCGTCATTTGTGGCGACACCCTTCCAGCCACGACCCGCGGCCGTACCTTGGTGGCAACGGGATTCCATGAGACGACCACCAGTCCGCCGAACTGACTTGTGGCGCATGGCCGACCGTCGACCTATTTGCTTCCGCTGCGGAGAACCAGGCCACATTGCTCGCTATTGCCGTCATAGCAATTCCGGCTTCGGGAACTTTTCTCGTCCCGCTTCTTTCAGCTCTGAAGACCGTCGTGACCACAATGCCGATCAACTGTCGACTGGCCAAGCAACTACACCGCGTCGCTGGCGATCTCCATCTCCTGCGCGTCACCGTGGCTTCCCTCAGAGCTACGCGGACGTCACCAGAGGCCGTTCGCCTAGCCCGCGCCGGGGAAACTAACTGCTGCGACCTCCGGGGGCAAGGTTGCCAATCGTCGAGACACCGAAAAGTTCCCCCTATCATCGCAAGAAGATATGACAACCACGACGAATACGACGACGAATACGACGACGAATACGACGACGAATACTAATGCCGGTGAAGTTGTACGTGCTGATCTTGGCGTTTTCATTGACGGACATTACGTTACAGCACTGGTCGACACTGGCGCCGACTTTTCAATCATGCGACAAGAACTCGCCGACCGCCTTAGAAAGGTCAAGACACCGTGGACAGGGCCACACATAAGAAGTGCTGGTGGTCAGCTGATGACTCCCACGGGTAAATGCACCGCTCGACTTCGCATTGGGAATTCTAGCTTCGTGGCCACTTTCGTCCTGTTGCCAGACTGCTGTAAAGAGCTAATTTTGGGCATGGATTTTCTTCGAGATCATGGCGCTGTTATCAACATCCCTCAACGCATGGTGACGTTTTGCGCACATCCGTATGTCGACGACAACAGCGACGAACTACGCGGCAGTTTGCGAATAGCCGACGACGTGACGCTTCCACCGAGATCCTGCTGCCTTGTGTCTGTGTCCAGTGGGCGGCCTTCCTATAAGGATGTGATAGTGGAGCACATAGTCGCTCTTTTGCTCACGCAAGGCATTTCCATCGCGAGAGGCATCCTAACGCTTACTGGTGGACAGGCAGAAGTGCTCCTTACAAACTTCAGCAACGAGCGCCGTCAAATACAGAAGGGTACCGCAATTGCCTACTTCGACGATATAGACCAAGCCGGGGATTGCTGTGCTTTGCATCCAAATGACGCGACAGTCCCTGCCTCGACAACTTTGTCGGTGGACATCTGCTCCACGCTACCGCCCTCTGATAGGAAGCGTCTGCTTGGACTTATACACCAATTCGAAGATTGCTTTTCGCGTACGTCAAAGGTCCAGCGGACACCATTGACCAAGCACCGCATCATTACCGAAGACAACACGCGACCGATTCGGCAGAACCCCTACCGTGTGGCTCCGAAAGAACGCGAGGAGATTCAGAAGCAAGTACAGCAGATGCTCGTGGATGACGTCATACAACCTTCGAAAAGTCCTTGGGCGTCCCCCGTGGTTTTGGTCAAGAAAAAAGACGGCAGCTTGCGTTTCTGTATTGATTATCGCAAGTTGAACCAGGTCACGAAGAAAGACGTCTATCCATTGCCTCGCATAGACGATTCACTCGATCGGCTGCGTCATGCGCGCTATTTCTCTTCAATGAACCTCCGAAGCGGGTACTGGCAGATAGAAGTCGACGAGAGAGATCGTGAAAAAACAGCCTTTGTGACGCCTGATGGCCTTTACGAATTTAAGGTGCTTCCTTTTGGGTTGTGCTCGGCGCCAGCCACTTTTCAGCGTCTCATGGACACCGTACTATCGGGCCTAAAGTGGCAAACATGCTTGGTCTATCTAGACGATGTTGTTGTATTCTCAGCATCATTCGAGGAACATCTCAGCCGTCTATCCACCGTACTCCAAGCCATACGCTCGGCCGGCCTGACTTTAAAACCAGAAAAATGTCATTTTGGTTTCAACGAACTCAGCTTCCTAGGCCACGTCGTCAGTCACGAGGGTGTTCGACCTGACCCGGCCAAAATAGACGCCGTAGCGCAATTTCCTGCACCCCGTGACAAAAAGGCTGTGAGACGCTTCTTAGGGTTGTGCGCCTATTACCGACGATTTATCGAGAACTTTTCGTCTATTGCGGCGCCATTGACACGACTCACACGTGAGGACGTCCCCTTCTTTTGGGGTGAACAGGAGCAAATGGCATTCAATGAACTGCGACAACGCTTGCAAACACCTCCAGTCCTTGCGCACTTCGACCAGGACGCCTCTACAGTACTTCACACTGACGCCAGCAATGTAGGTCTAGGTGCCGTTCTGGTGCAGTGGCAAGACGGCTGTGAAAGAGTAATAGCCTACGCCAGCAGAACTCTCTCTCGCACGGAGGAGAACTACTCGACCACCGAGAAGGAGTGTCTCGCCGTGGTGTGGGCAGTCATTAAATTTCGTCCGTATTTGTACGGCCGCTCCTTCAAGGTTGTTAGCGACCATCACTCTTTGTGCTGGCTCACCAACCTTAAAGATCCATCTGGTCGTTTGGCGCGCTGGAGCCTAAGACTTCAAGAGTTTGACATGACCATCGTCTACAAATCTGGGAAGAGGCACACCGACGCCGACTGTCTCTCACGGTCGCCAGTGGATACTGTCGCTCCTGATGACGAAAACATCGACGCGGCATTCTTGGGAGTTGTCAACACGGCCACTATTGCACGAGAGCAGCGCAGTGACCCTGAGCTGTTACCACTCATTGAATATTTAGAAGGACGACGTAAAGACGTGCCGCGGTTATTTGCTAGAGGACTGCCATCTTTTTGCTTGCGAAACGATGTTCTCTATAAGAAAAACTTCTCACCAACCGGTAACCCACACTTGCTCGTCGTGCCTGCCTCTCTTCGAAAAGAAATTATGGAAGCGTGCCACGATGAAGCAACTTCTGGTCATCTAGGCTACACCCGAACATTGTGCCGACTACGATGCAAGTACTACTGGCCAAAGTTATCTGCTGCTGTTAACCATCACGTGCGAACGTGCACCGACTGCCAAAGACGCAAAGCGCCTCCCAGCAAGCCAGACGGTCTTTTACATCCAGTCGAAGCACCAGAAAAGCCGTTCACCCAGATTGGAATGGATTTCCTGGGTCCCTTTCCAACTTCCACAACAGGGAACAGATGGATTATTGTGGTCACTGATTACCTGTCCCGTTATGCGGAGACTAAAGCTATACAGCGTGGCACAGCAGCAGAAGCCGCTCAGTTTTTCATCGAAAACATCGTCCTTCGGCATGGCGCTCCGACAACAGTGATCACAGACAGAGGACCTGCCTTCACCGCAGAGCTTTTGGAGTCGGTTCTCAGACTCAGCGGTACAGCTCACCGGAGAACAACTGCATACCATCCGCAGACAAATGGACTGACGGAGCGCCTCAATAGGACCCTCACAGACATGATCAGTATGTACGTTGACACGGAACATAAAAACTGGGATCAGATATTGCCGTACGTGACCTTCGCTTATAACACCGCTCGACAAGAAACCACTGGAATGACACCGTTCGGTCTGATTTATGGTCGCGAAGTCACGACAACATTGGACGCCATGTTGCCGCATGAGTGTGACGACATCCATGTAGACGCCGAAGAATTCACTCAGCGTGCCGAAGAAGCGAGACAGCTCGCGCGCCTGCGCATCTGTCATCAGCAGCATCAAGATGCACAACGCTACGACACCCGACACAAGTTTGTTAGCTACTCACCAGGCGACAAAGTGTGGGTCTGGATTCCGATACGTCGACGTGGACTGTCTGAGAAACTGCTAAGGCGGTACTTTGGTCCATACAACGTCACACGACGCCTGAACGACGTGAACTACGAAGTCATTCCCGACACTAATTGTAGTTCTAAGCGCCAAAACCGTTTGCCTGAAGTCGTGCACGTCGTGCGTATGAAACCGTATTTATCTAGTTAATTAGCTCCCGGTTACCGTTTTCGTACGACCACTTCATACGCCTGGTAGACCACCTAAGTTGCGCATCGGGACGATGCTTCTTTCGGAGGGAGGCAAATGTCACGTGCTCGCCCAAGAAAGATTATGACAGTTGTGCATGTGCCACGAAGGACTACGAATTGGACGAAGAAGAAGAACTCGCTTGCGCGTTCTAATTAAAAAGATCGACCAGCTTCTGGCGTCTCAGTCTCTACGGCAAGACCTCTGTTTTGACGTCGTGACAATATTCCGTGCCTTCTGCATCGGCACTTATGCGGCACCTTTATCGCTGACTCAAAGTGTGCACATGTCGAAGCGTTGATGACTTCCACTTTCCTATAACTCTGCTACTATCAACACAGAATGCACCGCTTCGTCCTCCGCTAATGGCCCGGTGTGCGACCGAAGGCGGCGCTGCGAACCGCGATTGCACGATGTTCGTTCGAGGATTCGCGCACTTTCGACGCGGGGCGCCGTATACAAACCACCGTAGTGCTAAAACTCGGCAAATAAGCAGTTCAGTTGTTTATCTTGTGTGTGGTGGCTACCAACGCTTTTCTAATAACTATGGTTACCCGCTTTTAACACGCATTTTAAAAGCACAGTGCTTTGTTTCTTAAAACTGCGGCCGCTTCTCTCAGCGGCGACTACTGCGCAATGGTGGAGTACTTCTTTGTGCCTCTATATCATCACCCACCCGTGAAAAGGGCATTAGCTTTCACAACAATCCTAAGGACCCGAAGCTTAAGAAGAAGTGGATAGTCAAACTCAGAAATGGAAAGCACCCCATTCCTTCATCGACCGTGTGAAGCAAGCACTTTGCTGACAGTGACTTTTGCTACACCCGCCATACGCTCCGCTCTTCGGTAACTTTCCAACCGTGTTTCAACGCCTCACCTGTACTTCAGCTATTTATTGCACGCAGGCTATAGGCGTAGGCCACTTACACCCGGTGAGGCGCCGTCCTAAACCTACCACGAATGCCCTATAGACAGAGAGCCGACGACGGATGTGGCCTCCGAATCGCTTCGGGTAAGCACGAGTCGTGAGCGCAGCTGAGCAGCGCAGGTCAACTGAGACTACAGTTTTATTAAAGACGATAGTCTTATAAAGACAATAGTATTTCTTGGGGACCTTCGATGCAAAAGTTTTGGTCTGTCTGTCTGTCTGTCGGTCTGTCTGTCTGTCTGTCTATCTGTACGTTTGTCTGTTTGTCCACGCTTAACGGTACCGGGTACTCTGAACAGACCAGCCGATACCCCAGACGGCCAACCCCATCCGCAGCACCCACCAATGTTACTCAAGGTTCAGCGTTCATACTTGCACGATTGTCAATTATAAAGCAATTATTGTGCATATTTGAGGCACCATAACAACACCGATATATTCTGTATGTGCGTCTTTTACTAGAAAAGGTATACATAGGTAAATCTAAGGACCGTTGGGCTTATCACGCTGCGCTGACGATGCAACGCTTGCTAGAAAAGGCGAGTGTTTCCAACGCTTTGCTAAGACGACACGGTGGTGGAACCTACCCGTCGCTTTGCGTTCTACACCTAATTACCTCTGAGACGGGCAAGCACGCCCGTCTCAGAGCCACGCGCTTCGTTTTCTAAGAAAACAGCCAGATCAAATCAAATCAAATCATTTTATTTTCCCAGAAAGAAACAGGTTCTGGATAGGTTCACTGGCTAAAAGCTGTTTATGGACAACTTGACGAGGCCAGTGAACCCTATACAAGGCAGGTGGGACAATGACAAAGACGTGTATAACAATAAAGACCATAAGCTAACATTACAATACCAAATACGGTGTAATAAAAACATATATATACATTCCTACGAAACATCCTCATACCAGCTTAGCACAGAAGATTACATGGACGCGAGCAAAAAGTAAAAAAGAACACAGATAAATAAATGACAAATAAAATAAATGACGAAAATATCAGGGAAGATATATACAATTTTGCTCCTTGTGTATGTGCTGCATTATACAATGTACATCACATGTCAGACAAACAAAATTAAACAGACAGAATTATGTCATGTAACCTATTCAGTACAGCATGGATGCACACACTGAAAGAAAAATGAAATTGTACTGTCGTACAGACAGCACATTTTACAACGTGAAAAAGTTAGCCTATATTTACAAAAAAGGATGGTAGTTCTTTTAATGAGAATTTGTTTACGTGAGTGTATTTATCAAGAATAATTGGTAAATTGTATTGCAATGTTTGAGATTTGTAATTATTCGGAAACCTCGGAACAATCGAAACATCGCTGCTTCTTGTTCCTAACAAAACATTTTTTGCAGTTAGACATGCGGTTTTTTTAATGAATTGTTTAAACGAAATGGAAGAGAAATAGCAGGATCGCAGAATGCGAAAGATATACATATATTCCACTTCAATAATACCGCAGTCCCGACACAGATAGCACTCATGTCTCACGTGTGACCTGACTTGATGCCCTCGTTCGCCTCCGCTGCACGCTCGAGGCACTCTAACGCAGCGCCTCCAGAATACCATTCGCCGATTTCTTGCGCAGAACATCAAATAAATATTTTGTTCACTCTCCCGACATTTGCAGATTAACATGCAGATACGGGGCCCATTTTTTTGGTTGGTGTACGCACATATGTACGTTGTTTACTGATGAACACAGCGGGGTGCCAAGCGCACTGCTTACCTTAAATTGATAAGTGAAACCTGTGGTCGCTGTTTAGTTGGCATTCACTAAAGGTTGTCACATAATCTTTGTGGCCCTCTGCACGTTATGTACAATGAGCGATAGCTATTTGGTATATTCTGATACCCGAGCGCCGTCCTAGTGCGGTATTAATATTGACGCGCGTATGTGCCAGTGGTGAGGACAACGAAGCAGCGCGAGTGTCTTTGGCCGAGGGCAAAAGACGAAGAAGTCGTTGCCGTCTGTTTTCTGTGATCGATAAATTGTATTTGTTTGAGGCACTTTGTGTGCTCGTCAATCTCGCGTCGTCACACTGGTGGAGGTGCGCGGTACGTCTTCATGCTTGGCACCCCTTTGCGGACCCGACATTCAAGCCCGGAATCACTACCACCCGTCGACACACCAGTCCACCGTTCCAGCCGCCGTCTGCGAGGCCTAGCTCCCGAGCTCAATCCCTTTCCAGAAACTGCCAGCATTCGCTTGCCTCCTTCAACCACCATGGCCACTACAGCTACATCGCACATGACACTTCAGAATCCCATGATTCGTGACTGCTTTCATGGTGAGACCTATGAAGATGCACAAGACTGGCTGGACCAGTTCGAACGCTGCGCGAAGTACAACCAGTGGGCCACCCCAGAAGACAAGCTCGCGAATGTGTACCTCTACCTGAAAGACCACGCCCAGACGTGGTACATCAACGGGGAAAGAAGCATGGCTACGTGGGATGACTTCCGCGACCAGCTGATTGACACCTTTAGTAGTCTCGACAGAAAGGAGAATGCGCAACGTCTCTTGGAAGCTCGAATTCAAAAACCAAACGAGAGTGTCGTTATCTTCGCCGAGGACATGACCCGTCTTTTCGGCAGGGTGGATCCCGAGATGCCGGAAGACAGGAAGCTGCGGTATCTAATGCGAGGCGTGAAGGAGCAACTGTTTGCTGGGCTTGTGAAAAATCCGCCAACAGCAGTAGCTGAGTTCACGAAAGAAGCCACAGCTATTGAACGGGCCCTACAGCAACGGTACCGCCAGCAGAACCCGGTCAACGTTCGAGCGAGTAGCCCTGTCACGACTGCGGCAAGCCTCTGCGACAACAGCAGGCCTCTGCGGGAAGTCATCCGGGAGATTTCGAGGGAGGAGCTTTGGCAGCTTGGTTTAATTCCAGCAACTGAACCGACGCCGGCATTGTCTTTTGTCGCTGATGTTGTCCGGGATGAGGTCCGCCATGCTCTCTCTTCATCCGGCTATAATGGTGTGCGACGACATTTTACTTATGCTGATGCAGTCCGACGCCCCGTCGTCGCTCCTTCAGCACAGCAGACCCCAATGACTGGACCACCACTACTCTGCAAACACAGCCACTGTCAGCACCGACCACTTTCGCAACCTCACCGATTCCTCCGACAAGACGAATGCCGTATAACCAACATGCCCCACAACGTAGCCCCACAACGTGACCCAATAGTGAGTCTCCACTTACCTACCAGCGTCGGAAAACCGATTTGTGGTGTACCGCTGACCGTCGACCGGTGTGCTTTCATTGTGGCGAAGCTGGGCACGTCTACAGAGTTTGCCGTTATCGCGACGCTCAGTACTCGAGATTTCCTCGCTACCCTGATTACATTGCCTACGACGATCAACGCATGTACAACTACGCCCCTGTGAACACACCGCCGCAGAATACAGTGATGCCCAGATCACGTTCTCCATCTCCTGCGCGGCCCAGTTCACCTAATCGTCGCAGTTTTGCTGACGTCACCAGGGGCAGGTTCCCTAGCCCGCGACGGGGAAACTAGACGCAGCGACCTCGGGGGGTGGGGTTGCCAATATTAGAAATTCCGAACAGCCCCCATTCCAGACAAATGACAGCTCGAAGCCATCGATACCGAAGAAGACGACAGCAACGACTAATTCGAAGAATGAGACAACTGCCGACGTAACCGACATTATCAGCGCTGACCTCGTCGTTCACATTGACGGCCACCAAGTGACGGCACTTGTGGACACTGGCCTTCACTTTTCTATAATAAGCCTACAGCTAGCCCAAAGACTAAGGAAGGTTAAAATGCCATGGAAGGGACCCAATATAAGAACTGCAGGAGGTCAGTTGATGACACCGGTTGGAAAGTGCACGGCCCGACTCTTCATTGCTGGTTCCACCTTTGTCGCCACCCTCGTCATTCTCCACGAGTGCTCTAAACAGCTCATATTGGGAATGGATTTCTTGCGCGAATACGGGGCAGTGATTGACATCCGTGACAGAAGCGTAACGTTCACTGTAAGCTCGGAGACTGCTACAGATGAGGAACACCAGCCACCTCGCTTCCGTATTGCCGATGACGACGTCATACTGCCGCCACGAAGTTGTTCTCTCGTATCCGTGCACTGTGACAAATTACAAAATGGTACTGGCATCGCTGAACACATCAAGGAGCTCGCATTCACTAGCGGCATTTCTGTTGCCAGGGCTGTCATCACTGTTATTGACGGATGCGCTGAACTGCTATTGACAAATTTCAGCAGAGAACGCCGACACATAGTTAAAGGCACGGCTATTGCCTATTTTGACGAACTCTCGCAAACAGAAGATTGTAATTTAGTGGAGGAAGCAGCAACGTCTACTATCACTACACCGACACCTGTAGACGTTGGTCCAATGTTATCTCCCATTGAGCGAGACCGCCTTCTCACGCTGATAAACAAGTTCCACGGCTGCTTCTCATCCACATCAAGAGTTGGTCAAACGGCACTGACGAAACACCGCATTATCACGGATTCCGATGCCAGACCCATCCGGCAAAATTCTTATCGAGTCGCCCCAAATGAGCGTGAGGGAATTCAAAAACAGGTGAAAACGATGCTAGAAGATGGTGTTATTCGGCCGTCTAACAGTCCTTGGGCATCACCTGTAGTACTCGTCAAAAAGAAGGACGGTAGCTTGCGTTTCTGCGTCGACTACCGTAAGCCTAATCAGATCACAAAGAAGGACGTCTACCCTCTGCCGCGTATTGATGATTCATTGGATAGACTACGAAACGCACGCTACTTTTCGTCTATAGACTTAAAAAGCGGCTACTGGCAAATTGAAGTGGATGAGAGAGATCGTGAGAAGACCGCCTTTGTTACGCCCGACGGACTTTATGAATTTCAGGTTCTTCCTTTCGGTTTGTGTTCGGCGCCAGCAACATTCCAGCGTCTCGTGGACACGGTTCTGTCGGTACTTAAGTGGCAAACCTGCTTGGTGTACCTCAATGACGTGATTGTCTTTTCGGCGACTTTCGAGGAACACTTACAAAGGCTCGAAGCAGTTTTTGAAGCAATACGCTTGGCCGGTCTTACTCTAAAACCAGAAAAGTGCCACTTCGGCTTCCACAAACTTCGATTCTTCGATCACGTCGTGAGCAGCCAAGGGATCCGACCCAACCCGGATAAAATTGCCGCCGTGGCAAACTTCCCGACGCCATCAGACAAAAAATCAGTGCGATGTTTTTTAGGACTCTGTGCCTATTACCGGCGGTTTATTGCTAATTTTTCGCGCATCGCATGGCCATTGACACAGCTTACTCGGGAAGATACCTCTTTCAGATGGGGCGAAGACCAACAGCAGGCATTTCACGAGCTTCGTCAGCGAATGCAAACACCCCCCGTGCTGGCCCACTTCGATGAAGACGCGCCGACAATACTTCATACAGACGCTAGTAATGTGGGTCTTGGAGCAGTGCTCGTACAGTCGAAGGACAACAACGAAAACGTGATCGCCTACGCCAGCAGGACGCTGTCCCGAGCTGAACCTAATTACACTACGACGGAAAAAGAATGACTTGCAATGGTATGGGCAGTCCTGAAGTTTCGTCCTTATTTGTACGGCCGCCTATTTTCCGTTATCAGAGATCACCACTCTCTCTGTTGGTTAGTCAACTTGAAAGATCCGTCTGGCCGCCTTGCACGATGGAGTCTTCGGCACCAAAAATTTGACTTCACTGTTGTCTACAAGTCGGGAAAACGACACACCGATGCCGACAGTCTTCCTCGATCTCCTGTTGAGACGGCATCCCCGGACAACGACGATGACGACACGGCCTTTCTCGGAATTGTGGACACTGCCACCTTTTCTCAACAGCAGCGTGGCGATGCTGAGCTGCTACCACCTATAGATTACCTACAAGGGCGAGCGAATAGCGTTCCGAAGTTATTTGCGAGAGGGCTGCCGTCGTACTGCTTGCGAAATGACGTTTTTTGTAAGAGGAACTTTTCACCCACCGGCAGCAGCTACTTGCTCGTCGTTCCTTCTTCGCTTCGCCGTGAGGTACTGCAAGCCTGTCACGATGAACCTACCGCTGGTCACTTGGGTTACGCAAGAACATTGGCGAGGATAAGGCAGAACTATTACTGGCCAAGACTTGCCGAAGTTGTCAAAACTTACGTGCAGGCATGTCTAGATTTCCAGCGCCGCAAGCCACCATCCATCAAACCAGCTGGCCTGCTGCAGCCTGTTCGAGTGCCGGCGACACCGTTAGCACAAATTGGCATAGATTTTCTGGGCCCCTTCCCGAAGTCTGCCACTGGAAACAGGTGGATAATCGTCGCCACAGATTACCTGACCCGATACGCGGAGACAGGCGCTCTGCCACGGGCAACGGCAGCTGAAGCGGCGCAATTTTTCATCGAAGCCATCGTCTTAAGACACGGTGCCCCCGCAATAGTCATCACCGACAGAGGTACTGCGTTCATGGCCGAGCTTTTGGACACAATTTTCTGACTTAGTGGTAAAGCTCACAGGAAGACAACAGCGTATCATTCCCAGACCAACGGGCTCACCGAACGCCTCAACAAGACCCTGGCTGACATGATAAGCATGTACGTAGATGTAGAGCACAAGAACTGGGACATCATTTTGCCCTACGTCACATTCGCGTACAACACGGCTCGTCAAGAGACCACTCGGAAGACACCCTTTAGTCTCCTTTACGGACGTAAGGTTACAACAACGTTACACGCAATGCTCCCTCATGAAAATGATGGCAATAAGACAGACGCCGAAGAGTTTACCCAGCTAGCAGAAGAAGCCAGACAACTTGCCAGGTTGCGAATCACCAAACAGCAAGACGACGATGCCAAGTATTACAACCTCCGGCACAGACCCGTCATATACAACGTGGACGACAAAGCATGGGTCTGGACACCTGTTTGTCAACGTGGGCTTTCCGAAAAGATGTTGCGAAGATACTTCGGACCCTACAAGGTTCTGCGACGCATTAGTGACGTCAACTACGAGGTTGTTCCGGACGGCGTGCAGTGTTCAAAGCGGCACAGACATTCACCAGAAATTGTCCACATGCTTCGGATGAAGCCTTACTTTCAGTGACTAACTGTGCAGTTTTGGTTTTGCCTTGCTTCGCAAACGTTTAACATCGGGACGATGTTTTTTTAAAGGGGGAATAATGACGCGCGTATGTGCCAGTGGTGAGGACAACGAAGCAGCGCGAGTGTCTTTGGCCGAGGGCAAAAGACGAAGAAGTCGTTGCAGTCTGTTTACTGTGATCGATAAATCGTATTTGTTTGAGGCGCTTTGTGTGTTCGTCAATCTCGCGTCGTCACAATATGAACTACTTCATTAGGTGGCTCTTTTGAACACAGCCTACTGAGACCTGCCAGGGGGTGCATTGACGCGGAACTTGCCCCCTTTCCGAGTCGCACCTTCACGTATACCACTTAAGGCAGGCACGTGGGCTAGGGGAGGGGGGGGGGCGGAGGGAACCGCCTTTTTTCTTCGAAATTAGTCCAGTCGGCCAATAAGGCTAAGTATAGAGGAACAAGCACGAGTCGCGACGTGCGCATTTAAACAAATTGAAGGCAAACGCTATTTAAGAAACTAACCAGAAGTTTAGCGTCAGGCCTGTGAACCAACACCACAGCAGAAGCACCCCTCATTCGTGTGTATTAGGCGTCAGCGAAAGAATTTACCGTACAACAAAGAAGACAACCGAGTGACTCACAAGCCTATGACCACATGCTGTCTAGATATTGCCAAAGATCGTCCACCGAGGGAAACAGTCAAAGGCGCTCTCTACACGGATAGCTTGGAAAGCTTTATTACGAAATGCGATGGCTTCAGCGATCGATTAACCGTCTGACCTCACTCGCGCCTTTGCGAGCCCGTCTCTTTGTCCATGGTCTCTGTCTTCGGGCACGCGCCCGCGTGGCCGAAAGAGTAAACAGTGTAAACGATTTGTGCGGTTGGGACACCTACCACTTGGATTAGAGTTTATGTAGCTCTCGAGTTCATCTATTGCGCGCAGACAGAAGCGTAGTATTGGCGAACTTGCTCATCACTCTCGGGAAAGTAATCAGATGACCATCGTTGTTGTTTACGTCGGTATACGTATGGTATACCGCGCTGCTCGCGTTTCCGTTTCCGTTAAAATACAACAACGTTCCTCGCATGCGTGTACGGTGGCTCAGACTTCCAAGAATGTGTAATAATTCCTGTGATGAGTGGGGCTCAACACCTAAAAAAACACAGTTCTAGTCATTTTCCGTGAGGCCTTATGAGAAAAATCGACTGTAGCAATGGATCGCTACTGCTCTTCGGGATAGACGAGCCACTCCGACATTTTGCGACTTAATGCGTTGCTTGTTCTCAAGCTTGTGCTCTGTCGTATCAGTGCTCGTTGGATGCACTCGATCATGTAGACACTGGTAAAAAACAAAAGTTATCATAACCAAGCCTGTGTTGCTTCGGTTTGAGCTCCGTGCAAGGGCACTTCACTCGCACGTTATGTATTTATTACTTACAGAAACAGAAATGCGGCAATCGTTGACTTCAGAACGAATAAGCAGTGTTTTGGATGTCTCATTTGTAATCAAAATGATACGAATGTTCTTCGTGAGCTCCACCTCATATCTAGATCTTGTTACGCGAAGATCCTATCATATTCACTGGCTCGACCATTCACTCCGCCTAGACGGCTCGTTATCCTTTGCAGTAACAGGAGATCACAATTCTCCTGAGCGACCCTCTTCAAAACTTGTCAATGCTCCGGTGGCGTCATCTATTGATACCTTTCAACAGTCGGACTGACTGCACTACATCATCAAACACGTGTCCTCTGGTCGAGCGAACCAGACTATCCCTTAGGAACCAGCCTCATCGACTGACCCTCCATGCCTCCATCACCACACGCTTGGGCCCGGGCCGGAAAGCCAGGGTAGGTTCTTCATAATTCACATATGCGTAGCACAATGAAAGCTGTGGGGAACGGGCCACATCCTTCTCACAGATTATTCTGTGGAACCAGACGGTGCCACTTCGATTTCTTGAGTACTCCCGACCCTACGCGGTGTTGGGGCTCGGGGGTTAGGAGGATTCCACCGCTTCTTCCAGTTTGTTGGGACCGGATTCGGCCGGTCTTAAGTGGTAGCTTGCCTTCGTCACCAAACCCATCCTTTGTAGGGAGGAAATGTACTCTTGCAGGAAGGAGGCTTATTAGTATTCTGCTTATACAGCCAGCCGTCGGATAACCCTGGGGCACCCGGTGTTTGCAGCTCCCGCCAATTGGATGGCTAGACCACCCGGCAGCGTAGATGAAAGTCCTACAGAGTGAAAGGGGACGGAAGAGTGTTCTTGAACTTCAGGGGTGCAGGTGCTCATCCGGAAAGACTTACCAATGGCTTTGTATACAGGCATTGCTCATTGCACTTTCTGAACTTTTGTTTGAGTGACGCCTCAGCTGTCCAAGACATTCGATGGGCCATTGTGACAAATAGTTAACTGGACATTTTGTTTCGAGTGTAACTCAAAAAGACAGCATTCCTGAAAAAAAAAAGATCGAGAAGCGTCTACAATGTCACTAGGCCGGCTTCGCCGATATTGTGATACAAGCTGGGTGGAAAACCACGATTCAGTTACTTTGTTTAGAGAAGCGCTTTCCAAGATAGTTCGCTCACTTGAAGAGTTTACGGACACCTTCCGTGACAAAGCAACAGCGTTCACCAGTCATTGCCTATATCCACGAATCATTTCGCCCTACTTTCTTATTTGCCTCACTGTCAGTGAGACATTCTCAGGCCTCACATGCCACTTGTCAGTGTGCCTGAAGAGTACATCTATTGACATAAGCGTCACATTTGAGCAAGTTGACTTGGTGCTGAGTAAGTTGGAAGAGATAGGAAGTACCGCGGAAGCAAGATTCCACAAAATGTTTCCTCCATGTCGAGACAGAACGGTGGAGTTCAGAGTGAAAGGCGAAATTTCCCATATGGTATAGGAACACAGAGATACCGGGCAAACTAAGATTGTAGTTCTGCAGAAGAGTATCACAGGCGAGTCCTGCTCATTCCATGCATAGATGACCTGACAGCTTCCCTCAAAAGGCGCTTTGAAAACAGTCGCAGAATACGACAAAGTTTGCTATTTGTTTTGCTTAATAAGCACGCCTCCAAAGGAAAATTTGAATCTGTGCACCCGGCCTTCAATTTTTACCCGAGGGATAGGACAACAGTTCATATCTTTGCACTAAATGTTGAATGGGAAATCTGGAAAGCTCAATGCCAATGTGTGCAAGAGGACGAATTTCCCTCAGGGAACGGATGCTTTATCTGAATGCGACAAAGCCCTCTAACCGAACATACACACACTTCTGAAGATATTGGAAGCGCTCCCAGTCAGTACAGCTGCTGCAGAACGCAGCTTCTCGACACCTAAAAGAGTGAAAACGTATATGAGCAGCCGCTTTGCTCCGAAATTGATGCCACAAAATGGCTCCCGTTCTTCTCGCAGCCCTGTTGTTAAGACAGAGTGTGAGAAGTTCAGCACAGAAAGCGTCTGATATATCTTTTTGCCGCACATAGGTAAGGGGACGACCGCTTCCCTTTTAAAGACGATAGTCTTTTTTGGGGACCTTCGACTCAAAAATTCTGTCTGTCTGTCTGTCTGTCTGTCTGTCTGTCTGTCTGTCTGTCTGTCTGTTTCTCAACTCTTAACGGCATCTGGTACTTGAAACGGCCGACCCCATCCGCAGCACCCACCTATGCTGCTCAAGGTTGAGAGTTCATGCCTGTGCAATTGTCAATTAAAAAGCAATTATTGCGCATGTCTGGAGCACCGTAACAGCACGTATATATTCTGAATATGCGTCTTTTACTAGAAAAGGCATACATAAATAATTTTAAGGACCGTAGCGCTAATCACTCTGTGCTGACCGTGCAACGCTTGCACGGAAAGGCGAGTTTTTCCAATGCTTTGCTAAAACGAAACGGTGCTGGCACTTACCCGTCGCCTTGCGTTCTACACCTCATCACCTCTGAGATGGGTGAGCACACCCGTCTGAAAGCCACGCGTTTTGTTTTCTAAGACTACTGCCAGATGGTGCTTATGTCTCACGTGTGACGTGACTTGATGCGCTCGTTCGTCTCCGCTGTATGCTCGAGGCACTCTAACGCAGCGCCTCCAGAATACCATTCACCGATTTTCTGGTGCAGAACATCAAATAAATGCCTTGTTCACTCTCTCCACACGCAAGACTATCGTAGTTCGCCGACATTTGCAGATTACATGCAGATACTGGGCCATTTTTTTTCTTTTCGTCACTTGTTTTTCCGTTACTTCCTATGTATGGGCCTTCTCGGTCGAGATTATTTGGTAGCATACCATTCTTTTTGGTGCACATACACTGGTGTTACTGCACAGTCTAAATTCACTTTCCATCACGGATTGAAATCACCTGTTGTACTGCATCGTACTTTGTTCTCATTACCTTCTAAGAATTAGGAACCTTCTGAATTCCCGTGCAACTTCCTTTTTCTTTGCCATGAAAAGACTTTCTTTCGAACATTTAGGTGTTGCAGTTCCTGCGGTGACTTAAGCAGCCGATATCATTGCGGCGAGACGCGTGACCGTGTAGACGTGTTCTGGCACCACGCGGCGGTCAAGGAACTCAGGAGGGCTCAAGCACACTTGCTAATAAAGTTTTTTTTGTCTGTCTGTGTAGACACTGCTACGTGAATCAACTCCAGAGCATGGCACCCAACTACAATTGACGTAAATCTTACGTGACGGCTGTATCAAAAGAGTACACATGTAAGCCATATAAAATCAGATAGCCAGCCCTGCAACCACAACTGACGTTTCACGAACATTAGGGTCTATTTGAAAACCAGTTCCGAGGCCTGGCTTGGCTCTATGGTCGAATGCTTGATTGCCACGCAGAATGATTGTGTTCGAATCCTGCTGGGATCCTGGTACTAATTCTTTTCGTGTGTGTTCTCGCTGTTCCTGGGTATCACTGTCTAGAGGGAAGTGTTTGATGATGTACGCGATGGGATTGTCGCATTATTCAAGTGTTGACCAGCGCGTCAAACTCGCCATACCATCTTACCCCCCACACTAATTTTGGTTCACGCCATTGACTGATTTGATTGATTGATATGTGGGATTTAATGTCCAAAACCACCATATGACTATTGGTGTCATTCATTGGCTGATTTAGAACACTTCTGGTAATAATTTATTCTGCTTCATGCGGAGCAAGTCTGTCCTATTGGCAGAGTGAGAGTGCTCTCTGTATGTTCCGTTGGCAGATTTGGGGCAGCTCCGTCGCGAGATCCCCTCCATGGAGCAACTTTTTCTACTGCGCCGAAATTGGAGGATTCGACAGGAAGTCGCAGCACCCCGTGCCTTGAAACAATGACAACTTTGGGCGCGCCGACTGACGCCGGTCGCGTCAGTTGTGCCTCGAGTCTGAGCTTGCGTTTTTCTAGCGTATACTGTCGCTGTGCCGAGCGTGCCCACTCATGCAAAAAAAAAGAGACGCGCGCATCGCGTTTCTTTATGGCCCTGCCATTTGCTCCAGAGGAAACGCGCGTGTTCAATTAGTAGATTACCCTCTGTTGCCCTCCGCCAGCGCGGAGTGCTCCGGCGCAGAGTTCGTCGGCCACTCCGAATCCGCTAAGCGATGACACCATATGAGAGGCGTTGAAGTGGAGGACTTCAAAAATTTCGACCACCTGGGGCTCTTTAACGAGCACCCAAACCTGAGCACATGGGCCTACAGAAGTTTCGCCTCCATGGAAAATGCGCCCACCGCGGTCGGGAGTTGATCCCACGACCTGAAGGTCGACAGCCGAGTCTTAGCCACTTTAACACCGTCGCGGTTGGCTTCATTAACTTATAGAGCACAAAACTTTGCATGGCATGATAAGAGCTAGAATATAAATAACATAAATGGTTGATAATAATACAAAACCTTGCCATGCACTTCATATAAGCCATGACACACATTACCTGGTTAGAGTGTACTAGAAGTGTGTACTGTAACTTGGTCATGGAGCTCTAAAAGCCACTTTATTATTTTGGTGTCTACCAAACTTGACACGACCTCATCAGAAGGCATAGCTACCATAACTGACTTGTTCTAATATGAAAATCATGTGATGCATGTTATGTGCGCCGTGACATACATGGCCAGGTCATAAAAATGGTAGGAAGGGGAAGATGAATGCTTGCGTTGAAAAATCTACAAACAGGGCTTTTGTCAAGCTGACGTTCCGACAAGCGCACTGGTTGTCAAAACGTCGGGTCGCCACAACGCCTGTTTACAGATTTTTCATGACCATTTGGCTTCAACGGCGAATTTAATTGTGGTAGCAATTATGTGGAAACTCTCGGCTAGATTTCGCCACCAGCGTCGGCGTCGATGTCATGCACGGCAAAAAATGAAAATGCCGGAAAGAAAAAAAATCCCAGAAAAAAAGACACTGGCGCGCGGAATAGAACGAGGGACCTCCGCGTCGTATATGCGAGGCGTTAACCACTGCGCCACCGAGATGCATCTTCTTCAACGTTTGAACGGCAAGCTATTCATATCTACCACTTACCGTTTTTGGCGGGCACCTCGGGGGGTGGGGACTATCGTGCTTTAAGAATTATCAGCCAGATGGCGCAGTGAGTGCGCGGCGGCTCTCATCTCTCATGCGTACTTTGGCCCGCGTAGAGAATAAGGGAGTATACGCTTGACCGCGTGCCCTTATCTTGCAGTGGGGAAAATTGTACGTCTTGGCTTTGTCGGAATGATTCTGTTGTAGTTACCGGGCGCACAAAGGTCACGGCAATCGTTGCACAGCCCCCGTTTGCGAAAAGGGAGCGCTTTTCAGACACAGCGAAGTAAACAATAAGACGCTCATTTGCGTTCATCTGTACCTATGAGTATGTTTCATGCGTCCTTTTTGCGTGAGAAACGCGGGAAACGTTTCGATCTGCTTGTCATTCTGCGCAGGACCTTCCAAATTGTTGCTATCGCGTTCATTGATTCGCCTTTGCAGCAAAACTGTGAATTTTTAAATCTTGCTGAGTACTAATATTGACATGACATAGCAAGAGAGTATGGCTAGTATAAATTACTAGTGACAACGCATTATACATGTCATGCGTGTCCCACAGATTATGACATACATAACGCTGTATGCAGCTCTAAAGGCTCTTTTATTAGCTTTCAGTATACCAAAATTGGCACGGCAACATAACAGCATGCACTGTCAATATATTCACTTGCTCGTGATCAGCTTGATATGAATTACCTTAATTCGACTTCATCTGAATTGGCTTATTGTGGTAATGCTCAGTGATCCTACTGGCTAGGCAACGTCAACTAACTCTAGATAGATTTTTCAAGATTTGATTTATGAGGATTAGCTTTTTCACTAAAATCTGCGCAGGCTTAACCTGGCTATGCTCAGGCATTGAAGAGTCAAAACAATCTCACTCTTAATTTACTTGCTTTTGCTTAGCTGATTGGAGAATAACTTTACCCGGCTTAATCCCCATTGTTTTATGGCCATACTCGCTCATCCAACTGACTAGACAAACCGAATTTTCTCTAAATGACTCGCTCAAAATAACATTAGTCCTGATTAGCTTGATCCGGGCTATAATAATTCGTCTGAATCTCTATTGTCTAGTTATGGCGATATTCAGTCATCTGATTGGCTAGGCAATTTCAACTTACTGATAAAAAACTTGGTCAAGATGAGCTCAATTCGGAGTAGCTTATTCTGGCTTAACTGGATCGGCTTAACGTGAGCATGCTTCGGCATCCGACAGACTAGACAATCTCAACTGTTTCCATATTCACTTGCTCGTGATTAGCCTATGTGAATTAACTCTGTTCTAGACAACTAGGCAATCTGAACTTACTCAGAAATGGATGGTTAAAGATTCGAATTACCTTCATTCAGCTTAATTGAACTTAATTGGATTAGATTAATGTGCCCATATGCTAATCAAACAGCTAGTGACTCTCCATTCACTCAACATTCACTTGTTCAGGACTAGCTAAACACGAACTTATTGAGTCATGCAAAATCCAAAAGAACATAGCCTACCCAGGTCCAATACACTTCAAGATTATGTCATGTCATCTTGGACCGGACTTGTGCGGTCTGACATATACTCGACTAATCTGTTCTAATCCCACATGATAGGTACCTACAAGCATAGATTGGTGTCGAATAGCATTAAATTGGCTTGTCTAAACTCAATTAGGCTGCGATATTATGGCTTTACAAGGCTTTTTCTAAGCATAGCTGATTTATTCCGGCGGCGTAATTGGTACGAATAAGTATCGATTAGTATTGTTCGGTATCGATTAATACTGATTGTTTTGGCTATCCTTGTTTTACTTGTCTTTAGCAAGTTTACCTAAGCTTATCGGCAAAGCAGCCGAAACATCTACTCACTCTTCTCTTCTTTCTATCATTCTTTTCAACCTTAAATACCCTTTCCCCAGTGTAGGATAGTAAACCTAACGCTCATCTGGTTAACCTTTCTGCCTTTCCTTCTCCTCTTTCTCTTTAACATCCCCTTTGTAAAAGCAGCATCAAGCGGTGATTACACGATGCAGCAAATAGCAAGACAAAAAAGGATTCCTTTAACTAGAGTATAAAGTTGGGCATGTTGGTAAGACATACTTAATCGACGTGCGCGTTTTAAAACATAGGACAGGGGAAGGGACAGAAGGGGGCGCTTACTTCCAACAAAATTTTATTTCAAGAAGCGTACATATATATGCTCATGAAATTCGAAAACAACAGGCAAACAGATAAAAAACCCTCAATTGTCATGCGCTAAAAACTTATGATCTCAAAAACGACAATTCTTTTTCACAAAGACCGAGAGAAGGATCGCTGACGCAATAAACATGCGGTAAACACTACATAGGAAAAACTGGCAGGTGTATTAATGACCAGCTCCGCGAACACGCTTGCAACATAAAAAATGGTCGAGATGGTTTTTTTGGCACTACATTGCAGCACGTGTGGCTGCAAACCACTTTTTAATGGTACGGTAATCATAGGAAAAAACAGAAATAAAGTGACAAGGGAGATTATTGAAGCAGAAAAGATTAGTAGATTAGTACCAAACTTCCGAGATGTTGCGACTATGACCGACGCTCCTGAGGACGACGTGCCTGGTGTGCCTATGTCACAGCAGACCGCACATCTCACGCCTGGCATACAGGCACCCATCTTCCATACCGACCAGCACACGAACCGACGTGCGCCGGCTACTGAAGGTGTTTCCCCAAGTCAAGGTATGCCCACTGAGCCTCCTCCAGAGTCCATATCTGCTGGATCCCATGACACGCCTCCTACTGAGTTCTTGACGGAAACCGTAGGTGAGCGGGCGTGTAACTGGACTGTAGGCACATCCTTTTACAAGCCGCATACGTCATTCACCTCTACCCAAAGTGTACAATGCTACTTACTCACTGCCAACGTAAGTGGTCAAGTCCACTCATATTCAAATACCACTCACGTCACGACACCTGCGTACCGACATCGGCACCAGTGCTGTGCAGGCCCGCGAAAGCACCGTCAAAGCCGTTGCTTGTCGATGGGTGGTCTGAAAGACTTCACTATGCCACTTCTTATTGCTTCGCGCGCAGGGGCCAAATCGGCCTTTGTGCACCCGTCGTCACCTCACCCTGAACGCCTCTCTACATGCAATGCTCACTCGCGACACCCTGTGCCCTCCCAGCTAGCCCCAGCTGGTCATCCTGTCACCCACTTGTGTGCAAACACAGTTTCCGAACGCTTAATTCTTCGTCCACTGCGCAACTCCCAGTGTCGCCCACCAGAGACCCACTGGTTCCCGATGGTCACTACATGTTGACAAACTGGACTTCCCAAACGGACACCTTGCGGATTGTCGTTCATGTATATAGTCTCTTTCACTTTCTTTGTTATGTACACTTCAAATCGCGCCAAGCGCTAGGGGGGAGCCCAATAGTGCATGATCATCATCATCATTTCTAAATGACCGCACCGCACCTCTCGTGCAGCTGATGCTAGCTCGAGCTGCGCGAGGAATAGAACAAGCTAGCGCACTTGGTGTGTCGGACGTGGAAAGCCACGCGGCTCCGCTTCAGGCGTGGAATAAAGTGGCGAGAGAAAACGACACGACCACGTTGGCCGCCGTCCCGTCTTCCTCTCTCGCTACATCATGTTGATTGTTACGTTTTTGTCTTGCATTTTGAATTTTCTAAGTTGAATAACTTACGACTGTTGCCGTCCTCACTGCAGTGCAAACGTGGAAACGTGGAAGAGCTCGTAATCGCCGGGCGAATGATGCATTCCGGGTAGGGCACAAAAACAGGCCCTTGAGGCCGAGAACCGGCAGCAACTATGTAGCGATGATCCGACAGCGTTCCAAGCCACGCTAAATCGGTAACGGGAATTCAAGCGCTGGTGGCGGGTGGATCCTGTAAACCACGCTGCCGAGTTAGCTCGCGATGCCTAACACTTGCAACGTCGCTGCAGCGTGAACGTAATGGCTGCGGGCGCGCGTTCACCGGAGCGAACGCCCGATTTCGGCGGGAGTTTCTCCAGCAGCACATTGACTTCGGCTGCGACGTCTCTGATCGCCTATGGTTCGAGAACAACCACTACGATCGAAAACAACCACTGTCGTAGGAAGAAAAGCGTAAACGCACGCTCTGCTGTTTTGCAGGAGGGGTCATACTCTGCTCAGAACCACACCATTGTCGCCGCTGCGGAGTTGAAATACGTCACCTCGAGCCTCTGTGCCCCAATTACGGCCACGTCGCCGAGCGCCTCGAATACGTGCAAGTGGGTTCTCGGACTGCGGCTCTGTCTTCGGCTGACAGGACGGATCAGCGCCAGCTGCACAGACCCATGCTCTGGAGTGAGAGGTGGACAGGACCTGCGGTCGCCATTCGATTCTGTGCGTGGTCATCGAGCTCCCAGAGGACGTCCTCGCTGCATCCAGCATGCTGGAGGCGAGTTTTCTGTGAAAAGACAATTTCACGAGAATATTAGGCGCGTGTTTGTGTATTGGGGCGAGGCCAGCAAGGTGACTGGTGGGACTCGGCAGCTGATTGGATGGAGACATTGTCCCTTGTTTTTCTGGACCTGGAATCTGGGTACTCAAAGGGACAAAAACGCAAGCAGATGCATGAGAGATCACAACTGGAACCAACTTCGAAAGTGTAGAAATGTGAATAAATCTCTTGTACTCCTCTTCGGAACTTGAGTTCGGCTGATTGAACAGCAGCTTTTCTTTAGGACGAGGTTTTTGACCACTTGCCTGGACGCGAGGAAACCAGGGCGTCGGCAGAGCCTCAAACCTCCACAGCCCATAGATAGGCAAGCGCCGACGAGGGAGAAGAGGCTTCAAGAAATCCGAGTGGTGGTTCATGCACAATATAGAAAGACGTCACATTAGCCTTCAACCTTGAAACGTACGCGTCGCAATAAAACACTGGCCAGGTAATTCCAGCGAGCACCGCTTCATTGTTCAGTGTATGCCAGCAACACTGCTACTTGACAGACGATGGGACCATCCTCGCCAGAAATCAGGAAACACAAAGACATACACAATAACAATGAAAATAAAGCCTTACTCTTATGAAGCACTATATATAGTTTGCTTTGGGAAAACAAACTGAACGCACCTTTTGAGGATCAACGGATTTAAACGTTTCACTGTTTTTTTCTAAGCAAGACAACGCTCACATTCATGACAAGTAGCTCTTTTCAATAGAATCTTTCAGAGCACTTTCCACAGAAAAAAAAAGAAAGCGCGAACGCTCTCAAAATTTATATCCTTGTGCTTTGCGGTGCTCCGCATGCTTCGCAAAGTATAGAAGCACCGAACGCTTGTGAGCAGATACCTAAAAAAGACACACACACACACATTGACGCACATACGCGCACACACACTTAGGCGCAACTATGAAATGGCGCAAAAGAAGCGTGTCTCACGGTCGTGTTGATATACGGAAGAAAGCGCTTGCGGGCCTTTGTGTTTGGGCGCCATGTGAGACGCGAGAGGCGCTGGAAGGAAGTTCTCGGCGGTAATGGCCCCTCCTATCCCGGTGCTTTATAGCGTCGCTGAAAACGCATGCAAATGTAGCGCCAGCAGGATTCGGCGACGAGTCGTGACGGGCGCGTTGACTGCGCTCCTGAAAAAAGTTTGAACGGATGTGGGGGCATCAGTGCTTCCGCATTTGCGCTCGCCGATGGACGTGCTTTATTTTCCCCTTAAGGAGGCTTCATGGCAGACAGACACGCTTTACTTGCAGATGGCTGGTATTTTGAGCGTAAGACAATAGAACGCAACGCCCGTAAAATAATATATATACCCGTGGGCGTCAACGCTTGCTTGAACCGCTCCCACAAAATACGCTTGCGTTTCTTCAACGCCGAATGCCCCTCTCAACTGTATTGTCGTGAACAAAAAAAAAATTGGTCGTGCTGTGTAGTGGCCTTGAAGCTTGTCTGTAGAGCGCATTCGCATGTTTGCGGCACCTCCGTGCTTTCGTCGGCTTCATATTGAATACGACGAATATTAACAATGTTGTGAATAAACTCCAGCAAGAACGAAAGACATGCGAGCTTGTTAGTACTGCAGAGAACGACGACACTGCGACGCTTACTACTATCCCGTTTCCTCTTACTGTTCGCACTTCAAGTTCTTAAGCTCCATATTCTGAATATTGCTGCAGGCGCACCTTCTCGGAAAATTCCTGTGCTCCAACGGCCATGCCATCATTAACGCCAACATGACAGCGTGACACTCACCATAATTCAATTTCAATCTAGGTTAATCGGGAAATTCCGCATTTTCAAAATGTTGCAAGATGGCTCGGGTTATTCGAACACGTAATGCAATTACTTATTGCTTATGCAAACGAATGAAGATAAACTCACGGACAGTTAAGCGATACAACCTAATGTTAATTCTGAGCTCAGCTTTGTGTTCGGTCATAAGGCCATCTGTTTATGATATCGACTATGCCGTAAACAATGGTGGTTGTCATATACGACAGCAGCCGCTGTGCCATTATTCTTCTTTGTGCGGATAAATATGTCAAGTATTATGTGCCCATGCTCGGTGCTGCTGATGAAGAATTGTTGCTGAGCACTTTGATGGGAATCATTAAGTCACGCACGCGTTGAGCAATTAGCAGCGTATGATGAGGGGTTTTTATTTAACTATTTTGCCACTCTATATACATAGGTTAACGCGATATCTTGTCCGACGTGACGCATATATAGGGTCATTTTGCAAATAAGTTTCGAGTAACAGGGTGGCTCTGTGGTAGAATACTCGACTTGCGCGCGCAGGGCTCCATTACAAATATAATTCGTTCTTGCCATAATTTTATTTTTATGTCTGTTTCTTACTGTTCCATCATAAGAACACTTAAGATGCCTCGATGTGCGCGTGCCCCCGCTTCCACGGTGGAAAAGACAGCGCCGCCAGGCGGCCATATTGGTTCAACTGGGTCGGGTGGCGCACAGAGGCTTGCGGGGAAACGGTGCTGTGAATACGTTGCTCTTGACGTTTTTAGGTGCGTTCTTTGGCCGCTATGACAAGCTGCTGTCTGCGACTGTGTACTAGTTCACAAGCAACATGCCAGCGGATGTAGCTATCACGAAACAAGCGAAAAAAAATGGCAGATCCCAGGTACAGTGGGAACGAATGGTATGCGAAGCACGAGTAAGTAAGGTTGATATGTCACTTTAAAATCAGCACCACGTTACGAGGCGGACATAAATTATGCCTTACATCAGTTTCATGTTATGATTATCACGTTTGCGCCTGACATTTGTGTTCGTCGTTCATTCATGGCACGTAATGCGAAATTTAGTACATGCGAAGCTAGCGAAACGGCCACGAGCGTGCTATGAGCATGGCATGTATTCATATTTTGCGCATCACGATTATCAAGTTTAGATGTGTGATTTACCTTCGTCGTCTATTCGCGTCACGTGATACCAATTATTCGGTATATGCAGAGTTAGCAAAACGACCACAGTCATGCTATGAGCGTAGCATGTAGTCATGTTTTACAGGGCACGCATTTTACAGGGCACGCATCATGTTTGGACGTGTAATTTATCTTCGTCGTGCGTACTGTCAGAATACCGAATGTCTTATCTGTGAAGCCATCGAACCGGACGCGAGGCCATTATGAGCTTAGCATGTAGTGATGTTCCTACACTACACGCATTTGATAATTATCATGTTTGCACCAGTCATATACCTTCGTTATCTATTCACATCCTGTAGTACCAAATTTAAATATGTGAGGATAGCGAAACGACTGCGAGCGCACCATGAGCGTGGCGTGTATTCATGTTGTTACATGACACACATGTCATGATTTCTACGTTAGAGGACGTCACCTATGTTCGCCATGCAGTTGTGTCATACCATATCAGTTCTGCAATATGTCATGTGAACGAAACAATGCAGGAGCAGGAAGATCATGAAATGCAAATCAAGACATTCATGACGTACATGTCATGATTTTCATGTTCCTGACTACTCAGTTATGCTCGTCATACCGTCGTGAACCCCGTCGAACGGGAACCCCGTCTTTTTCAAGGCATTATGCCTTGAAAAAGACGGGGTTCCCGTCGAAACGTCGGCACAATAAACAGTTGTTATGTGAAAGCGCATCTACTTTCATATTTATAACCTTGCGGCAATTCTTCTGCATATAAGCCTTATATATATATATATATATATATATATATATATATATATATATATATATATATATATATAGAAATTGGCTTGAGCGGACAAACGTGCGAAAACTTTTATTAATGCTACGTTTCGGCCGGGGCCCGGTTTTCGTCAGGGAATACATTGCAAAGGTGAAATCTACTGCTTATATACATTGGGGGCCCCCAACACGTGTCTATTTAATATCTAATGTCACATATATGACAGTGGTACAGAAATCAACGGGCGAACAGTATCGCACAGTATATATATATACTGAAGAAGTTTTCCCAATGGGCCAAACGTACTTGGGAAGAGAAGAAACACATCTTAGCGGTTGTCTTAATTTTAATATTATATATATATATATATATATATATATATATATATATATATATATATATATATAAGGAAAAGCAGTGTTTACCTAAGGGCTTGTTTTTTAGTGTTTTGACCTAATAATAATGAGATATAACAGACAACAATGCCAAGAAATGTATAGGGGAAGTTATTAGAACCAATGTAAAGTAAACAGGAAGAAATAAAAGTGGGTGAAAAATTAACTTACTGTGAGCAGGAATCGAACCTACAACCTCCGAATAACGCGTTCGATGCTCTGCCACTGAGCTACCACGGCGGCTATTCCCCCCAGCCACCCCATTGGGTTTATATGTGAATTTAAACGTGGCGCCTGTAGACTTTGTGTGCTCCCCGAGTGTGCTCGTGATTGTGTGTACCTTCTCATCTCTCTGCAACCTCTTTTCTCCCCTTTATTTCTTCCCCAGTGCAGGGTAGCAAACCGGATGTGCGTCTAGTTAACCTCCCTGCCTTTCCTTGCATTTTTATCTCTCTCTCTCTTTCTCTATTAAACGTGGGAGTATCAGTCAGCGCCATCCGTAGCCATGGCGGAGAGTGTGGTACACTCTTTTTATAAGCCTGTATGTCATCACGTAGCACGTGAACTTACCAACGAGCCAGAAAGACGTCGCACACGCATCTAGGCCTGACGTTATACTCCTCGTACATATATCAAGACATTGCGGTGTGGCGCTCTTAACATTAAATAGCTCTAAACGCTGCACAGCGGCTACACCACACCTAGCTGTAGCAGACGATCATCGTTTGCTTGGCGAAAAGCTCGACAGCAGCGCCACGGTGGCGGGAACTGAAGCCCGCCATCTTCTTGAACGCGAAACGGGAAGTTCTGAAACTGAAAAAGTATGTATAAACATTGACCTCTGCCAGCTTCCCAGTGGAATTAACACCCTCCTTGCGCATGCGCATTCTCTCCCTTCTTTCTCCTCTTCTACGCTCACCGTCTCTCGGCTCACAACGCTAACGCAGGGAGCCTCTGCTAGCCTACGCTCGCTCCCCCTCTTGGTATTTCTCCCAGCACCGTTTACACCGACATCGCGCATGCGCGTCACCTCCCCCTCTCCTCTCCTACGCTGCCCCTTTCTCGCCTCGTAACGCCAACGCAGGCACCCTCTGCTAGCGCGTTTCTTGATAGAAAAAAAAAAACCGACTGCACGCGCTGCATGCTCGTCACTTTCCCCTTTCTCTCCTCGCCTATGCTCCCCTCTCTCACCTAGTAACGCTGACGCAGAGACCGTCTGCTAGCGAGTTTCTTGATTGAAAAAACCGACTGCTCGCGCAGCAGAAGCGTTCACGGACCACCCCTTTGTATAGGCACTGGATCTTGACCTCCAAGGTTGTGCCGGCGAGAGCTTTCCGCTGTGAGTTGTTAAACAATAAAAATTCGTAGCGTACGCGTTCACTAAAAGCAGACTGTGGGTGTCTTTGTCCAATCGAAGTGTTATGTTTCTCACTGCCAATTAGCAGCGATTAGCATGTCCCAGTCGGGAACACCGGTTCATTACTGCGTGACTTGTGGCTTCCCAGGTATCTTCTGCGCAGCGCCGCGATGAGCGCCAGCTCCAACGTCACCCCCAGTGTAAGCGTTGGCGCCAGCTGCTTTGCATCTATACAAGATTCCCTTTAGTTGGTGATGACGTATTTTATTGCAGTAGCAAATATATGGACACTATTAGCTAGATTTTACCACCGGAGTCGGAGTCATGCTCTGTATATGAATAAATATCGATATATATGAAAACACAAGAAAAGAAAAAAATTAAAAAAAGACTCAGGCACGTGGAATCGAACGTGGGACCTCCGCGTCGTGCATGCGAGGCGTTAATCACTGAGCGACCAAGGGATTTTCTTTTGTTTATTGCCTTCTTGACTACAGGTCAAGTTAATTTGACAATCACACATCACACGTGTTTCGTGTGCGTTAACGCACCAAATAAAGATATTACATCTTCAACACACTCGGTAGCCTTATAGACATCTCGCACTTTGATAACAGCTTCCACGAAACACT
Source organism: Rhipicephalus annulatus (assembly GCA_013436015.1). Taxonomy (NCBI): domain Eukaryota; kingdom Metazoa; phylum Arthropoda; class Arachnida; order Ixodida; family Ixodidae; genus Rhipicephalus; species Rhipicephalus annulatus. The sequence goes on along the minus strand of WOVY01003362.1, from coordinate 81,796 downwards.
CATGAACGGATAGAAATCTTACATCACAGTGTCTGTACGATATCATGCTACGCCAAACCGAATGAAGACCAAGTAAGAAAATAACGTCCGCATGTTGCACAGAACTATCACTATCACAAGGCAAAAAAAAAACAAAAACTGATTCCATGTGGAGTAAGAGGTAAATCTTTTTTAAAGTCCTCTGTAAAATGTCCCAAAAGAAAATGACATTCTTACAATCAATAAATACATGTTCAATGGTCTCAGGTTTGTTACACATGAGACAGCTGCTTCCCCATGGTGCATGCATCCCTCTCTTTTCAAGCGACGCTTTCACTGGCAAGGTTCCCGTATGAAGTTTGAAAAAGAAAGCTTTAACATTGGGTGGTGTCCACAAGTTTTTCACTCGCTTTAGTACTATTTGTCCATATGATTTTTGATACTTTGAACGGTAATGGAGCACAAGAAAAACATTATGTATTAAGTCTTTCATAAGGCGCTTTCTTTTCACTTTCGTTAGGTAATCTATCAAAAACATTGCCCTTAAAAAACGATATGAGAAGACAACTTCGCGCAATAACGGTGACAAGGTGTGTCGTTTACCCCTGTCTGAAGATACAAAGAAGTCAGGCATGTGGTGTAATAGCGTTGTTTGAAATAAAGAACGTAAAAAGCGTCTGTCTGGTCTCTTATTAGCAGGAAACGTAATATTACTGGGTTAAAAAACAGATAACACAAAGACAGCTCTCCTTGCCAAAACAAGGTCGCTCTAGATGTTTGCTCCCATGTAGAGTTCCATATGAACGTGGCGCACAGCCTGTGGATTTCGTGAATGCTTTTACTCGAACAACTAAGTACTTGTGAAAGGTACATAATTTCATCAGCCAGAATGACGTTACATACAGCTCACTGAGAGAATGAATAGGACACGACCGCCCCATCCTTCGGCTGTCGCGCGCATTTCCTCAGCCTTTTAAAGCCAAAACACTTCAATTTCTTGGTGCCTGTCCAATGGTACCCCTAGGTAACGACTAGGTTCGTGAGCCACTCAATATTTCCAAAGGAACTGGGCGTGAGGTCCCAATTACCATGCCATAAACCAATGCTTTTTTTCTTTGTTCATGAAGCTTCCACTCGTGTCACAAAACCTTTCAGTGATTTCTAATTATGAAGTGACACCATCTCTAATAACAGCAAAAAAAGGCGATATCGTTCGTGTATGTCAAAACACGCACTTCACATGACTGCAACCTGAAACCATTATTCCCTGCATGGTGAATCCCTTTGTCACACAGTGGTTCTAAAAATAGAGCAAAAAGCAAATGACTTTAAGGGCACCCTTGGCGCACGGGGGAATGTACTTGTATGCGCTGTGAGCGTTCTCCATTTAGAATTAAACTTGTGGTTGAACTTTTGTATGCCAGTCTAATACCTTTATATATGATCGCACCAAGACCAACGTACTCCGCTAGCGTGAAGAGTATATTGTGTAGAATCATGTCGAAAGCCTTGGCTAGATCAATTTGTAAAATGACTACTTTCAGAAGTTCGGCGTCACAATACTCCAAAATGCTTCTGGCGACATGAATATTCGTGAATATGCTCCTACGCTTCATGCCGCAAGTCTGATGTGGCCCGACCAACTTGTATATAACTCCTTGCAAACTCCTATCCAGACCTTTCATAAACACCTTATAATCTACGTTTGTTAGCGTGATTGGCCTGTATCCTGTCACTTTGCGTAAAACATGTTGCTCTTTTTCTTGATAGGTCAGCACAGTGTACGCATGGATAAACGATGGAGGCAGAGTTCCTCGATCTAAAGACTCTGAGAAAACCTCATGCAATGCTGCGGCCATATCCTCCTTGAACGCCTTGTAAAATGTGGCATTAATGCCATCTGGAGTGGGCCATTTTCCATGCCAAGATCATCTATAGCCTTTTCAATTTCCTCTATACTAATCGATCGCTTCTAACGATCGCTTCCAACGTTCCATTTATCCTGTCACAGGCTTGCACCCTGCGTCGTCATTTGTGCCAGCAATACTTTTCGCGACTGCCGCTACGTGGTGATGCGGGGAGTAGCGAAAAAGCTATTTCATGTCGTGATTAAAATACTGAGTCATTTGATATGGGCGCTCAGAGCAATGTTAAAATTATTCTCAGCCATCGCTCTACGCAAAACTGAAATAAATGGGTGCTTCGCCAGAGATGGAGAGTCTCTCTAATGAAAGGCAAAATGGCCATCATTACAATTAAAACAAAGTGATCCGGGGATACATTGCAATTCAACGCTTTCTTTTAAAAATGTCAAGTGGTAAAAAAGTACGCATCAAAAACCACTCCAGAAATGATTTTGAAGCACATTGTATAGCTGCAAGAGCTGGCTTCACATGTATAAGCGCCCTTCGTTGGCATTATCGGAATTTGTAGTGTCCTTCCATAATCAGTTGGACCGTCTATGAACCTTTGGTCTGTGACGTTGTGATGGTGCCTCCTTATGGCGATATAATCGGGTGTTCTTTGTGTACTTGCGCAAGTACACATATCTGATGCAAGTTGGTAATAAATGTCAGTTGAAAGTTAGCCCTCTCCTATTTGGTCAGTCGGCTTGGCCGTTCCTTCTTTCTTGTAATGCGTCATACCAGTTCAAAAACGAGAGAAGTGTTTTTTTAAGAGTACGCGCGATGTGGCATTTACGACATGAGCACGAAGGAACCAGTTAAAAAAACTGATGCCTGTAGTACTGGTACTTTTGGTGAGACTCAGGGCCTGCGACATGAACACGAGGGACGTGGCGTAGATTGGAAGCCAGGCCAGTTGCATCGCTAGTACTGCCGCTGTTAAATATTCAACTGTTCGGAAGTGGTGTATGTATAAGCAAAATCAGTTATCAGCCAAACGGAAAGTAAAAAAAGCTAATAACTAGGGGTGACACGGCGGGACGAGTTTTGTACAAAGGTTACGGCACGGAACATACTCCAGTCACTGTGGTCTGCTAAAACAGGCATACCGAACACGTTATGCCGCTCAGATTATCTATCTAAGGGTGGTAGCTAAATTTAACTTGTAGAAATATGTAAATCGTATATAATTGATGCAATTAAGAAGTAAGCTACATGGCAGGTGCACAATATAAAACCAGCCATCAAGAAATGAGTAATTAGTGCAGCCGAAAGGGCCTCTGTATCGAAAGTACAGTGGTGAACATGGAATTCAATGATCTAGCGTGCGAAAAAAGTGGGCCTCTGAGTGGCTGTTACTAAAAGTAGTTAGAACAATTTTCTGGGCAAATATGACATTAAGAAAGCGTAGGCACCATAATCGACCGGTAAAAATGCAGCGTGCTCGCAACAAATTCCGTGATCCGTTTCGATTAAGAACATGAAGGCTAGAAACAAAATGTAGCTGCTTTTTTCGCGACAACCATGAACATCAGATAGAGCTGCTGTGAGCGGCAAATATGATGATGTCTTTTTTATTTATTTATTTATTTACACTCGTACCCACAGCGCCATTTAGGCATTACAGGGGGGGGGGGAGGGGTACACAGAGAATTTAAAAATCATACGTTTCATGAACATGTAACCACCAAGGAAGTAACCACCAAAGCACCACGACCACCCGTAGTGTGAAAACATGCAATGGAGCAAATACCAAAACGGTTTTCATCTCGCTCGCTTACGTACAAGCACACGCACGAGACAACGTTGTGCCACTGCTGTGAGAGACCCAACTTTCGTCAGAACTCGAACCACAACGGTGACATCAAGGCGCTCACTGCGATATTACTTGGAGGTTTTCCTACGCGTGGCCGGTAAAACCGTCAAATGCGCCATGTAAATTATGTTGTGCTCAATCACTGGGAACGTTATCGTGAACTCGCCGGTAGTTTTCAGAGTCACCGATAAACGGGCTTCTACGTAAAAAAAAGAAATGGATAATAAAGATCGTTCTGTCTAGCCTCTCCAGAAATGATCTTCTCTTTTTACGCCTCAATCGATTCTGGCGTGACACCCTGGCGTGCTTTTCCCGGTAGCTCCGTCTATGAGCAAGCTACGAGTTGATGTGATGTCCGCATCCCGATGTTTAGCATCACTTATGTTGACGCCGGTCAATTTTTGCGTTTGATGAGGCAGCTAAGAAAACGCCAGGCCCGCGCAGAACACGCAGTCCTGTCACAGCGAAAGCTTACATAGAGGCTTTTCAGAGCCTTTTCTTGACACTCTTTGAGTAACTGCTACAAGCACACTTGCTGGGTACCTACTACGCCATAAATAATCGTAATTTGAGTGTAGTAGGCTGGCATTCACTATGCTATCCTCCATCATTCTTCGGAAAACCGTGGTATGCGCTACATCTTTGCTAGGAATTGCGTGCAATGTTTATGCAGTGGCTGACGACGATGAAGAATTATGCCTCAAGTGGGTATGCCACAGTCAATAGGTGAACAAGAACAAACCTTTTTGTTTGGTTGGATCACTGGATGACCCACTCGTTACGCGATTGGAATTGTGTAACGCCTGGTTGTTGACTTCATGCGAAGCCTAAAAAAGAAGGTCTTTGTGGCAGGAGCCACTTGCATTCTTTTAACTCATTTTAGCACGTTCTGCCCTTGACCTCCACTGTATTTCTCACGATAGATAATGAGGATGGTTTGCCATTTGACTTAGTAATGTTAACCTGTTCAACTTTTTATGGTGAGCCCACATGGCAGGACTTCACGGTGATTCAGATGATTCAGATGCACGACCCTCAAGAATGTACTTCCGAGAGCGCATTTCGATATTCGTGAAACTTCAGGAAGCATAGGATTCTGTTTCCGAGTGGTTGTCGAGGGTTGAACACATGACAGCTTTCAATGATTTTTAAAATTGGTGTCTATTGAGTAGGACTGCCGCTACTTACCTTTACATCAATGCTAATGTACATAGTGTCCAGAAACAAGCCATAAAGCAGAAAAAAAAACCAGCGTGGCTCAATGATAGAATACTAGGATGGCACGCAGCGAGCCCGGGTTCTAATCCCATTGTGTCTTTTGTGTTTTCTATTTACTGAGCTTCTTAAATGCGAATGCATTTCTTAGTCGGGCTATGTCAGGCGCCCGTCAGGATCCGTCCACCGCCCTCTCCCATAGCAACATCTGCGGGCAGTCACCCTCAAAAAAGATGCTTGTATTGTCTGCATAAATTACGCACTTTATCAATGGGTCAATATTTACTATGTCATTGATGTACAGTATGAAGAGGTACGGGCCCAATATGCTCCCTTGCGGGATGCCTGTTGTTACAGATTTCAACTCTGAAGGGTCCCCAGCTATAGACGGTTTCAAGGTCGCAAGCTTTGTACCCAAAAAATTTCCTGTGACCTCATTTACCAGCTCCTAACATAGAAACTGAAAGCACGTTTTCAAGTTTTTTTCAAGAGTAAAGAAAGTTTCTCTTTCATTTTTGACATAAAAAGAACGCACGTAAAGTACAAGAGAATGTTTTACCATTTTTATGCAGCTTAAAAACATTTATTTGATATATTTGGCCAAATAAGGAAAGAAAACTGTGGAAAATCAGCGGGCTGTTTTTTAAAGCTATGGCCGTCAACCGATGTTAATAAGGCACATTGGTGAACAAAACCGGAAGTCTTCAAGGGGCTGTGTTTGTAATAATGTAAAGGATCTATAGCTACGAACTAGCATCTTTGTTGAAGGTAGGATGTAATTAGATTATGAGCTACGCGTTTCTAGCGTTTGCGCTGCCAGTGTTTGTGTACCATTTGTGTATACAAGACGCTGACATTGTGGTCCTCAGGTACAATGACAGGTGCAGTGGGTGCAGTGCTTCGCCACTTCTCTCACCGTTCGCTTTCTCTTCTCCCTGCGCCCCACTTTCCCGTCCGCTCGCGCCTCACTCTCAAGCCTTAGCTGGCTGGGTGCCTAGCTCTCAAAAAACATCCGGAAAAGTGGGCTCGAGACGCCACTGTGAAATGCCAACGCCGAGCTGACAAGGCCATTTCTTTTCTTCACAGCATAGTATTTTTTTAACCGTGCACGCAAGCTACTAGAACCTTAAACGCGTACCGCGTTTCTCACGACAGAAAAACGCCACGTGGGGCGAATGGCGCTATTGGCTGCACGGTGTAAGAAAAAAAAAACAGTGTTCTTCTGACGCTGGGTTCTCACGAGCGAAACGCTACGCAATGCAGTCGCATTTCCTCACGATTCCCTTCGGGGAGGTGGAAGCATTTTTTTCTTTTTAGAAAGGCGGCAAAACACGCGCCACAGCGCCACCTGCTTGAGGTTGGGAGGCCTGTACTTCCGTCAGTGGGGAGTGATTTAGATGAGCAGGATGTCCGAAAGATGTTCAGTTCTTTGAAATATGTATAGATAAAGCTGGCGAGAGGAACATAGGAGGTGACAACAAATACCAAGAACACATCTTCCTCCGTACAGAGGAAGCTGCTGTATTTTCTGCGGTTTCTCGAGCTGCAGACAGCACGTCCTCAAAAATCTCATGTCGGTGACATTTGAGGTGTTGAAAGGCGTTTACATGCAGGTAGGGATCGTTCAGACGCTTCCATCTCCTTGCTACCGGAGAGGAATCTTTCACTTGAATTTCCTGGTTTCTGCATCATAAATAAAGATTCCATGAAGCGTCCGGGTGTTTTCATGTGGATTTGCAGACGCGCGTTCAAAGAATGCACTTCAAAGAGGACTTCTGTGCGGGTGTCGTTGAACATGTGAAAAGCTTTTTAAGGTTACTGAGGTTGAGGCTTGGGCGCGTTTTAAATGCGAAGGATTTCTTAGCGAACTTTGGCGAGTTTGACCATATCTATCTATCTATCTATCTATCTATCTATCTATCTATCTATCTATCTATCTATCTATCTATCTATATATCTATCTATCTATCTATCTATCTATCTATCTATCTATCTATCTATCTATCTATCTATCTATCTATCTGTCTGTCTGTCTGTCCGCCTAAGACTTTTAGCTCTCCTGGCCGTTTGGATAATAAGATCTACAGCAAAATTAGTGTGACATATCATGACTGTATGACAAGCATAAGTGACTAGTCATAGCATGACAATATGCACATGTATGCCATGAATGTCATGATTTACACATCAAGAACTTGCGGATCCTGTGGTGGTTGCGTTCACATGACATATCGCAAAACTGGTATGCCATGACATGACTGCATGTCAAACATAATTGACAGACTCTCACGTGGAAATAATTACATGCGTGTCATGTAAGGTCATGGCTACATACCACGCTAAAGAGTCATTATGTGCTTACTGTCGTTTCGCTAGCTTCACATACATCAAATTTGGTAAGACGTGACGTGAATAGATGGCGAAGGTATATGAGTAGTGCGAACAAGATAATCATGACATGCACGTCATGTAAGAACATGACTACATGCCACGCTCATTATGTGCTGGCGGTCGTTTTGCTAGCTTCGCATGAATCGATTGATTTATTTGTGGGGTTAAACATCTCAAAACCACCACATGATTATGAGAGAGACGCCGTAGTGGAGGGCTCAGGAAATTTTGACTACATGGGGTTCTTTCACGTGCCCCTAAATCTGAGCACTGGGGCATACAGCATTTTCACCTCCATCGAAAGTGCAGCACCGCAGCCGGGATTCAATCCTATGACCTGTGGGTCAGCAGCCGAGTGCCTTAGCCACTAGACCACCTAGCGGGGCTCTTCACATAAGTCAAGTTTCTTATTACGTGACATGAAAGGATGATGAAGGTATATGACAGCTGCAAACATGATGGTCATGACATGCCTGACATGTAAGAACATGACTACACGTTTTGCTTATGATGCGCTCGCGGTCGTTTTGCTAGCTTCACATATACCAAATTTGGTATGCTTGAAGTGAATAAACGACAAAGATAAATGACACGTCCGAACATGATAATCATGGCATGGACATAGGTATACTTGCTTTGAGAGCACACGGGAATACCCCCAATCAGGGGGTACAGGGTGACATGGGATGGACATCGTTTGAGTGCAGGGAAGCTAGCAGAAAGATAGAATTTGAGGAGCGATTGAGAAAAATGGGAGAGGGGCGTTGAGCTAGGAAAGTTTTGAGCTACTTGTACACGAAGAACGTTGATACTAAATAGAGGAAGCCAACTCTGAAACTGTCAAGCAAGTATTTAGACAACAGCAGAATACCAAGCCAAAAGGAAACATTGGTTAAGAAGAAGGTGAAGAAAACAGAGAGGGACATGTGGAAGATGGGAATGCTTACGAAATCATCACCGGAGACATACCGAATCGCAAGGGAAAAGATATACGATAATTCTCGGGGTAGGTCTCTGCTCTTCGAGGCTAGAACGGGAGTATTGCGGACCAAGACGTACCGAGCGAAGTACGAAGGTACAGACACGATATGTAGTGCGTGTGGAGAGGAGGAGGAAATGGCTGAACGTTTGATAACCTTCTGTAATAGGCTCCACCCTATAGTCGAAGATAATGGCGCCAAATGTTTCAAATCATTGGGGTTTAGGGGCAGTGAAGACGAAATAGACTTTAAATGAGTAGAAACAACCAGGAGGAGGGTAACTGACTGGTGGCTTCAATCGAGGCACGATGGATATTCAATCCTTAAACAGACAGTGATAGCACTTAACTTTATGGCTAGGTGGCGTGAGCCACCGCCTGAACTAAATGGCACAACCGGATATATTTGCCCATCCATCCATTCAACAGTGCTATCTCTGGCAGAAAAGCAGAAATCAGGAACGTATGTCACACCTTTTCCCTTCCCGCCCACGCGCTGCCGCTCGCTTACGCGCTCGTGCAGAGCGCGTGTGGTTCGTTTGAGTCCCCTCACAATGTACCGCCTGCAGTGCTGCTTCAAAAAGATCTCTGAGCTGGACAAGCACTTTCTGAAAAGCCAATTTAACAAAAGGAGGAAAGCTCGTTACACACGTTCATGATTCGGAGCAGACGACACAAGACGAGGACGCCCGAGTCACTGCGAAAATCATTTCTCAGATCAGTTAAAATACCAGATATGGCGTATGCCTCGAGGTAAGTCCCATTGATGACTCGCTCGCTGGATTCCGTGCCGACTGGTTGTGCCCTCGCGATCTCCGACGTCAGCGTAGCTCTGGCCGACTGGGCTTGCCCTACGTCATCTGCTGACGCCGACAAGAGCTCTCACAAGTCGTGCCCCGTCCTCTGACTCCTGTAACCGTGTTTTCATCTTTCCTATCTCTCCTAACCCCTCGATATGTCCTCGCTCGCTGTCCCAGCGCATCTCTCTCTCTATATATATACCTTTAATTCTATCCTTTTAATTCCTCCTCACCCCATCCCTTGTGAGCTACTGTTGAGGTTTCGCACCCTGATGCAGACAGTTACGGAGCTCACTTTTCTATTCTTTTCCCTCTTATAGCCACATCTCCCATTCTGTAGACAAAAAGCCGCGCACTCTATCGATGTTCTGCGTTGACGTTCATGGAACTCATATAATTGTTGTTTTGATGTGGTATCAACCGTGTACTGTCTTGTGTGAGGGTTTGAGGCGTGCTAAAAATAAATAAAAGCTAAACATTGTATAATTTTGCGAATAAAACTACATTCTCTTACGGAAAAAAGGAGTTAATAAAGAAAACCTTTGTGCTTTGCACAAAATCATTCACCTAAAAACACAATTAAAAAGAAACACAAGAATGAAAACACATGTGATCTAGAATTTGTGCGCACAATACAAGGCAATATTGAAGCAGCCAAAGAACGTTTTTTTTACTGTCACTCTGCCTTCTTACATGACGGAAAAACCACAAAACTTTGGGCGCTATCTCTCGAAGGAGCGATATACTGTTTCGCAGATTACCATTGCAAACGAAAGCATTGTATAGCATGACATCATAGCAAATATGTTGAATCCGTTTTTTAATCAGTATTTACTAGAAATACCTTTAACGGCCACTCGCCTTATGACAAATGCGACGATTCAATGACAGAAATAGACATCACTCAAGAAGGAATGTATCGCCTCTAACAAAAACTGTATATAAAGAACCTTGAGGCCCTGGTGCTCTAATGCGTTTTTTTTTTTTCAGAAAAACGCAGATGTGATGTCAAATTGTTTGTACATAATTCACAAGTGATCATTAGAAACTTCGGTAATACCTAACGACTGGCAACTGGTGAAAAATAGTACCCCTGCTTAAATCTTGCTGTAAACACAAAGCTAATAACCACAGACCAGTGACATTAACTTGCACGTGCTGTACGTTGTTTGGACATATTATTTATAAGGCCATTATATTACTCGAAAAGTACTTAGGCTTGGGCTAGCTGGTTAATAGCACTCATTTCAAAAGGGCAGCACTACGACCCATTTTTAGTTTTTTGTGTATCATTTTTCACTATCTGGTGGAAAGCAGTCGTGTTATCTTGTTTTTACCTTCGTTAGAATCGTGTTTTTCTCCCTTTGTAGTGCCACATATATATGCACAGGTTAAGGCAATAATTGATCAGTTGTTAGTCAGCGCTCTTTACCTCTCTGTATTTCTTTCCTCGTGTCGCTGCGCTGACCTTTCAAAATGAGTGCATCATATTACATTTAGAGCATGATAACTTACAATACAACCGGCAGCGCGGTTTCTGTTCAGGGTTGTCAACTATCACTGAACTATCTGAGATAAGCCATAATATAGCTGAAGCAATAAATGATAGAAGCCTAATTGATGCTATTTTTTTAGGTTACTCAAAAGTATTTTATGTTGTCCCGCACCCAGACCTAGTTAATAAATTAAACGCCATTGGAGCACACGGAAAAGTGGCTTCATGAATAAAGACCTATCTGAAAAACAGGATGCAGTGTACAGCTGTGAATAATTGTGTGTCTTATTACCTTGAAGTTTACTCTGGTTTGCCGCAGAGTTCAGTGCTGGCACCACTACTATTCTTGATCTACGTCAATGATAATCAATCATGCATTTATCCACCTGTTCAGATGCGAGCATTCGCTGATGATTGCGTAGTATACACAACCATAAATAGGGGAACGTCCAAATAGAAATAATCAATTTCTGAGCTCCTATACAAAACTGGTGCAAGAAATGAAGAATGAAATTATAGCTATAAAAAGAGTTACTATTTCCTTTACGCATAAAAGAAAACCTCTTCAGTATCAGTATACACAATCAATAACGTCCCGCTGAAGAATTGCGATGAAGTCAAATACCTCGGGGTAAGGAAATTAAACTGGGAATGTCATATAAACAAAGTATATCGCAAGGCTCTAAGCAAGCTGCATTGTTTAGAAGAAAACTAAAAAAAACTCACCTCCTAGCGTTAAACTAGATGCGTACAAAACACTCATTAGGCCAGCTTTAGAGTATGCGGACATGGTATGCGCTCCACACCAAAAATATTTAACCAATAAATTAGAACTCGTACAGAACCTAGCATTGCGGTTTATATATTCACAGTATTCGCGACAAACATTAATTACGAACTTGCGGGTCAGGGCTGATATCCAACCACTTGTACAACGCAGACTAATTTCTAGACTAAAATTTTGATACCTCTTTTATCAGGGATCATATATTGGTAGGCCATTCAGGCATTCAACTCGAACGAATCATAGAACAATGCTTCAATAACCCTGTCAATATACAACTTTTAAATATTGTTTATTTCCACACACCATTTTCTATTGGAATGCACTGCCTGCTGATGTTATCAACTTCTGATCTGTCGATAAATTCATTAGCATATTTGAAAATTGACATTTCAAATGGTAAAATAATTGTGCCATTAGTAATTCATATGCTACCCCTTCAACCTGCACAGTTATTATAATACTGTTTGCTGTTTATATGTACACCTTGTTTACTGCATAATGTTCTTAATCCTTGTCATTTGTACGTTCTCATACTTATTGCTCTGTATAGACGGTTTTTTTTTCATCCCACTCCTGCATCAGCCCGAGAAGGGCCTGCGGTATAGTGAAATAATAAAAACAAACGTACACGGTCATGGAATCAAAATTTCCGGGAAGCTTTAGAGTCATGCCCTTCGTGACACAGAAGCATGACCCACTGACTTCGCCGCGAGGCGGGAAGCTCGAGTCAAGTTGAAGTGCTTACCTCGTTTTTTTTTCTGGATTTCGTGTCATGCTGGCTCTATGTTTCGCGAACGCGGCTCAGTGTTCGGTTCTTCGGCATGACTTGCCAGAACCGGCAAGTCATGGTGGTTTTTACACATGGACAGCATTCCTTGGTGTTCTCTGTATTGTTGTGAGAGCCCACGACACAACAATACTTCGGACCTCGCCGACACTACCATGGGGTCATTTCTTCCATCGCGAAAGGACAACTTCGAACAGTGAGAGTCTCATTTTAGGGCCGTTCCATGCGCTAGGCGCCCCGACCCACACGTGGTGACAGCACTACTAACCGCAAGCGGAACGGCCCCAATGCGCACGCAGGTAGGACGACGCGACGATTATTGAGGCTGTCAACCATTCCGAGGAGCTACAGCATAGTCAGGTCAATCGGTTGCGAAACTTGGAACGACAAATGTCGAAAACCCATTGCCACAGGCATCAACGCCATCTGCCTATTGAAGCGCGCAACTAGGTGAGGAGGAGTAAAATACCCCCCTGTTATGCCAGCGAGTCCTCAGCAAACGTCCGTGCCTCTGAAAAAGGCAATCTGGATCAAGGCCAGCCCGCAGTCCGCCTGACGCGAACAACTCAACGGCGTAAACACGCGCGGCGCCTCTCTGGGGCCCACGTGCAGTGAGTCAGCAGCGCACGTGACAGCGAGCCGGCGTCTTCGTGTCTGGGGGTTTGACGTGGCCCAGCGGCGACCCCATTGGAGGAATCTGCCCTGACGACCAGCGGCGCTTCTGATTGGACATTTTGGTTGGACCCGGTGCAAATAAAAGAAGCCCTGCGGCGCGTCGCGTTCGGCGGTCCTATGTGAGAGGAGTCCCCGTGTCGGAGAGCCGACATGTGTGTGAGTCGGCGGTCCTAGGTGAAAGCTGACATGGGTGTCAGAACGGACCCGTTTGAGAGCAGACTTATGTGTTAGAGAGGAGAGCTCGGCTCTTCGAGTCTCTGTCGGCCCCAGTGCTGAATTTGTAACGCCTCTGTATATATGCTGTACATAAACCTTGTTTAACTCACCGTCGTCTCGTCCGCTCGTCTTATCAGCTCTGCGCAGAAGCAGTCGCGAGCTGAGAAACATACGCTACCAAACGGCGGGTGACCTTCCCGGCGGAGTTGAAAGCAGTGGCGCCTTCGGGACCGTGTTGGCGTCGCCGTCTTTCGCAACAGTGGAGGTCAGCGGTAGGATTTCGGAGGTGGCTTCGCAACAGTGGTGGCAGCGGTGGGATCGGCCGGCGTCAGCGACATCGATGTGGTGAGTGCCTGATGTTTTCCCCTCAGTTCACCAGACTGCTCTAGCTCAGGTTGTAGTAGTTTAGAGAAGGGCTGTGTGAAGCATTGTAGTGAGCTTTGATCGTTTCAAGCAAAGTCGAAGTGCTTTGAAACCAAAGTTAATGCGGAGGGGGTAAACACGGGAGAGTGAAAAATTGCTTGCGCGTCTTGCTAGTTGACTTATAGTGGGTACGGCAAGTAAATTGTTAACAGGGGCAAACAGCAAGAGGCTAGTGTGAACGATGGAGAACATTAAAGTGAAGGAACTCATCGAAATTTGTGAGGAACTCGGCATTACTTCGGGCCGTGCGAAACGAAAGCAAGCGATCCTTGAGATCATGAAGGATGAGGGAGTGTCGGCTGAGGAAGTCGATGAGGCCTGGGTGGATATTAAAGCACGCCGTGAGGAGGCTGAAAGGCGAGAAGTAGAAGCTCGCGAACGTGAGGAGGCTGAAAGGCGCGAAGCTCGCGAACGTGAAGAAGCTGAAAGGCGCGAACGTCGCGAGGAGGCCGAGAGACAGGAGCGTCTCGAGTTGAAACGACTAGAATTGGCAATCCTACAGTGTTCGCAGGCGCCTAGCGTAGCTTCTCCGACGATTCAGGTCGGCGGTTTTAGAATTCGGGACCAACTGCCACCGTTCGTAGTAGGCGAGGACATGGCGAAGTATCTCGTCAAGTTTGAACACGTCTGTGAGCGAAACGCTTTGGAGCGGTCTCTTTGGGCGCAGAACCTGATAGCTCTTCTTCCCGGCGAAGTGTCCGACGCGATAACTTGCTTGTCGAGGGAAGCGTTTGAGAGCTATGACGAGGTTAAGGAAGTGCTCTTAAGACGTTATAAGTTGTCACCCGAGGCTTTCAGGCAAAGGTTCCGGTATGCTGAAAAGGGGAATGAGTCACACGTTGACTTCGCGTTTCGTCTTAAAGCCGATTTAATCGAATGGCTCAAGGGCGAAGGTGTTTATGACGACCGCGATAAAGTGGTGGAATGCGTTGCATTGGAGCAATTCTACCGCTGCATCGAGGATAATGTCAGACTTTGGCTGCAGGACAGACTTGGGGAAGTACAGTTAAACAAGGCAGCTGAGTTAGCTGAGGAGTATTATACTCGCCGAAAGTTGCATAGCAGGGCAGTGCGCGTTGAAAAGGGTGAAAGGAAAGAGGGCTTTTCAAGGAAATCTGATCAACGGAAACCCGCTCCGCACCGTAATTTCAAGAAGGACCCGTCTCTTACGAAGGACAGTGTAGGGGAAGGGCAAACAGAAGCGGAGAAATCGAGTGAGGTTTCGACCACACAGGCATTTGAATCGGAAAACAAACGAAAGCCGCTAATCTGCTACAACTGCAAAAAGGAAGGGCACATCGCGAGAAACTGTCAGGAAAAGTTTGCCTTCGCAACAATCCGAGAATCAGAAAAAAACATGCGGTTGTTGGAACCGTATCTCCAAGAAATTAGGGTGAATGAGAAAACGTGCCGAGCACTTAGAGACTCAGCGGCAACCATGGACGTTGTCCATCCTTCATTGGTGTCTCCGGATGACTTTACAGGAGAATGCGCGTGGATTAGGCAAGTCGCCGAGGAGCAGAGTGTTCGCTTACCAATCGCCACGGTTGTCATCGAAGGCCCGTTCGGTGAGCTTCGCACCGAAGCGGCTGTGTCTGCCGCGCTAAACGATCGTTTTCCTTATCTTTTCTCCAACAACTCGGAGCAGCTTCTCAAAGAGCAGGGCAAATCGTTCTTCCTCAACTTGGCGTGCACGGCCCTCACGCGATCGCAAGCGCAGAAGCTTGATCTTGTTCTATGTGGAAAAAAAGTTCAAAAGCAGCAGATCTGTGTGACCTTGGTGGCGAGTCGACTGAACCTCAGACACAAGATTCTCGGTGTGAGTCATGTGAGCAGTCGCGCCAGCGGCCCGTCGCCGAACCGACCGGCATGGTTTCCGTAGAAAGGGGATACGACATGGCGCCATTGAGTCAGAGCGAGAGGGTTGCAACGCTCTCGCCTGTAGCGGAAAGTTTGAGCGAGCTGCCGAGAGTTGATCGAGAGACGCTCATTCGAGAGCAGCGTGAGGATCTCTCGATTGAAGCGCTAGTGGAAAGCCAAATTGAAGCGCTAGTGGAAAGCCAGAAAAACGCGGCAAAAGTGCTGTCGAAGGAGCACTACGAGAAATCGGTGAAGAAGCGCGCTTTTGAAGTTGATAATCAGGTAATGCTGCTGCAGCCATCCAAAAGGAACAAGCTTGAGGTTGATTGGGAAGGGCCCGCCAGAGTATTATCGAAGCCTTGCGATACAAATTATGAGGTGCAAGTAGGAAGGCGGCAGAACAAAACTTACAACTTGATGAAACCCAATGTTCAACATCAAGCGGTCGTAAATCAGCTGTTGAATGCTTCAGAGGAAGAGGGAGCAGAAATTTGGAGTTCTAGTGATGTAATCAAAGGGGGATCGAAAGTGATCTGGGAACAGTTGAACCTAGAGCCTAGCTTAAGTGAAGGAGGACCTGAGAAAGAGGACCTGAGAAAGATTGGTTCCGAGTTTGGAGACGTGTTTTCGGACCGCCCCGGAAACACGAGGGTGATCGAACACGATATCGAGCTAAGCGGTGAAGAGTCAATCCGTAGCAAGCTGTATCGTTGTTCCCCTGTGCAACGTCGAAAGTGTGAGCCGCTCTTGGTGCCGCATAGGTATCGTCACCTAAAAGTGGCCGGTTACTGAGAAGGAGCATGTTGCTCCACAGCGCAACTTTGACGTTCGCTAAAAAAAAGGAAAGCTAAACGCTAATGCAGGTGCATTGAGCAGTGCGTTCTAGCTAGTACCTTCTCAACCTTTCGGTTTCTCGCTGGCGATTCGGGGCAAAATTTTGACGTCATCACGACCTGGGCGGAGCGCTTTCGTTCAGAGTGAGCTCAAGGAGCCAACTTTTATGCTGTATTCTAATTCGTTACGTTGTTGTACGTGGAAAAAAATTGAGTTGTCATTTTAAGGGTCTTTTGTCCCACATGTGCCTCTTGATGTAGAGGGAACGAAATTCCGATACACTTAGATAGAAATATGTTATACTATACTTTGTCTGGTGTTCTGTCGGGTGACCGAGGGCACTTGCTTGTGTCGTGTGTTCTCTGTTGTCGAACCGTTCTTAGCAAGTTGCAGAACCATCGACAAGTGCTGAAACCGAAGATGGTCAGAAGAGACGAGCGAAGTTGGCCAGCAAGTTGTGGCGACAAGCCAGTGGTGCTGGGATCCGTCGTCAAGAATGGGATGTGTTCCCGGAACAGTCTGGAGCTGTATTCTCCCCATGGCCCTGGAGACGAACCTGGAGAGACCTGGCGAACGAGCGCGCCTGTCATCCGAGCCCCGTGGAAGCAGCTCGTCTTTTCGGCGCATTGTCTGGCGGCGGGGGTGCTATTATGCCAGCGAGTCCTCAGCAAACGTCCGTGCCTCTGAAAAAGGCAATCTGGGTCAAGGCCAGCCCGCAGTCCGCCTGACGCGAACAACTCAACGGCGTAAACACGCGCGGCGCCTCTCTGGGGCCCACGTGCAGTGAGTCAGCAGCGCACGTGACAGCGAGCCGGCGTCTTCGTGTCTGGGGGTCTGACGTGGCCCAGCGGCGACCCCATTGGAGGAATCTGCCCTGACGACCAGCGGCGCTTCTGATTGGACATTTTGGTTGGACCCGGTGCAAATAAAAGAAGCCCTGCGGCGCGTCGCGTTCGGCGGTTCTATGTGAGAGGAGTCCCCGTGTCGGAGAGCCGACATGTGTGTGAGTTGGCGGTCCTAGGTGAAAGCTGACATGTGTGTCAGAACGGACCCGTTTGAGAGCAGACTTATGTGTTAGAGAGGAGAGCTCGGCTCTTCGAGTCTCTGTCGGCCCCAGTGCTGAATTTGTAACGCCTCTGTATATATGCTGTACATAAACCTTGTTTAACTCACCGTCGTCTCGTCCGCTCGTCTTATCAGCTCTGCGCAGAAGCAGTCGCGAGCTGAGAAACATACGCTACCAAACGGCGGGTGACCTTCCCGGCGGAGTTGAAAGCAGTGGCGCCTTCGGGACCGTGTTGGCGTCGCCGTCTTTCGCAACAGTGGAGGTCAGCGGTAGGATTTCGGAGGTGGCTTCGCAACACCCCTCACTAACAACGCAATATAATTTCCCCAATAGTTGTAATTTTGTGTATGTCAAAGTTAACTCTAAATTTACTTTACTGTGTATCTAGCACCTGGATAAATGGCTTATTACCTTATTTCTAAGTCGAGTGTCATAAATGTGGGGGGGAGGGGTATCAAGGGAATTTGCTGTCAGACGTTGTCACAGACCTTTCGTTTAGTTCGGCGCATTGCCGGGTCAACGAGCCATTCGCTCACTTTTTCGTGGTCGTTTCATGCGTACCTTCCGTAGTTTATTTATTTAGTTATGTTCCGTTTACTGTCATGACATTTCAGAGCCTAACTAGCTCACAGTATAGGTAGATAGCCTCTCCTGTGACTGCAGACCGCCTTCACTGGCGCACGACCGGCGTGCCCTCGCCTTTCGCGACGGTGAATGCGACACGCTACGCCAGAGGACGAAGGTCGCCGAAGCGACATTCTCAAGACCGCTATATCGCTGCAGTGTTTTTCCACCATTACGCAACGTGAGTTTTTGAACTATCCCGCTATTGGTCTCATGAACAGTTGTCACAATATCATCTGCAAAGTTTTCGGTGTATATTACAAGTAGAACATTTGGCTGATAAAACATCGTTAGCAATTTATTATTATAAAGGGGGGCGCTTTGTTTTACATAGACCTTAATTCATCATTGTCGTTTGTCGAACAGTCCAAACTACTAAGGCGTATTTCGTTTTAGAGGGAATCAAGAGGCGTATGCTGTAAGTTTTGTCTGGCACTTAGCTTCGTATAAGTGCTCTCTATTTAATCCAAATATTCCAGGTACTGCTATGCCCAGTGTGGGCATTCCACGATGACGCTGTGGCAGAGGGGCTCAGCCTCAAATATTTCAGTGATGAAGCGTGCTCGAGTGGCATGGCATGAATCACCTAGGAAATTCAGCGGGGCGTATAGGTATACCGCTTCTAAAATAAAAGTTATTGAAGGCTACGTACTCTAGTACGTAGTCATATTTGTTCAATCACATTTGTTCTAGAAGCGTTCATCTTCAAATACATGAAGCGTAAAGGCTCTTAAGGTTTTTTTGTAAAGCAATATCCTGCATTTATTAGCGCAATCCTCGGCAAATAACGGAGTCGAAAATGTAAGGTTCCTAGTAATAAGCCTAGTAATAACTAACTATGATCAAATGACTAAGCCTGGTAATAGCGCGGAATTTATCAAACGAATGCAAGTTTATTTTTTATTCTGTTTTACACAGTGAACCTGAAATAAAGACAGAAATTATTTATAGCAACAAATTCATAGTGCTTACAGAAAAAAACTACCTATGCAGTTAATAACGATTAGGCTAAGGCAGTCTTGATAGACAACTGTGGAGGACCTTATCAAGTGCATTGAAAATCAATAAGTGTGCGTGCACAAATATCCCGGCACCTAATTCAAATAATTGTGCTTCATATGTGTTGCCGAGCTGGAAACCACGTATGTTATCAATGCAATGCAACTATACGATCGCTTAACAAGAAGCGGGCGCTGGAGCTGACGTTTGGGCAAACGGACTCGTCTGTCAGTGCTGCAACTTGATAAAGACGAATTCGCTTGCTGAAACGTCGGCTTCACCAATACAAATCTCTCATCGCAAGCTTATATCTTCCGCTCTTGCCTATATTTTGAAATGCTCGCTCAGGTGCTTGATTACTGCACGTCAGGCTAAACAAACACTGGGGGATAAAATGAGGTAGGTATCTCCAACTATACGCTGGCGTCACATTCATTTGGCGTTTTTTTTTGTTCCCCGAGGCAGCATCTGTCTACTCAATCACTCACCACAAGTATTTTCACAGACCATGATGCTTTCTGCCATCGCCATCTCCAACTTTTTCATTGGGTGATGAAACAGATAAGAGAATGTTTCTCATGCTGGTGAAGCCGTTTAAATTATTTTGCAGAACACTTCAAGTTCTTTGTACCTTCAAATGCTGCACAGAATGAAAAGTGACATAAAACGTTTGCTTTTTAATAACACTTTTGTTTGCGCCACACACTCGAAAAGACCATTTATTCCCCGTTCCACTTACCAGCACTAATTACATATTTGCAGGTACGCCGCTTGAATACCAACTCGACTTTATTAAGGGGCATGTCCGCGAAGAAATCATCATGGAATAATATGTCGCTTGCCCGTTTTGCGACTAGTGCATTTAACACACGCTTTCATTAACAGCGCAGAGACATTGCGAAAGTTGCACAGAGCCCCTTTCACCGTGGTTATCACCACTGTCTTTGCGCCAAAAAGAAAAAAAAAGAAAAACGTCGAACAAACGATTTCTCTTGAGAAACGTGAGATGGGGGACAGTGAAACACTACGCAAGCAGCGCCGTCGCAACTTACCATTTCTCGGCGGTGCGGCGAAGGACGAGGCTGGAATAAAACGCCGCCCGAAGCCTGCGAGGCACTCAGACGAAAGAGAGCGAAGCTTCGTCGGAGCGCCTCTGGGTCAAAAGGGAAATCAGTGCTGCGGGATTCGGGGGAAGTTGCACGCTTCGGAAAGGCGGCGGCCTTCTCGGGTGGCACCAAAAGGGACTCGGGAGGAAAGGCGTGCACGCGCGGCTATGACAGCCTCGACGTGGCTGGATGGATGGATGGATGCTATGAGCGTCCCCTTTATAACGGGGTGGTGACAAGTATGCCACCAGGCTCGACAAAAAAAAAACTTTTTTTCTTTTTTGATGTTGGCCTAATGCCTCTACTTCGATAAATTCTATCTTAATGGAAAAAAAGGTAAATTTTCAGCTTAAGTTCTCTGCCATTTACGGCACACTGTCCATATTTTATTTTTCCAATATTTATTTTGTCCTTTCTCTCTAATTTTCTGCCACCAATACTCTAACCGTCTCTTACTTATTTCAATCGCGGGTGTGTTCAGCTTTCCATTGTTGTCCCTAAAACCCAAGGCTTCCTGTAGGCTCGTGCCCAAACGTACACCTGGGTGTATATCTCCACATTCAATCAGAACATGCTCCGCCGTTTCCTTATCTTTCCCGCAGCATGTGCATTGTTCTTCTTCTTTACTGAATCTTGCTTTATAACTACGCGTTCTAAGGCAACCCGATCTCGCTTCAAACAGCAAAGCGCTTCCCCTTGAATTATCGTAAAATGCCTCCCTCCTTATTTCATTTTTGCCCTTTCAATAGTTACTCAAAGCCGGTTTTTTCTCCATAGCTGCCATCCAGTAAATCCTCTCCGGCTCCCTGACCTTTCCCTTAACGCTCATTGTTGACATATGGCTTACAATACCAGCCGTATATTTACTAGTGAGTCTTCTAGTTCTTTTTCTCCACTGTGTGTCCACGCTCTTTCTATACAAATAACGGAACACCTTCTCTGCCCATCTACTCTCCTTCATATTTCTTAGCCTTTCCTCGAACCTTATTTTGCTCTGCGCTTCCCTCGCCTCAAAACCCGCCCACCCCATATCGCCCTTTACAGCCTCGTTTGTCGTCTTCCCGTGAGCGCCCAACGCGAGGCGTCCCACAGTCCTTTGATTTACATCCATTCCCGATTGCACCTCTGCCCTCATGCACACCACTGAGTTCCCAAAAGTAAGCCCTGGAACCATTACACCCTTCCACAGACCTCGAAGCACCTCATACCTATTGTATCCCCACAACGCTCTGTGCTTCATTATTGCCGCATTCCTCTTTCCTTTTGCTGCCGAGGCTTTTTCCTGTACCTCCATGTATCTATCACTCTCATTTACCCATACTCCAAGGTACTTGTATTCACTTACCCTCGGTATTTCTTGGCCTTGTATGGACACCGTCTGATCACAGGGATCATTGAATACCATCAATCCACACTTCGTTACACTGAATCCTAGTCCAAGAGCTTCACCTTCTCTTCCGCATATATTCGCCAGCTGCTGTATATCATCTCGACTGTCCGCAAATAAGACGATATCGTCCGCATAAAATAAACCTGGAAGCTTCTGCTCAATCATCATGCCGCCCTGTTTGTGTGACAGATTAAAACCAATGTTGCTACCTTCTAGCGCTTTTTCCATAATCACCATGTACAGCATGAATAGCAGCGGGGACAAAGGACATCCCTGTCTCAGACCCTTGCTAACCTCAACGTTCTCTTTGCTACGCATTCCTTCCCACTCTATGCAAACTGTATTTTCTCGGTATATCTCCCTCAAAAGCTGTATACAGTCATCGCCCATGCCCATTCCTTTCAATATATCCCACAAAATTTCCTGATTAACGTTGTCGTATGCCCCAGTGATGTCTAGAAAAGCCACGTACAAGGGCCTATTCTCTATTTTAGATATTTCTATACACTGAGTGAGAACAAACAGGTTATCGTCTAACCGCCTGTCGACTCGAAATCCGTTCTGAAGTTCTCCCAAAATATCGTTATGTTCGGCCCATGTTTCTATTTTCATTTTTACTGCTTGCATCGCCAACCTGTATAGTACCGATGTAATGGTTAGTGGTCTATACGAGCGAATCTTGTCCTTTTCTCCCTTGCCTTTATAGATTAAGTTCATTCTACTTTGTCGCCAACTGTCCGGTATTTGTCCGTCCTTTAAGCTTTTTTCTACTGCTTTTAACAATGCTTCTTTAGTGTTATGTCCTAGTTCGTTAATGAGGCTAACGGGAATCCCATCTAAACCCGCGGCAGTGCGCTTTGGAATTTTTCCTTCGGCCTTTTTCCAGTTGAAATTATCAAGTACTAGCTCTTCCTCTGTTGCTTTCTCCGCCACACTTTTACTCACCGGGGAGATCCCCTGGACGCTCTTTTTAAACGAATCGGCTGTTACCTTTTGGATGTAACCTAGCGCTTCGTACCCTTCCAATTGATTTCCTCCTTCATCTAGAATATGTTGTTGCGTTGTGACAGACTTCCTACCTAGCGCCTTTATGTGGCTCCAAAAAATCCTAGGCGCGGCCTCTTTTTTTTCGTGTATCTCTGTCATCCAGCGTTCACTTTCACCTTTAATTTTTGCCTCTACCAATTTCTGCACAAGGGATTTTTTCTCTAAATATATTTCCCATATTTTTTTGACTTCGTCCTGCGGCCGCTTCTCCTTTTTTGCCTTTCTATGCTCCCGTGATGCTTCGCGTCGCTTCTCGATCGCCTCCCGGATTTCCTTGTTCCACCAACTTTTTGGCTTCCTTTTTCCTTTCCAGCAAACAGTTTTCTTCTCTTTCCCTATCTCCTTCGTCATTAGATGTAACAGCTCACTATACTCCCAGTCCTTGCCTGGTATTTCGCCTACTTCTTCCTCGACTCTTGCGGCTATATTTATTATTTGTTTGTCATTTAAATACGAGCTGCCAGACTTTGATTCCATGCTCATATTTTCAGTTTCGTATCCCATTTGTAATGTTATTCGTTTATGATCACTACCCAAGCTGTTAATGCCTTCCTCGTCTATCCTCATTTCTGTCAGTTTGTGGTAAATTCCTTCAGTCATGAGACAATAATCAATACTTGATTGCTTGTTTCCGACTTCCCATGTGATCTGGCCGTCACATTTAGGCCCCGTGTTAACTATCTCCAGACTATGTTGCTCGCAAAGATCTAGTAATAACTTCCCATTGGTGTCTGAATATCCGTCAAGGTCATGTATGTGGGCATTCATGTCCCCTAGAAGGATGATTTCGGCCCCATTACCAAATTCCTTAATATCCGCACTCATGCAATCCACTATCTCCTGATTCTTTTCTCTGCAGTTATTCCCCGTCCACAAGTAGGCTACCCCTAGCCACGTTTCCTTTCCACCTACTGTGCCCAGAACCCAGAGGTGCTCTGAACACGTCTGTTTCACTCTAACCCATTTGGCTCCGCGATGAATTAGCATTCCTACACCCCCACCTTTCCTTTCCAATATGGTCCTGTTACACCCTTCCCAAACATAATTTTCAATATGTGGTGGCTCTTCCAAGTCTCTAAGGTGTGTTTCTGTAACCGCATACACGCCTATCTGTTCTTTGTTTAACTGCTCCTCAATCTCTAACCATTTTGCCTTCTTTCTGCCACCCTGCATGTTTATGTAACTAATTGCAACACGCGCCTTTTTCCTTTTTCTTTTACCTTTTTTCTGGTTTTTCGCAATTCTACCTGTCAAAGCGTCCTCCTGGTTGTTTTCCCTGTTACGAGCTACCCCGGACTCCGAAGGGCCCGTGAGCCCCCCAAAAAAGCTACTGCGCGTCCTGCCAGTCGCCAGCCCACCTCGTGTCCAAGCCTCTTATCGAAATGAATCTTGTCTCTTTGGAATCCACCCCACCTGTGCACTTCCCTGTTTAAATCCACTACCTCGAAACCCTTCTCTCGACTAATTCGCCATATCTCTTTGTTTGCGTCGACAACCGCTCTTTGCAGGTTGACGTTGTGTACTGGTACTTCCGGTACTGTGCATACTACAATTTGCACCTGGGGGGACACGGCGCGCATGTCATCCACCCCTTTCGCCAAGGTCGTCGCTAGTCCTGACGATTCTTTTTTCAGGACGTCATTTAGCCCTCCCGCAATTACAACGAGGTTACGATTGTTAGCTTTAGCTGCGAGTTGTTCACCCGCTTGACTCATTACTGTCCCCAGCGTTTGTCCCGGGAACGTCCCTATCGCAACTCTCTTGTCGCCTTTCACCCTTTCTTTGATTGCCGCTGCGCATCGGACTAAATTTGAGTCACCGGCGATGATGACCTGTTCAGACATTCCTTCTGAAACCTGCACCTGGCTGCTGACTAGGTGACTAGCGTGAATCACGGCTGCTGGTTTGCTCCCTCCCTCCCTCAAAACTACTTCCCGGTAGCTGGGCCCTGTGACCAATGTATCTGCCTTTGTCATGCCTGTTTCCTTCATCTCTCCCGCACGGGGGGTCGTCGCCATAATGCTTCCGCCGTCACCTGCGTCCTCGTTCCCTTTCACGACCTTCGATAGGCCCTTCTCGGCTGACCGGAGCCTTTCTTCCATGGCTGACGTTTTCTCTCGCTCCTTCGCCAATGCATTCTCCAGCTCTGCGATTTTCTCCATGAGCCCACTCTGGACCGCCATCATATTTTTCATTTTCTCCTCGAACTCGCACTGTCTACACTTGGCGTCATCTTCTGCTTTCTCCTCCGCACTAACTTCCACCTTCCAACCTACCCCGCACTCTGAACACTTTACGGTCTTTTTGACCATGGCTAGCTCAGTTTACCGATGCCCACGTGTTAGAAAACTGTACTAAAATACACTGGTCTAAGCCAAAAAGAACCACAATAATAAATAAATACGCTACACTTCACAGCACCTGCGCATGCACGTGGTCGGTCTACGCGCAGACCTCAGCCACGTGGTGGCTGGAGAAAAAAAAAGACACAGTACAAAATACTAAAAAAACGTACACCGTAATAGACCTAATCAAGCTTTACGCTAGCGCCTTACGTTCTCATAACGCTACAGACAGAGGCAAGCTGGAAACATGCAAAAACACTTATCTGTAGCTGTCATTCCGGAGCTCTCCAAAAACACGTCCGACCTCTACCACACTCTCCGCGGGCCGTTCAACCGGCCGCAGTAGCGCCACCTTTCGCAGCCGCTTCAGCGAAGCCGGCGCCGCGCGGGGCCTTCGAACGGCAATTATTTTCACAGACCATAATGCTTTCTGCCATCGCCATCTCTAACTTTTTCATTGGGTGAGGAAACAGATAGGAGAATGTTTCTCATGCTGGCGAAGCCTTTTGACTGCACAGCCAGGAATGGAAGTTGCGACCACCATCATTCGAATTCGCCCTCGTGGCGCCCTGGTTACGGAGCTTGGGTTCTTACCCGAAGGTCGCGGATGCGATTAAATTATTCAAGTCCCGTGTCCTTCAGGATGTGAAGGGATCGAAATTCGTGGAGCCCTCCACGACAGCGTTCCTTAAACAGTTATCATAGGTTTGAGAGGTAAAATACCAAAATAAGTATATTAGAGTAATATGGACAGTTGGGCCATTTGCTTTGGATTCACCTTGAACTTGGTTAAGAGCGCTACACTATAAAAACAACACGAGATAGCTGTTTCCTCCTTCCTTTTGTCTATGTTTTCGTGTTGCGCTGTTAACGAAGTTAAAGGCAAATATATTTCATATCAAGTGCACCCGGTCAATTTTCGACCATTTCTGATCATGCTCGAAAGAATCGTGCAGGTATGCGGGAATTCCAGGAGTTTTTATTGAGGCTTTGCAAATGAGTTCTGCGGAAACCCTGAAAGTCGCGTATGGTTTAAGAAAGGGAAAGAAGACAACCAACTGTTTGTAGCACGAAGCCCCAAAGAAGTCCTCGCAGATTTATCAGAAAGAAAATCTTCTTAGTTTCTGAAAAACTCATTTGTAGAACTCAATTGCAATACTTGGGTCCACGTGCTTCAAGTTGTCAATGAATTCGCCCTCGCGATGTCTTTTGCTAGCATCCTGGTTAGCTCAGTTGTAAAAGCGACCACCCCGGAAAGGCGTTGGTCCCGGGCTTGAGCTCCGGGTGAGGACGAGTTTTTCGAACACAAAGAAGTTTTTCTTTCTGAGAAATTTGTATAAATTTCCTTGTGGCTTCATGCTAAAAAGAGGTGCTTATCTTCCTCGCTTTTCTTATTAAGGCGTTATATTTCTCAAAAAAATTATGTTGCCTAGAGGGCGCTTCAAACTTTGGCACCTAAGCGAAACTGTCTTGCTAAATAATTTCAATGACGCTACGCCTTTTAGCAATTACTAAAAAATGAATTTTTCCTTAACCTTCAAATGTTACTTCTTCATATACAGTAGCCTATTCCTTTTGTTTCAACTTTCTCTATTCTTCTGCCTTGACAAAAAAATGCGATATGCGTCATGCTTAACGTACTTTACCACAAGCACACAATTTTTCGGTAGTATTGTATTAACATTTTCTGTTCCTGAGTTCCTATAATAAATGGTTACAATATTTCGAGAGCAAGTGATCAGAATGTTGTTTTAAAGTTGGAATAAATAGCATATTGACTCGCCCAGCCATTGTGATCTTGTGGTTTAGGTGTTCGGCTGCAGATCAGCTGGTGGCGGGATTGAATCCCGGCTGCGGCGACTGCATTTTCGATGGAGGCGAAAATGCTGTAGGCCTTCGTCTCTAGATTTCGGTGCACGTTGAAGAACCCTAGGAAGTCGAAATTTCCGGAGCCCTCCACTATGGCGTCTCTCATAGTAATATGATGTTTTTGGGACGTTAAACCCCAAATATCAATCATTTGCCATTCCCTTCAAAATTTCGGCTTAACTTTTTCAATGTAGTGGTCTAAGTAAAATGTGACTTGTGTCTTGTTTCAAGGTACGCTTTCTCAGTAAAACATGGAAAAAATCGCAAAACAATAATTTTTGTCTTGATAAAGAAAAAAATTTAGCATCTTAACAAAGACAAGGTAGTAGACGCTTGCATTTACCTCGCCTTCACTGCATAGCCCATCAGCGCAAAATTCTTTGAAGGCTGGTTTATCCGGCGAAGAAGAATGCCCGTCGTACAACTGCTGGTCGCTTGTTTCAGTAATACTGCTGTATAGAACTTCAAAAAGGGGCAGTAGTGGCTGTTTTATGGAACAATAACTTCTCCCTTGGATCATGGAGGGCTGTTTACAGAAAATCGCTTGTTAGTCCAAGAGAGCAGAATGCAGTCAGTGACCTGTAAAACAGTATGAAGGCGTCGTGTTTGGGCTCTGATAATAAATGCACATTAACTTAATAATAATTATAATTTACGTAAGGACATGCAGCTATGCATGGTGTGCATGCCTTCGAGTCATTGGGTGCGTGCTTCGTTTAGGAACCTGACACATGCGTGTCATTTCGCTTGATAGTTCATTTGCTATTTATTGTGAAGGTTTATATACGCGAGCGGGGTTCTCGCGAAGTAAGCGTGTGTGTTGGCACGCTAGTTTATCGATGCGCTAGCTCATTCTTCAGGCGATATAGTTCACATGTGAGATACGTTCACAAGGCGCACCTCTGAAATATGATTGGTGCGTGTAACTACTCCATGAAACAACCACAGCTGTTCGAATGTACCAACTGTGTACTTTCTGACAAATTATTAAGGCTTTATATGCGTCAACGAACGCTATAATTGGCCTTCAGTGACATCACGATTCAGCGTGGACAGCGTCAACTCAGTTTTTGCTCTCATTGAATGACAGTCACTGTGAATGCTCTCTGCACATATTGTGTACCCTATACTCGATGAAGCTTGCACCACCAATGCACTGAGTAAGGAAAGACAGTCACACTGTCCCTTCGGGCGCCATTGCGCCAGCTACCAGAAAGGTTAGTTATTGCAGCCGCTCAAGAAGGTTTGAGTGATGTTATTTACAGTGTAGAGCTTATTCGGAGACGCGCTTAACGATGGGCCAAAAAAACTGTTTTTTTCACGAACGATAACATTTTTACATTTAAGAACATACTAAAAGGTGATGCGCACAAAGCTAACATCCGATCACTACGACGCCGAGTGACTCAATCAAGGCCTGATCACAACTACGTGTTGCGTGTGGAACTAAACAGAGCTGATATGGGCGAACGCTATACTCGTTAAGATAATTTTAGGATGAGTTAGACGACTGGCGCGAATGCTCTCAGCGCGCTGCCTGACGAGTAAGCACTCTCATTGCGAAAGGATGTCTGCTACGCAGGAGCAATGCAGGTGGCACCACAATCGAAACGAGAGTGCGAAGGAGAGGAGACCGAGGAGAAACGTGAGCGAAGGAGAAGAGTGTCATTACTTGGCGAAGTTCTAGAGGGATTAGGTCCACCAACTATCTGTGTTGCACGACTTCAGACCCCTACCCCTCCAAAGAAAAAAAAATGTTGTCTACGGGCACGCCACTTGGGGAAATGCGTTCGTCAAATTTTCAGTTCATTGCTTATTGCACCGTGTCGGTGCATGAAAACGTTGCGTATATTGCCTATAACCACATTTTCATCGTATTTCATGTGTGATCATAAAAATGATAAGTTCAACTGTTTCTACAAGCACGTGGAAAGCAATCATTGAACGAGTTTTTTTTAAATACGGCGGCGTTATTAAAACACGAAATAACAAACATGTGCCAAACACGTGTTTGTAAGTTTCTTAGAGATTGTGGGTGGCCTAGTTAATATGAATGCATTCTAACAAGAAAAAATGAACATCTTCCGACTTCATCCCGGTCTTTCTTTTGTGTCCTACTTAGCTTTCTCAAGTAGTTTGGACCAACTAGCTCAAGAACACGCCTTGCTAATCTTTTTTACTACTTTCACAAGGTAAACTTATGTTACGCCACTGAAGTAAATGCACTTACGCCTAACCACAACACGCGCGTGTGTGAATACGTGCACACACACAGATTGGAAAGTGTCCGTGTAGTTTATGAGACCTCGCTCGAAATAAAGTCGTTGGATCTCACTTCATTTTGTGAAAGATCTAGAAATATTATCGCCACACAATCAGACTTAAGCATTGTAATGAATATAGTGCTATAAATGAAATCTCAGGGTCGATTTGTGCTCGGAATTAACCTTTTTCAAGCTCGTAGAGCACCTCTAGCGGCCACTGCCGAAATCACGATTGGGGCTCAAAGTGGCGGCGAAATTGGCTACAGGGGGAATGTGTGTCATGCTCGCCAATTGATTTTCCTTGTTTCTTCTCGCGTCTTCATAAAGCTGGTGCTCCAAATAACGCTTGTTAGAGACTGTCGGCTTTGTTTTTTTTTGTCCTTTCTTAGCGCATCGAGTGGTTCAGGCGCCGTGTTCGACATGTTCTCGTTAGACGAGTGCAAGTCGCTGTACGGCACCGGCAGACAATTGACGTCGAACCTGGATGGTGTACGTAAACTGAGCGAACGGGTAATGGAAACCCAGTTCGCTTCCTCAAAGCCGCAGGAGCACAAAGGTTGGTCTTTCAGGAAAGAAATATACATTCGTCTTATTGATTGTGCTCTCTAAAGGCGGCCATCCGTTTGCGGGTTAGTTCCCGTTATAAAGCATATGCTTGTGCTCTATAAAGCCTGGACATTACAAGCAGCTCGTCCCTCTTAAAAACGTCGTGACAACAAGCATCGTCAAAGCTTACTGCGACTGCATAGCAGGGTGAGTAACTGTTCCTGTGTTCAGCAGCACTTCAGCTAAGAAAGCTATAGTTATCGTTGTGTATTTCTCAGTGGCATTTTTGTCTTGAGCTCGAACAGCTTGCAAATAGTATTCCTATTTTTGAAGTTTTCGCGTAAAAACAACTTCGTAAACGCGCTGACAGTTTGCGTGAGGTAAATACGGCAAAGCAGAAACTACGCTGCATGGGGGGGGGGGGGGATATTTTCCTCATGCCGTCTGCTCCCCAGAATGTGAAGACTCGGTCACGTTATGTGCTAAATGAGTGCATTTTTCTTATTAGTAATATTTGCTGAAGATATTGGTAATGGTAATGCTTATCTTTCATGTTTATTGCGCGGCCGCATGGTGGGTTTGAGAAGCGTACTATAACTTCATTTTTTCGTTGCATTACCAGTTTTGTAGATTTAAATTCATGGAAGGACATGTATGTGACCCTACGCATTTCCAATATGAAAAGGTTGAGCCAGAAGTGCAAGCATACGGCTGCTCTGCTGTTCGTGATGCTAAAGGTGCAAAACCCTTCCTGTACCGACATGCCATGCAGGTGGGTGGCACCAACTCAAGGCAAGTACATTTTTTGCTAAAAAGTTGCGGTGTGCTGATATCACATTAAAATAAGCCCTCCAAGTGCACACATGATCACCTGATTTTCGTAAGACCACCATCAGGCAAAGAAACTGCATAAATCTGGCGTAAATTGTGTTCATTTGTTTCCATTTTTTCCCCATAAGCCATCCCGAGGATTATGTGAAATCCGGGGGATGGATAGACACAACATGTCGTTCCATCTCTCGGTGGCGACCAGTCGCTCCACCGTAACTAAACGGGAAGCAAACGAAAAAAAAATCGCATCTCACGAATGAGACGCGACATTGAAAATGACTCCTGGTTTATCATACTAGTAAACCACTAGAACATTTCAGGTGTAATTTTGATATTGTGCCACGAACAGTGGCGTACCAACTCTTTCGCGAGTGGGGGGGGGGGGGGCAAACATACCTCACTCGTCAGCCGATATATATATATATATATATATATATATATATATATATATATAAGGGAAAGAAGTGTATACCTAAGGGCTCGTTTTTTCGTGTTTTTAACACAATATAATGAGGTATAACAGACAGTAATGCAAAGGAATGTACAGGGGAAGTTATTAAAACCAATGGAATGTAAATAAGAAGAAAGAAAAATGGATGAAAAAATTACCAACTGTGAGCAGGAATCGAACCTACGAGCTTCGAATTACGCGTTCGATGCTCTAACCACTGAGCTATCACAGCGGCCCTCCCTTCATCCACTTTTTTGGGTTTATCTGTGAATTTAGAAGTAGGAGTGACAGTCAGCGCCATCTATAAACCAAACGACGAGTGTGATAACACTCTTATGCCCATGTTTGGCGTCACGTAGAACGTGAACTTATTATGAGCGGGCAGCTGAATAAATTTCCCTCTTATACAACCTAAACACACCAAGTCTGCCAGTACGAGACCCTCGTTCAATGAAATAAGGGAAAGAAGTGTATACCTAAGGGCTCGTTTTTCCGTGTTTTTAACACAATATTAATGAGGTATAACAGACAGTAATGCCAAGGAATGTACAGGGGAAGTTATTAAAACCAATGGAATGTAAATAAGAAGAAAAGTGGATGAAAAAATTACCAACTGTGAGCAGGAATCGAACCTACGTCCTTCGAATTACGCGTTCGATGCTCTAACCACTGAGCTATCACAGCGGCCCTCCCTCCATCCACTTTTTTGGGTTTATCTGTGAATTTAGAAGTAGGAGCGACAGTCAGCGCCATCTATAAACCAAACGACGAGTGTGATAACACTCTTATGCCCATGTTTGGCGTCACGTAGAACGTGAACTTATTATGAGCGGGCAGCTGAATAAATGTCCCTCTTATACAAACTAAACACACCAAGTCTGCCAGTACGAGACCCCCGTTCAATGAAATAAGGGAAAGAAGTGTATACCTAAGGGCTCATTTTTCCGTGTTTTTAACACAATATTAATGAGGTATAACAGACTGTAATGCCAAGGAATGTACAGGGGAAGTTATTAAAACCAATGGAATGTAAATAAGAAGAAAGAAAAGTGGATGAAAAAATTACCAACTGTGAGCAGGAATCGAACCTACGACCTTCGAATTACGCGTTCGATGCTCTAACCACTGAGCTATCACAGCGGCCCTCCCTCCATCCACTTTTTTGGGTTTATCTGTGAATTTAGAAGTAGGAGCGACAGTCAGCGCCATCTATAAACCAAACGATGAGTGATAACACTCTTAGGCCCATGTTTGGTGTCACGTAGAACGTGAACTTATTATGAGCGGGCAGCTGAATAAATGGCACTCTTTTACAACCTAAACACACCAAGTCTGCCAGTACGAGACCCTCGTTCAATGAAATAAGGGAAAGAAGTGTATACCTAAGGGCTCGTTTTTCCGTGTTTTTAACACAATATTAATGAGGTATAACAGACAGTAATGCCAAGGAATGTACAGGGGAAGTTATTAAAACCAATGGAATGTAAATAAGAAGAAAAGTGGATGAAAAAATTACCAACTGTGAGCAGGAATCGAACCCACGACCTTCGAATTACGCGTTCGATGCTCTAACCACTGAGCTATCACAGCGGCCCTCCCTCCATCCACTTTTTTGGGTTTATCTGTGAATTTAGAAGTAGGAGCGACAGTCAGCGCCATCTATAAACCAAACGACGAGTGTGATAACACTCTTATGCCCATGTTTGGCGTCACGTAGAACGTGAACTTATTATGAGCGGGCAGCTGAATAAATGTCCTTCTTATACAACCTAAACACACCAACTCTGCCAGTACGAGACCCTCGTTCAATGAAAGGGACATTTATTCAATGAAAGGGACATTTATTCAGCTGCCCGCTCATAATAAGTTCACGTTCTACGTGACGCCAAACATGGGCATAAGAGTGTTATCACACTCGTCGTTTGGTTTATAGATGGCGCTGACTGTCGCTCCTACTTCTAAATTCACAGATAAACCCAAAAAAGTGGATGGAGGGAGGGCCGCTGTGATAGCTCAGTGGTTAGAGCATCGAACGCGTAATTCGAAGGTCGTAGGTTCGATTCCTGCTCACAGTTGGTAATTTCTTCATCCACTTTTCTTTCTTCTTATTTACATTCCATTGGTTTTAATAACTTCCCCTGTACATTCCTTGGCATTACTGTCTGTTATACCTCATTAATATTGTGTTAAAAACACGGAAAAACGAGCCCTTAGGTATACACTTCTTTCCCTTATTTCATTGAACGAGGGTCTCGTACTGGCAGACTTGGTGTGTTTAGGTTGTATAAGAGGGACATTTATTCAGCTGCCTGCTCATAATAAGTTCACGTTCTACGTAACGCCAAACATGGGCATAAGAGTGTTATCACACTCGTCGTTTGGTTTATAGATGGCGCTGACTGTCGCTCCTACTTCTAAATTCACAGATAAACCCAAAAAAGTGGATGGAGGGAGGGCCGCTGTGATAGCTCAGTGGTTAGAGCATCGAATGCGTAATTCGAAGGTCGTAGGTTCGATTCCTGCTCACAGTTGGTAATTTTTTCATCCACTTTTCTTTCTTCTTATTTACATTCCATTGGTTTTAATAACTTCCCCTGTACATTTCTTGGCATTACTGTCTGTTATACCTCATTAATATTGTGTTAAAAACACGGATAAACGAGCCCTTAGGTATACACTTCTTTCCCTTATTTCATTGAACGAGGGTCTCGTACTGGCAGACTTGGTGTGTTTAGGTTGTATAAGAGGGACATTTATTCAGCTGCCTGCTCATAATAAGTTCACGTTCTACGTGACGCCAAACATGCGCATAAGAGTGTTATCACACTCGTCGTTTGGTTTATAGATGGCGCTGACTGTCGCTCCTACTTCTAAATTCACAGATAAACCCAAAAAAGTGGATGGAGGGAGGGCCGCTGTGATAGCTCAGTGGTTTGAGCATCGAACGCGTAATTCGAAGGTCGTAGGTTCGATTCCTGCTCACAGTTGGTAATTTTTTCATCCACTTTTCTTTCTTCTTATTTACATTCTATTGGTTTTAATAACTTCCCCTGTACATTCCTTGGCATTACTGTCTGTTATACCTCATATATATATATATATATATATATATATATATATATATATATATATATATATATAATGAAATCTATCAGACAATAATGTATAGGGGAAGTTATTAGAACAAATGCAATGTACAGAATAAGAAAGAAAAGTGAGTGAAAAAATAACCTACCGTGAGCAGAAATCGAACCTACGACCTTCAAATAACGCGTTCGAGAGCATCGAACGCGTTATTCGAAGGTCGTAGGTTCGATTCCTGCTCACGGTAGGTTATTTTTTCACCTACTTTTCTTTGTTCTTATTTACATTACATTTGTTCTAATAACTTCCCCTATACATTATTGTCTGTTAGATCTTAACAATATTGTGTCAAAACACGGAAAACGAACCCTTAGGTATACACTTCTTTCTCTTATATATATATATATATATATATATACATATTAGGAGAGAGAGAACTTCGTCGACGCGCTCGCACCTTGACATGAATTTCCATACACAGAGGGGACACGCCGAGCATACTTAGATACCACGAAGTTCAATCACACTTCAACAGGCCAAGGAATGGCGGCCTTAGCCCAATTTCCGCGTTCAATACGGGAGGCTGAACTTGCTATTACGCCTTTTTTCATGACTATGCTTTGGCGGTTAACACCTATACAGATACCACAGTAGCTTATTAAATTTACCATGAATGTTATTCGTCGGGATAGAGATGTATCAAGTGTCAACGAGTATACATCCACCTTGAAGGGGGCGATACCTTCCAAGCACCAGAACATACATTCTGCAAGCCCTCCTTCATCAATGTACAGTAAACATTTGATTACCCCTGTGCAGGCACGTTTTATTTTCGTGTTATATGCTGATTCTTGTGACGAAGGGATCAAGCAAGACTTTTCAAGGAATGAATTCTGTTATATTTTTCATAAATATTACACTTTCTTGCATATATTCAGGCATGTCTGCATTATAATTTGTCTTATTAGCTAATATCCTGAACACTGTATCTGGAGCATGCAATCATTATTAGGATTGCTATTGTTATATTACCATTATTAATTTATTGTCAACTACTGAACCTTTTAATGTACAATTTCTGGTGTTAGGGGAGTAGTACATGTATAATGAAGGAATGATGATAACAAAAGGAAACAGCAAGCATCATCGCAGAGTAAGGCACCACGAGATCGGCGCTCGAGCGCCGATCTTCCATCTTCCTCGTCCTGTCGCTATCTCCTATCTCCCACCTGCCCGTTTGGTTCGCCCAATAAACCTCTTTACATTTGGTGGATCGTGCTGGGTAACCACATCGCCTACAACCTGGAACTCCGATCTCGGACCCTGCCGTCGACCATGCAAGTTGACGCTGCCCAACAAACAATACCTCTCGCGGCCGCTACTTGCCCCGGCCCGGTTCATCAGCGAGACCCCCCGATCTCTGCCGGCACCGAAGACCAGGACGTCGAGGACTGGCTGTCGTCATACGAGAAAGTCAGTGGACCCAACAGGTGGGATGACGCTGCTAAGCTAGGCACTGTCAATTTTTATCTCACCGACGTGGCCAAGCTGTGGTATACGAACCACGAAACCGAGTTCGCGAATCGGTCCGCCTTCAAGGAGGCAATACGTGCCGTTTTTGGTCGTCCTGCCTTACGGAAGCTACGCGCCGAACAACGTCTGCGCACACGGGCACGGGAGCGAGGTGAAACTTTCACATCATATATAGAAGATGTGATTGATCTCTGCCGGCGCGTCGATGCTTCCATGAGCGAGAGTGCGAAGATACAGCACATTATGAAGGGCGTCGACAATGACGTTTTCCAGATGCTTCTCGCGAAGTCTCCAAGAACTGTGGCAGAAGTAGTGACTTTGTGCCAAAGCTATGATGAATTGCGAAGGCAACGAGCTCAGACGCGACGCTCATTCCAGACAATCCAACCAGTGACCGCACTGGACGCTATGGCTGACCAGGCAAACCTTCTCGCACAAATGAAAGACTTCGTGCGAGAGGAAGTGGCTCGGCAGCTTTCTCTGCTGCCTTTTGCTCAACGCCAGGAGCTCTCGCACCAACAGCCACTGCGACACCCACCACCATTGGCTCCCATGCTCCGACATGTGGTCCAGGAGCAGATTTCCGAGGCTATGCCGGTGCCCTTGCAGCAGCCCACCGTCACCGCGCCTCTTACTTACGCTGAGGCACTAAAGCGGCAGCAGCGACACCACCCCCCGTCGTTCCAGGGACTGCCGTATACCTCAGCCCCGACTCAGCCGTCCACCGCCTGGGTTCCTCCCATCGCCACCACAGCCTCGACACACCCGTCTGCCGCATGGAGTGGTCCCCTCGTCGCCAATACTTGGAGAACGCGCGATAACCGGCCCATCTGTTTTGCGTGCGGCGGCCCTGGCCATATCGCCCGTTACTGCCGTCGTCGCGTGCCGGGATACACAGACGCCCGGACACAGAACATCTTCATGGACCTTTCTCCATCCCGTCTGGAAAATTCTGACCCTCAGTCAAGCTCGTCTTCACGGGAATGTCCGCGTACTATGTCTGGTCGCTCACCTTCACCCCGTCGTCGCTCCCTGTCACCCATGCGTCGTCGGCCAGCTCCTGAACACGAGGGAAACTAACCGCCGCAGTTCAGGAGGCAAGAACTGCGCTGTCGAAATGCTCAAGTCCTCGGACATTGCCGTCGAATATTGTCGAAGTTTTTGTAGAAGGTACTCGAGCATATGCTCTAGTGGATACTGGTGCTGCCGTTTCCGTGATAGACGCTAAACTTTACCGCAAGCTCCGTAAAGTGACGACGCCTCTTAATATGATGTCCTTGCAAACAGCGAATGGGGACCCGGTTCAGCCTGTAGCCGCCTGTACTGTCCGACTGATGATCGCGAATGACCACTACACTGTTGAGTTTATTGTCCTGTCGCCATGCTCACACGACATCATACTTGGATGGGATTTTTTATCGCGTAACCATGCCGTTATTGATTGTGCAAGATCGGAGCTTGAACTTTTTTCGTTTTACGACCAACCAACCAGCCGCATTCAGCCCGCCGTACACAAACTCGTCGTCAAAGAAGGCACTGAAATTCCTCCGACAGCAGCTGTGTTGCTCCCCGTGTTCTGTGACGGCATTAGGAACGAAGCTGCATTCTTTGAGCCATCAAGCCTCTTCCTTAGTCGAAGATCACTTCTTCTGCCTTATTCAACCCTCTCTATTTCTGAAGGAAACAGTGCTCTTTGCCTCATCAATCCCCTTCCGTATCCCGTTGAACTGTTTTAAGGTGAATCTCTTGGACACGTGCATGCCATTGATAAAGAACAAATTTTTACCATGCCGCCAGATTGTTCCGGTGACTACGACGCCAAAAGTGCCCTCAACCCTTCCAATATACCACCTTGCGAGCTTTTCGATTCATCGATTGCCGACGGACTATCGCCATCTGAACGCTCTGAGCTAGTTCAGCTACTCTACCAGTTTCGTGAATCCTTTGACGTTGCTCAACCTACCCTTGGCCGAACTCCCAGTTTTTTCCACCGCATCGACACAGGTTCCAACGCGCCAGTACGACAGCGACCATACCGTGTTTCCGCCACAGAACGTCAGGTTATCGCCGAACACGTTGACGATATGCTCAAACGCGACATTATCCGACCTTCCCAAAGTCCATGGGCATCACCTGTCGTTCTTGTTAAGAAGAAGGATGGTATGATTCGCTTCTGCGTTGATTACAGGCGCTTAAATAAGATCACTCGCAAAGACGTATACCCTTTGCCCAGGATTGATGACGCCCTTGATTGCTTACAAGGTGCCGAGTTTTTTTCGTCGTTAGATTTGCGTTCAGGGTATTGGCAGGTGCCCTTAGCAGATGGTGATCGTCCAAAAACAGCATTCGTGACACCGGACGAGCTATATGAGTTCAATGTCATGCCCTTCGGCCTCTGCAATGCGCCGGCCACATTCGAGCGCATGAGGGACTCGGTTCTGCGGGGTTTTAAATGGAACATATGCCTCTGCTACCTCGACGATATCGTCGTCTTTGCACCCGATTTCTCAACACACCTTGTACGCCTGAAACATGTCCTCACGTGTCTGAAGAATGCGTAGCTCCAACTGAATCTAAAGAAATGCCACTTCGCTGCTCGGACGCTCACCATTCTCGGTCACGTTGTATCAAAGGATGGTGTTCTTCCCGACCCGGCTAAACTACGCGCTGTTGCTGAATTCCCCAAACCAACGACTGTAAAACAGTTACGCAGCTTCGTAGGATTGTGCTCCTACTTTCGTCGGTTTGTGCGCAACTTTGCCTCCATAATTGCCCCTTTGACCCAACTTTTAAGCAGTGCCAACGACATCTCATCATGGTCTTCCGAATGTGATCACGCATTTACCACTCTTCGCCGTCTCCTGACATCACCGCCTATATTGCGCCACTATGATCCCACGGCTGCAACTGAAATCTATACAGACACCAGCGGTGTCGGTCTCGGTGCAGTTTTCGCTCAACGCAAGCCTGGATCCCCTGAGTATGTCGTCGCCTACGCCAGCAGAACGCTCAACAAGGCTGAGGTAAACTACAGTGTTACCGAAAAAGAGTGCTTAGCCATACTTTGGGCAATTGTGAAATTTCGCCCATACTTATATGGCCGCACCTTTGCTGTAGTTACAGACCATCGTGCCTTATGTTGGTTGTCGTCGCTGAAGGATCCATCAGGTCGCCTTGCACGTTGGGCTCTGCGACTTCAAGAGTATGACATCCGCGTCGTGTACCGTTCCGGCCGCCAACATGCTGATGCTGATGCGCTCTCGCGATCACCACTGTCGACTGAGGCTGCCTCTATATCTTCTATGGAACACGCGCTGTCCGCTCTTGACATCGACACAATGACCTCTGCACAGCGCGACGATCCATGGATAACTTCGCTTCTGGACGTCTTATCTGGGGTACCGACACTTCCCATCACTCGAGCAATGCGACGCCAGGCTTCGCACTTCACCATTCGAGGTGGCCTCTTGTACCGGCGAAATTACTCACCAGATGGCAGGAAGTGGCTGCTCGTTATTCCCCGAAAGCTGCGCTCTACAATCTGTGCATCATTTCACTCCGAACCGCAATGCGCTCACGCCGGTGTCTTCAAGACCTGCGAGCGTTTAAGGAAGCGGTAGTACTGGCGTGGGATGTTTACTTTTGTTCGACAGTTTATTCGCGGCTGCCACGAGTGTCAGCGACGAAAACAGCCACCGAATGCAGGAGCAGCTCCACTACAGCCGCTTGCGTGCCCTGACCGCCCATTCGATCGCGTCGGAATCGACCTTTATGGACCACGGCCATTGACCACAGCAGGTAACCGGTGGGCTATCGTTGCTGTAGATCACCTGACACGGTACGCCGAAACCGCTGCTCTTCCTACGGCGACCGCTCAGGACGTCGCATCTTTCATCCTCCATCGGTTTGTGTTGCGTCACGGCCCTCCTCGCGAGCTCCTCAGTGACCGGGGCCGTGTATTTCTATCCGACGTAATCCAAGCACTTCTCCGTCAGTGCGATATTGTACACCGGATGAGTACTGCTTACCACCCTCAGACGAATGGCCTGACTGAGTGGTTTAATCGGACCCTGGGTGACATGCTCGCGACGCATGTGGCATCTG
Organism: Rhipicephalus annulatus; assembly: GCA_013436015.1. Classification (NCBI taxonomy): domain Eukaryota; kingdom Metazoa; phylum Arthropoda; class Arachnida; order Ixodida; family Ixodidae; genus Rhipicephalus; species Rhipicephalus annulatus. Next base: position 42,376 of record WOVY01003362.1, on the reverse strand, counting down.
ACCAAACGAACTGGGACCTAGTTCTTCCGTTTGCGACCTACGCGTACAACACCGCTACCCAAGTCACCACCGGCTTTTCTCCATTCTACCTTCTATACGGACGTCAACCATCGCACACAATTGACACTTTGCTGCCATACGCACCAGATGTATCTGAGTGCACGACCGTGTCTGAAGCCGCCCGTCACGCCGAAGAATGCCGCCAACTAGCGAAGCAGTTTACTACGGCTGACCAGCAACGCCAGAAAAAGGCCCGCGATGACGACCACCCTCCTGCCGCCAAGTTCGCCCCTGGAACCCTTGTATGGCTGTATGTACCACCCTGTGCACCTGGTTTGTCTACCAAGCTACTTTCAAATTACCATGGCCCATACCGCGTGGTAGAGCGCACATCGCCCGTCAATTACGCCATCGAACCGCTTACGCCACCCGGTGACCATCGTCGGTGTGGACACGATATTGTTCACGTGGACCGCTTGAAGCCGTACTTCGACCCGCTCGTTCCTACTTGTTAGATCGCCAGGATGGCTTGATCTTTCTCGACGGGGGCAATTATAATGAAGGAATGATGATAACAAAAGGAAACAGCAAGCATCATCGCAGAGTAAGGCACCACGAGATCGGCGCTCGAGCTCCTCCATCTTCCTCGTCCTGTCGCTATCTCCAATCTCCCACCTGCCCGTCTGGTTCGCCCAATAAACCTCTTTACACATGGTTTACATTCCTTGCATTGGTATGAAAATTTATTAACGGGGCCCCAGGTGCCTGCATAAGTGCACCAATAGAAACGGCGTAAACAAAGTTTTCCTTTGAAACAACAAAATGTGAGCGATTAAAACGCTAAACTATCTCTCGCTGCTTCCTTTCAAAATGATCGTTAGCTGTATATTGAATGCCATTGAGTTTATTGCGCAACAAGGAGACCCGGCGAAAAAGCTGCACCGAGCAGCTTGAGGAGACCCTTGAGAAAATATTGGTGTAAACAGTCTTTGTCATACACACAGCACCAGCTTGTTACGCGAGGCGACAAATGACGCGAAAATGACCCATCGCGTAATGACCACTTATGCACGACCACGTCAAAAATAAAAGAATAAACTATTTTTGATACGGCATATGTTTGCCATTAGTTCTTCGGCAGTTAAAAGTTTCTGCGTGCCACAAAATTGCCTGCTTCTTGCATGACGTCACGAAACGGGAGGGCATCTCCTAAATGTAATTCAAGCAGTCTAGCTGCCAACCACATAAGCAGCGGCTACATATATTAGCTGGTGAGATGGAATATGAGTTTGATAAAATATCTCGACATGCAGTATAACGGTGTTTAGTAGTTTGTGCGCGTATACATTTCTGTGAGCTCATGCTTTCTGAGACAAAGAGAAATACAGAGAAATAAGCAACGCAGCACCTGTGTGCTGCGTTGCTTATTGCTGTGTGTCCTCGTCTTGTGTCCCCGTTTCTTAGCGCTATTTTCAGTCGTCCTACTGAGCTCAAGTCAACTGCTTTATTCGTGGTCACTTTGCAAGCTGCCGCTATGGTTTCAAGTTACCGTAAGCAAGACTGATCAAGTTTATCATATTTTAAAGCAGAAATAATACTTGGTCTTTCAGCACGGAATAACTTAAACATCAAAAACGATTTGTCCCATTCATCGGCTCACATCGGCTTCTACAGAGCAGTGGAGATGGTATATCCTCTTCGAAAAAAATTATTTTCCGGAAGCAACAAATGCTTTGATCGGTCCATAAACAGTTTCTCGTTCTCATCGGTAACTGCATCAAGAAGTCACAGCAAAATAAAAACATGAACGAGTGATGTAATATTATTAGGCCCTGTTCAGCGCTTGCCTACTCTGTAATAATACAGGACAAGACGCGAAAGCATTGCACAGGCGACCCACACCACCAAGAGCCTACGAGAAATATCATCACAGCACCAATGTCGACGAAATTTTGCTCTGTTGTAATGTTGCCTCGTGACAATTTCAATCTCCCATAAGAACGAAATTGAGTAATTACTTTTGTGACGGAAATCTTCCCTTTACTTGTTAGTTTTCCCAGCGTGCAACCAAGAGTGACCGTAGCGCACTGTTCAGGGGGGGGGGGAGGCTTAGCCCCTTTAAAGTTTCTCAGTGGGGGGATAGCGCCCCCCCCCCTTGTCCCGCCGGCTGATACGCGTATGGCCACGAAGTTCCTTTCTTCTAGAAAATATGATTATTTTTCCATACAGCCTATGGGAGCGGCCACAATTTAGACCCACTTCGGCCTCTTTAAACCTCGACTGCAACGCTTATAAAAGAGATTTCAAGATCTACTCCCGGTTTTACATTGACCAATAAATGTTCTTTTGACTAATACACTACATTATTCTGTAGCCAAAGCTATGTAGCTTCCTCAGTCGTTTTTGTTGACCTTATACACTGTTTTCAAAATCTAAAGCTGGCTTTTTTGTAATGCGCCCAGCTTCACGGAGAAGCCGGCTAACAATCAGTAAACTGGGTGTTGCGTTTTTTGCTTACGCTCTGATGAGGACAACTTATATACGTGCAACTAGGACCTCATTTCTACCTAAAAAACGGCACGTTCCTCCCTTAGTTGGGTGAATATACAGCGCGGGGAAGCGAACTTGCGGATTACGAAATGGGCCTATTTGTTGTTTCCATGGCCCACATTTGCACCGGGGTGTTTCAGAACTGTTCGCGGCTCTGGCAATCTTCTTCAATGCGTGTACTTAGTATCGCGTTTACTACATCCCGTATCTATCATATGAAAAATCACGAGGCTTGAACTGCAGTTCATGCACCAAATAGAGGAGCAAGGATTGCCGCAGTGAAAATAGAATTGGTCGTAGGTAATATCAATCGGAAACACCATATCATGCAAGAATACCTTAAATACGAAGCATTTCTCAATGAACTTTGGCGTCTTTCGGTATATCTGTCGATCTATTAAGCCGCCTACAAATTTGCTCTCTTCGGATCATCTCATTCATAAGGTTTGTATCAAAATTTGTGAGGCATAACATGACTGTGTGCCGATCATAATAACAGATTATATTAAAATCATCACTTGCTTGTCGTGAACTTCATTGTAGATATGCCATGGTTACGGTGCTCTAGCGGCCATGCCGCTTACTTTATATATACCAATATCGGTACGATGAGACATTTAAGCATGACTAACATAAATAACAGGTATTAATGCGACAATTGTGACGTGCATGTCCTGTAACATGACATATATGCCATGTGCATGGTGCGTATGTGGCCGTTTGACAAACTTGACTTGTTTCAAATTCGGAATTGCGTGACGTGACGGTATAACGAGTATTACAAGCGTGAATATGACATTCATGACATCCACGACATGTACAACATGATTCACGTGCCCTGCTCATGATGCGCTCACGACCCCCTAGCATGTGCAAAAATTGATATCGACTGATATGACGGCAAGACAAGCTAAATAAAATGTCTAGACATGTATATTATCACATGCATTTTATGTAAAACATGACTTACTCCTTGCACGCTGCTTCGTATTACACCAGTGGGGTATGCGTTAGCGAAAAAAAAATGCTAAATACGTTAATCGTTACGCTCATAGTGTACTCGTGGTATTTTCACTAGCTTCGCATATACCAAATTTGGTGTTACGTGACGTGAATAGACGATGAAGGCAAACGACATGACCAAATATGATAGTCTTGATACTGCCACAAGTAATGCTGCTGCGTTTGTTTTTTTATGTGTTAACTTTCCGAAGTCTGGCAGCGCCCGTCCTCATCAACGTTGAAAAAGGCGCGTATTCATCTTTGTTTTTGTAGCACGCAAGTTATAGAATTTAATTGGGAGAGAAATTTTTCCCTTTCCTTACTAGAGCTGTATTATCAGCCTCAAAGCCCACCGGAAAACCGAGGGCAAACGTCATTTACCGGGCCGTGCAGACACACTCACGCCGCTCAATCGACTGCTTCTTTGCCGCTTAATTTTTGGCCATTTTCAGTTCTCTGGAGAGCACAAGCTCGCTCCAATAAGCCTTCTTCAACGAAAGGCTCTTGCGTCGTTCCTGATTACGTGACATCTGGTGGGGGTGTTGGGTATACTTTTTTTATAGTGATTCTGTTCATTCTTCGGTAGTCGACGCAGAACCTCAGTGTGCCCTCTTTTTTTTTCTTCGCTAGCACTACTGGGGCAGCCCAGAAACTTTTCGACGGTTGGATGATGTCGGTGAGCTTGTGATCAACTTGTGCCCGCGTCGCTTTGCGCTCGTGCGCAGACACGCTGTAAGGCGACTGTCGTGTTAGACGCGCACCATCTTCAGTGATTATCCGGTGCTTTCCAAGAGGCGCCTGACGTAGCTTCGATGTACATTAGAAGGTCTCGTTGTAGCGGTGGAGCAAAGCCGTTCACCTTTTTATGGTTTTCTAGCGGTAAAGCTGGATTCACATTGAAGAAGTGAGCAGGTTTGAAGGCGTCGTGCGGTTAGGGCTGAAATCAGCGAAAGCAGTCACGACGATTTCTTCTTGAATTTCCTCTAGGAAGGCAACAGAAGCGCCTTTGTTTATATTGTTACGGTTGAATTAAAGGATAGGTGGATTTATTTACAGAGTGAGGATGAAGTTTGGCAGTCGCGGTAAAGATGGAGTCCTCAGGCCACACCAGACAACGTCGTCTTCCTCTTCTACCTACCCGGCACACACTACAGCCCGGCTCATACCATAGCAATCCCCGGTTCACAGACGAAGCCCGCTTGGCGAGTTTAAGTCACTGGAGGGATGAAACTTCTTGAGGCGAGCCACGTGCACCAACTGCGTTAGATTTGACCGATAAGAAGGTGTCGTCAAGCGTGCCACAACGTACGTCAAGTCAGTCAAGTGATCTACATTGACGTGGGGGCCTGTGTACTGCGGTAAAAACTTCTGACATAAACCAGGTTTTTGTTGGGGGGTCCACAACCACACGAATTCACCTTTGCGGAATAAAATGGCATCATGGCGTTGATCGTACCATTGCTTGGAGCGGTCTTGTGATGCCAGTGTGTGCAAGCGAGCAATTAGGTGGGCTTCTTCAGCCCGGCACAATGTTTCGGCCACGGACTCATCAGTTTGGAGCCTAAATGGGATGATTGTATCAAGGAAGTTCCGTGGTGATCGAGCGTAGAGCAGGTAGAAGGGCGTGAAGTCCATGGTCTCGTGCTTCGCTGTATTGTACGCGTAAGTAATTAATGGTAAGATCTCATCCCAGTTTTTGTGTTTGGATGAGATGTACATAACGAGCATGTAAGTAAGAGTTCGATTGGTACGTTCTACAAGACCAGTCGTCTGGGGATGGTATGGTGTCGAATGTCTGAACTATCAAATGCAGAGGCGAAGCGATTCTTCCACAGCGTCCGCGATGAATTGGCGACCACGGTCACCGATGATTACTTGAGGTGGACCATGGCGAAGAACAACGGAGCGCAACATAAAGGCAGCGACGTCATCAGCTGCGAAAGATGGTATCGCAGCGGTTTCGACGTATCTGGTAAGGTGGTCGACGCACAATATCATCCAGCGGTTGTTGTTCGAAGATCGCGGAAACGGGTCGAATAGGTTGATGCCCACTTGCTCGAAAGGCGTAGTAGGCGGTTCTTCGGGGTGAAGAAGGCTGTGTGGTGCACTGGTAGGTCGTTTGTGACGCTGGTAGTTCTCGCAGCTCGAGACGTATTGTTTCATAAAATCTCGCATTCGAGGCCAGTAAAAACGCTGCTGCACTCGATGCAGGTTGTGAATGAACCCAAGGTGTCCTGACGTTGGAGCATCGTGCATAGTACGGAGAACGTCGCATCGAAGACTTTGAGGTACAACCGGTAAATAACGTGCGCCAGTTGCTGAGTAATTCGTTTTGCATAACAATCTATCACGAATTCGAAAGCGACCACTGCCTTTGAGATTCCGAGGGTGAAGGAACAAACGGTCTAAAGATAAATCATTTAGTTGTTCTCGTTTGAAGATATTGGCGTCAGAAAACGTGTGAGAGACCGCAGCAAAACAGATGTCGAGGGTATCTGCACTGTCCTCCGTCGTGGTCATAGGTAGGCGAGAAATACAATCAGCGTCCGAGTGACGTCGTCCACTTCTGTACGAAATGCTGAAGTCAAATTCTTGAAGGCGTAAAGCCCATTGAGCAAGGCCGCCAGAAGGGTCTCGGAGGGAAACAAGCCGACATAATGAATGATGGTCTGCCACAATCGTGAATGGACGACCGTATAGGTAACACCAAAACTTCTGAATGGCGAATACAGCCGCTAAACATTGTTGCTCTGTCACCGTATAATTCATTTCAGCCTTGCCTAGAGATCGACTAGTATAAGCAACAACATGCTCTGCATTATCATGGCGCTGAACAAGCAAACCTCCAATGCCAATTCCACTTGCGTCACTGTGCACTTCTGTAGGAGCAGAAGGATCGAAATGACAAAAAATAGGCTCAGATGTCAGTAAAAGTTTCAGTTCAGAAAATGCGGCATCACAATCAGGTGTCCATTCGAATGGGCTGTCTTTTCGCAACAAGCTCGTCAGTGGGTGTACTACGTCCGCGAATCGGGGCACCGCGAATCGGGGCACAAAGCGGCGAAAGTAAGAACATAAACCCAAGAAGCTGCAAAGTTTCTTCAGTGTCTGGGGTGGTTTGAATGTGCCGACTGCTTCGATTTTGCGGGGATGCGGCCAGACACCATCTTAGTCAACTAGGTGACCGAGGACTAAAGCTTGTCGTTCACCAAAACGGCACTTCTGAGAGTTCAAAATCAAGCCAGCCTTTCCGACACAGTCTAAAACAAGGCTTAAATGGACACTGTGCTCTTCGAAGGTACGCCCGAAAATGACGACATCATCCTTGGTAGCATAAGCACACTTCCCATTTAAGACCATGAAGGACAGAGTCCATAAACCTTTCAAAAGTGGCGGGAACGTTGCAAAGCCCAAACGGCATCACATTGAATTGGTACAGTCCATCAGGCGTCACGAATGCGGTCTTCTTTTTGTCTGAAGGGTGCATAGGTATTTGCCAATATCCTGATTGTAGGTATATTGAAGAAATGTACGAAGCCGACTGTAAGCAGTCAATAACATAGTCAGTCCTAGGCAGCGGATATACATCTTTTTTGGTCATGGCGTGGAGTCTTGTGTAATCAATGCAGAACCGCCAGACACCATTTTTCTTCTTAACCAAAATGACCGGTGCTGCCCACGGGCTACACAACTCTTCAATGACACCCTTCTTCAGCATTTCCTCAACCTGGTCGGCAATAACTTTTCGTTCTGATGACTACACTCGGTAAGGCTTTTGTCGGATCGGATGGGCAGTGCTGGTGTCAATCCTATGGTGAGCGCGAGAACATGGTAAAGGTAGTGGCCTCTCCTCTTGGCAAAAGTCAAACACAGAAGTATGTCGCCTCAACAGATGGCGTAACGTTTGCTGCTCGTGTGACAACAAACTGGCGCTAATCATGCCTAGAATCTGCGACTCGTAAGAGTAATTGCGCTTGCCAGAGGCTGTACCTTTCTCGCTTTCATCGTTGTTAACGACCACTACATAACCTTCGGTGGAATCATCGAAAACGCCAAGCTTCATTGCTCAAGGGAGCACAACCGGCATTGGCGAACAGTTCAGTGCCCGCAGAAAGGTTGCTCCTTCATCAACAGATACCAAACAACGAGGGACGAGTATGCCTTTCTTAGCACATTGAACGATGGCAGGTGCAACAATGGCGTCAAAGATGTGGCAGATTCTGGAGCGAACACCGCAACTGACCTCATTGACTATGGCGGCACTGTCAGCTCATCAAAAACAATCAGAGCATCCTTCGCGGCCTGCGGCACCTCATCGACGAGGGCAAGAACAATGTCACCGCTGACGGAAAGTTCATCGCTTCCACAGTCGACGAAAGCGTCACATCTTTTCAGAAAGTCAAGACCGCGAATTACATCGTGAGTACAACGTTGCAGCATGAGAAACTCTGTTGGGCACACCTTTCCTGCCAATAAGACATTGATGGCACAAACTCCGACAGGATGAAGAACTTCCCCACCAACACCACGAAACCTTGTTGATTCACCCCAAGAAAACATAACTTTGCGGCAAATGAGACTTTTGAAAGAAAGACTTATAACTGATATTGTAGCACCAGTGTCCACCAAAGCACTTGAACAAAAGCCATCTATTTCCACACGTATCTTGTTCATGGACATTATAACTGGCGGAGGCATCTGAGGCAAATCCTGTTGTGTGACCACACCTCCATCGGTCACGCTGGCTAGTTTCTCGGCGGCTGCGGTGATGACAGATGTCATCCCGGTGAAGGGGAACGATGCAGTCGGCCAGATGGAGGCGTCAAACTACGGTCAGAAGCGGGAAAACTGCCACGGAGATTTCCCCGCCGTGAGGTATACTCCTAGAATAGGCGGGCCAACGACCGTTGTTGTGACCAGCGCCCGCTGGCGGAAACTCTTATGGGAAATGGTATCGGAATGTCGGCTGTCTCTGTCGACGACAGAACCGAGCTATATGCCCAGCGATACCACAACAGTAGCACACAGGGGTATGGCGTTATGCATTGTACTCCTGGAAGGCATTGCGCTGACGTGCTGTTGGTACAGGTGTATCTTCGTTCGGGTCGTAATAGGTGTTGGCTGGCTGATGGGGGTAACTGAAGCGGTCTTCGTACCTCGGAGCGGGTAGTTATTGCGCTGTGTCCTCTGTAGTGAGGGTGGCCTGTAGTTGCAGTCATTGATGCCTGCTGCGGCAATTGACACGGGAAGGCGAGAGGGAGGCGGTGCGGGTGTAGCTTCGTATGGCGTCGGGCGAGCATGTCGAGTGAGCTCTTCTCGAACGATCTGGCGTATTGTCGACGCGAGATCAAGCGGCGTGTATTCGTCAACACTTGCCACGGTGGTTACATTCGGTAGGTGACCAAACTTGGGGGTGATAAGTCGCATCTTCAGGGTCTCGAATGTGCGACAATGGCTTATGACGTCGGTTACCGTAGCAAGGCTGTATTTGCTGATGAGGAACTGATACACGTCCTCGGCAATGCCCTTCAACAGGTGGTCATCTTTGTCTTCCTCTGACATGGAAGGGTTGACAATCTTGCAGAGCTTCAAGATTGCCTCGACATAGGTCGTTTACGTCTCTCCTGGGATCTAAGCTCTCGGCAGTAACGTTTGTTCCGCTTGCTTTCTGTAAGCTACGGAGTCTCCAAAGCACGCTCTTATTTCGGAAACGAAGCAATCCCATGACGTGAGGGCATCTTTGTGGTTCTCGTACCACACGCGTGCTGTGTCTGTTAAGAAAAATACTACATTGGTCAGCTGGGTCGCCACGTCCCACTGGTAGTATTTGCTTACCCGTTTGTAGTGTGTGAACCAGGCGTCCACGTCCTCGCCAGATTTGCCAACGAATGTGTGAGGCACTATCAGATCTTGACGCAACCAGGGACCAGCCACACGCGAGCCTGGTACTAGCGGTGCTGCTGGGACTGGTAGAAGGTCTGCAGCTGCGGGGATCCGGTTTCCTTTTTTGCCGTGAGACATGTCAGCTGCCAGAGGTAACGGGGGCAGTCCAGCAAGGCGGTGGCTTCGTCGTAGATCAGGCGCTTGAAGCGTCGTGTTGCTTGGTTGATTACCCAGCATTTCCACCACAAAACATTTACGGTTGAATTAAAGGATATGTGGATTTATAAACAGGGTGAGGATGAAGTTCGGCAGTGGCGGTAAAGATGGAGTCCTCAGGCCGCACCAGACAACGTCGTCTTCTTCTTCTACCTACCCGGCGCACACTACAGCCTGGCTCATACCGTAGCAATATGCTGAAATCGCTCAGTGAAATTCGTGTTGAGAACACAAGGGGTTCCTTGTTTTAAGCGCGCAATGCCCCCTGCGACACAGGCATCATGGCCTAGAAGCAAGCTGTAGTCATGATCCACGATGACGTCACTCTCCGGAGCGGCATCCTCCGAACATACGGCGATCATCAGACTTGCTCAGGGGGGCAGGGTGACGTGGTCATCGGCGATCCTTAGAGGATTACTGTGCTTGGCGCTTGGGTTTGGCGTTATGGCGTGTTCAGCAGAGTAGTTGATCGACTTCGCCTGCAAATCTATAATGGCACCGTTCTCACTCAGAACGTCCGTGCCCAAGATTAGGTCGCGGGAGCAGTTAGTATGAAAAACACAGCCTGGAACGCTGCGCCGTTTATAGTGAAGCTCGGCGTGTAGGTTCCACTAGGCGTGCCCAAATGGCCTCCCGCTATGCGTATGTGTGGACCAGCCTAGCTCGTCATGACGTTTTTTTTCGGCGCGAATGATCTACTCATTACAGAGTATTCGGCCCCCATGTCGATTAGTGCGACTACGTCAGGGCCGTCGATGGATATCTGCACTTGTGAGGTAGTAGTTTTCGAGCTTCGGGTTCGTCGGGACGTTGTATCTCGGCTGGCGCGCGTTGATGGTCGGCGTCCACGCATCGTCATCGTGTTGGCTGCAGGCTTGGTTACGTCGGATAGAAACCGCACCGAGCGCTCGTCGTCGCGCTGGAGAATTACGGCGGTTTTCGTGCGGGGCATCGGCCAGTGGGTGCGTGGGGAGTTTTGCTCTTCGCTGCGGTGGTATGGCGTTAGAGTGTTTGCGTTGTTTCACCGAAGGAGAACTTCACCTCCCGAAGCTGCTGCTTTTAGTTTCCCCTTGCAGGGCTGGGGGACGTTCCTCGCTCGACGTCAGCATTACTACGGCGAATCGCTGATTCATACGGATGGGGCGACGGCGAACGACTGAAGCGCTGTGGTCCACTACTCGTGTAAAACAGGTACTCGTCGATCTCGCTGGGTCATCGGCCGGGCAATGGGCGTGGTGCATCGACGGAGATACCTCGCAGGCTGAGTTGTCTATAGGATCAGTGACGGTAGATGTGGCCCGCTTTTCCGCAGCCAAAAATTGGGGGTTCACCACACATCGGTCTTCCTTGGCGTCATGTGTTGGGCGACAGGGGATGGGGTAGGCGACGGAAAATATAGGTAAGAACGCTCCTGGCGACGATGTAGTGGTGGGCGAGGTGGACGGATAGCTGCGGCGTATGCCATTGCCTGCGGCTCAAGGGGTGGTTCCAACTGTGTAACAGCCTCCAGCTCTTGTTGGAGCTCCTCACGTATCATGTCGCTTAATAAAGTGGCTTGAGGTTGCGGCTTCGTTGTAAATAGTTTTTTCAGCTCCTCTATTACCACTGCGCGGATGTTTTAACGCTGAGCATCCGTCGGAATACGCACACCGTCAGCGAGGTTCACGCTGGCCGTGTCAACGTAGTGACGGTTGCACTGCTTCGCCCCATTTCTAGGGCCTTCTCAATACTGGTGGCCTCGTCCACGAATTCGGCAATGGTTTTGAGTAGATTGCGAACAAGCCTCGCAAACAATTCTTCCTTGACACTACGCATCAACAGGCGCTACTTCTTTGGCCATGTCAGGGTCAGCTCTCCTGAAGAGCCGCGTCATCTCTTCGATGAACATAACACCTTCTTTGGGGTGCTGTGTACGCGCCTGCAGCAACAGTTCACCTCGTCCCTTCCGCATGACCATGGTAAAGGTCGTTAGCAACTGTGTTCTGAATCCCTATCAGGACTCCAAGGAGCTCTCGTGGTTCTCAAACCACGATCGAGCTGAATCCGCGAGGTAAAATAACACGTTTCTCAGCGTCGCCTCATCATCCGAATGGTTTAAAAGCCTGACCCGTTCGACTCGTTTCAGCCAGTTCTCAGGATCTTCAGAGAGCGACTCACGAAATGGTGGCGGCTAATCGGGTTCCTGCAGAGATACGGGAGAATTGGCGGCGTTGCTCATAATTACAGCGTTGTTCATGGGAATTGCTGTGTCTTCTTTTCTCACCGCCTCCGGAAGCAGCCCAAACTCCGGCTGAAGGTCTCGCGGTCGGCGGCTGACAAAAATTGGACTTGCCTGGCGGGTTTCCGCGTATACAGGGTTCATAAACCCACCACCATCACCAGAAATCTTACAAGCATGCTACGACGAACCAGCATCGGGGCACCTCGGCCCGGCCCGCACACTTGGAACTAAGGTCGAGTCAAAATACCGCTAGCCCTGTCTCGCATACGATGTCACCCATTACGTGAGGAGCTGCCGTGACTGCCAGCGCCGTAAAACGCCACCGACTTGACCCACTGGCCTCTTACAGCCGATCGGCGTGCCATCGAAGCCCTTTCAACAGCTTGGCATTGACCTCCTTGGTCCGTTCTCCACGTCACGAGCCGGAAACAAGTGGATTGTCGCATTCATATATTTCATGATGCGCTACGCACAGACCGCCATGCTCCCCAGGGGGACTGCATAAAAGGTTGCCAAATTTTTTCACCTCCAAGTAGTGCTGTGACATGGCACTCCAAACGACTAATCACAGGCCGTGAATTATTTCCGTTCACTGCAGAGCTTATGCAAAGAGTCTTGCGCTACAACAACACAGATCCAACATAAGAACCACGTCGTACCACCCCTAGACGAATGGACTCACCGAACGCCTGAACAAGACCATTGCGGATATGCTGTCTATGTACGTCGACGTTGAACATAACACGTGGGACGCAGTACTTTCTTAGGTAACGTTCGCGCACAACACTGCTATTAAAGAAACCACGAAGATGACTACATTCGAGCTGGTCTACGGACGTCAGCCCACAAAGATGCTTGACGCGATGCTGCCACAAGTCTAAGATGATGACCTAAACGCTGACGTCCAGGAGTACCTGCAACGTGTGGAGGATGCTCGACAGCTCGCTCGAGTGTGTACAACGGACTAACGCCCAGTGGTTGCTCAACGCTACAACCTGCGATGCCGAGGCGCTGATTATAAATCGAAATCTTGTATGTTTCAGGTCCGATTCGACGTCGCGGACTCAGCGAGAAGCTCTTGTGCCGCTATTTAGGATCGTACAGAATTGAGCGACGCCTTGGTCAACTTCTCTACGAGCTTGTCGCCAACGGTGACACGGGCACATCAAGACGACGCACGAAACCTGAGGTTGTCACTTGGTTCGTTTCAAGCCCTACTAAGCCAGATGATGATCTCTCTTGTATGAACCACGGTTTTATTTTTGCATCGGGTCGATGTATTTTAGGAGGGGGGGGGAGTAATGCAGCAAGTAATGCTTTCATTGTGATAAAAGTTATATATACACTCGGCTGGATTTCGTCGTCGTCGTCATCATCACCGCCGCTACCCTAATCACCGTATATGTACACGTATCGGTATATAAAAACGCAAGAAAGAAAAAAAACCCTGAAAAAGACTTTGGCGCGTGGTATCGAAAGTAGAACCTCTCAGTCGAGAATGCGAGGCGTTAAACACTCCGCCATGGAGAAGCACGTCCTTGAACGTTCAAATGGCAAGCTATTTTTATTTACCACTCACCGCTGGTGACAGGCATATTGGGGGTGGGGTGGAACTATCGTGTTTTCAGAATTACCAGCAAAATGGCGCAATGAGCGCACGGTGGTGTGCGCTCTCATCTCTTACGCGTACTGTGCCCCACCGAGAGCAGAAGGTGTACGCTCGGTCGCGTGCCCTTCGTACGTCTTGGCTGGCCTGTGGCTTTCACCGGAACGATACTGTTGTAGTTGCCGGGACCACAAAGGTCACTGCTATGGTTTCAAAGTCTCCGTTTTCGAAAACAGCGCGCTTTTCAGACACAGCGAAGTAAGAACGCTTATTTGCGTTCATCTGTACATATGAATTCCTTCTGTGCGTTATTTGTGCGTGAGAAACGCGTGGCACGTTTCGATCTGCTCGCCATTGTGCGCGTGACCTTCCAATTTGTTGCTATTAGTATCATTGCTTCACCTTTTCGGCAAAGCTGTGACTTTTTTGGCTTGTCTATTTATGTGTCAACCTTCGGCATCTGGGAGCGCTCGTCCTTTAAACGTTGAAAGTAAAGGGCACGTCTTCATCTCTTTTTTTGTGTAGCGCGCGAGCTATCTGATTTGATCGGAAGGAAGTTTTTTTCTTTCCTTACTAGAGCGGTATTGTCAGCCGCAAAGCCCGCTGGAAAACCTGGAGTAGTCGTCGTTTACCGGGCCGTGCAGACACACCCACGCCGACCAACTGACTGCTTCTTTGCCGCTTGAATTTTGGCCGTTTTCAATTTTTTGAAGAGCGAATGTTCGCTCCAACAAACTTCATTCAACGAAAGGCTCTTGCATCGTTCCTGGATAAGTGACCAAATGCATGTCATGTAAAACATTACAACATGCTACGCTCATGATGCGCTCGTGGCCGTTTTGCTAGCTTCACTTATACCAAATTTGGAATTGCGTGACGTGAACCGACGACGAAGGTGAATGGCACGTCCAAACATGATAAATATATCATACGCGTCATGTAAAAGTTGACTACTTGCTATGCTAAAAGCTAGCTCACGGCTGTTTCGCTAGTTCCGTATATACCAAACTTGGTATTACGTGACGTGAATGGACGACGAGCACAAATGCCAGGCGCAAACATGATAATCATGACATGGAAGTCATGTACGGCAAAATTTACGTCCGCCTCGTAACGTTGTGGTGATTTTGATGTGACAGTTCATCCTTCCTCGTCCGTGTCTCGCATATAGTCGATTCCGACCGTACGTGGTATCTGTCAATTTTTTGTGGGTGCGATTTCGCGCTGTTAGTCCTTTGCTTGAGACAGCCCTGGTAACAGCATCTGAGAATCTTACATTTTATTATAGGCGTTGCTTTTGAATGGGGGCTCCCCTGAAGTTACACAGTTATGCGCACGTTTTCAAAATAGTGCTGGATAAATCTATCATGATTGGAAATTGCCTGTGTAGGACATGAAATTCGTTAATTTTGCCTATCAATCTTTTAATGTGCACCCGAGCACTTGCAACACTTTTTGTCTCCTCTGCGTTTTTTTTGGCTCATCTGAGCCTCACCAGCTATCTGAATGGTGGCATGTGGTGAGACACACCTAAGGGCACCAAGTCCTCAATTCTAAAGCCTTTATTCACAATTACAGCATCCCCTGCCTCCGAGAGAACAATAACACCTGACTGCTCAACGATTGCTCTATCGCTAGTCCCTCTTCCATGCAATTTTGAACCAGGTAATGTAGCAGGCTGGTGAAGTACATACAAGACACTTCACGGAGTTAGCATACTTGTGGGCTAAGAAGGAATGTCTTTGGGCTATAAAGGCTGGTGGCTTCTGAATTAGCACTTCGGTAGTGTCGAGTACAATGCGGGTGTTGGGGTGCTGTTTGAAGCCATGTGGCATGTTCTGCTGCACTTCAGCCAGTGTCGGAAAAACTGTCAGTGCGTCAAGCTCTTCCTCTAGTATGAAAGCCCACCGAGAAAAAAATCTATTGAAACTGGACATAGAAATCTGCAATTTTCTAGCTATCTCAAACAGTGTCATGCAAGTGCGCAAGCGCACCAAAACCATGAGCAGTTGTTGTTTGGTTTCTCATAATTTTATGTGGTCTGTGAAAAAGAAATTCCTGTGTGAATGTTTGTTGCTCAATTGATTGATATGTGGGGTTTAACGTCCCAAAACCACTATATGATTATGAGAGACGCCGTAGAGGAGGGCTCCGGAAATTTAGACCACCTGGGGTTCTTTAACGTGCACCCAAATCTGAGCACACGGGCCTACAACATTTCCGCCTCCATCGGAAGTGCAGCCGCCGCAGCCGGGATTCGAACCCGCGCCCTGCGGGTCAGCAGCCGAGTGCCTTAGCCACTAGACCACCGCGGCGGGGCGTTTGTTGCTCAATTGCTGTAGTACTTTTATACATTATATTGGTGCTTTGTGGCGCCTGTTACAAAGTTGAGGAAGTGGGATTTTGTGTTATTTTGTTTTTTGCATACTTACCCGTATAAATCAGTGCTGAACGATGTAGAAAAAGTGTGTATTTTGCGCGTTTTTCAAGCAGGCATGCAACCGTGATGTGCATTCTTGTACTGTTTTAGAGGTTAAATAAAACAAGAAGTCAGTTTCCATAACAGTTTTTATTTCGTCTGTGTTTACAGGTGGCACATGCAACTAAACGAATGCACGTTAAAAACCTATGTGTAATACAGTATCACGCGCGCGCACGGCAATAAAAAACTGGCGTGTCATTTTCATTCAAACAAAATACAAAATAGACGTATCAAACTTTACTTTGTCTAGTAGAGCAGCGTTGGCAGCGCGAATATCAAAGCAGAATCAAAACTGACTTTGAAAAAAAAATTCGGCAGCGCTCACGTACCTGAATCGACCTTATGCGAAGCATGTGGGGGAAGGTGACCATGTTGCAATTTTATATTGAGCGATTCGCCATGAAATTACGCTAATTATTTGTACAAATGCTGCACGCACAGACATACGTTGATGAGTTGCAGATGTTTATGTAACCAGTTGTTATCACTTGTGGAACGATGCCGACTGGAACATGCGTATAAGCAACACCAGAAGCTGATATGAAGCGCTGATGCTCACGAGGATGCTGGCCCTGGACACAGTTACATAAATCAACTTCCGCGCATGGCAACTTTTGACGTTAACTCGACGTGACAGCTTTAGTTCCAAGACCTCGCGTAGCCCCGCCGCGGTGGTCTAGTGGCTAAGGTACTAGGCTGCTGACCCGCAGGTCGCGGGATCAAATCCCGGATGCGGCGGCTGCATTTCCGATGGAGGTGGAAATGTTGTAAGCCCGTGTGCTCAGATTTGGGTGCACGCTAAAGAACCTCAGGTGGTCGAAATTTCCGGAGCCCTCCACTACGGCGTCTCTCATAATCATATGGTGGTTTTGGGACGTTAAACACCACAAATAAAATCAAATCAAGACCTCGCGTAGCTCTGTAGTAATTTCCTTCATTGCCATTCTAAGTGTTTGGACTTGATTCCTGAAGGGATCATGACAAATATTCTCTGCATTCGTCGGGTCGAAGATACCGATGTCGAGTACTTTTTGCCCGCGCGTTGATATTGCCTATGTGTGTTCTCATCGATCATGCGTAGATACTAAGTGTCAATCAACTATGGCACATACTCGCATACCAGAGGCACATACCCGCCCTTGGGAATGTGCCTCTCTCTGGCGGGAAGCATCTGACGACGTACGCGATGGGATGGTGACATTATTCATGTCTTGACCTGCGCATACTATTCGTCAAACCATCTTACCCTCCCATGCTAGTTTTGGTTCCTGCCAATTTAAGGAGTGGACCACGCGAGCACGCGAACGCAAGCGGCTTGATAGATACGCTCAAAGTCGCTGAAGTTCACTAAAAAAACGTTCCGTATTTAAAACAATGGCCAGTAGTGGGCGCTTTGCACAATGCTGAACCGCGTGTATCCCTTTTTCGCCACCGTTCGCCGTAGGCGGGGCCTACTGTACTGCTCAAAGCAGCAGCGCATGATCTTACCGTGATAAGCCTAGAAACTAGTGACATAGAATAGGGGGACTGTCCAAAGCGCTGGCTCCCGCGTGGGCCTTTTGTGGTAAACTGCCATTATGCGCCACTGCTGCGCCAGACCAGTGGGAATGCTGCACTCGGGAAGAGCGCGCGAAGCTATACACCGAAACCCAGTGAGCTCAGTGCTTGCTGTCATATTGAAAAGCGCGTGGCGCCATCTGTTGCAAGCGCGGCGAAGCAACACTTTCAACTGCCACACAAGCAGCCGCTCAGCGAATAGGACGTGAAACCTTTCAACGCGAGTGTGGCTGTAAGCATGTTTCGTGCTGTTCCTTTGCTGAAATTTCGTCCTGACTTTGTATGAAACGTCGACAGTCCGGAATGTCTGCAGCACGTGCATTGCAGACTTCGGAAGCAACTTCATCAGGTACGTATTATCCAACTGAAAGGCCCCGCCGCGGTGGTCTAGTGGCTAAGGTACTCGGCTGCTGACCCGCAGGTCGCGGGTTCGGTTCCCGGCTGCGGCGGCTGCATTTCCGATGGAGGCGGAAATGTCGTAGGCCCGTGGGCTCAAATTTGGGTGCACGTTGAAGAACCCCAGGTGGTCGAAATTTCCGTAGTCCTCCACTACGGCGTCTCTCATAATCAAATGGGGGTTTTGGGACGTTAAACTCCACAAATCAATCAATAAATCCAACTGAAAGAAACGCGAATAGCGTAAAGCGTTAACTGCGGCGTACCGTGGCTGTGATAAAGCAGAATTTGGACTGTAAGTTGGCGTCACCGTAGTGCTTGAGTCTGGCTCCAACTTACGCTTATGCGACGCATGTGTATCAATTTCCAGTCCTGCTGGGCACTTCGAACACACACGTGGAGCAAAAGTGCCAGCCAGAACAAGATTTTTAAAGTGCTGCGGTGACGCTGGCTATTAGCACATGTAGGTTCGCCTAGGGAGAGTCAAGGCATGCCGCAGTTCGACCGATTCGAAAGTCATGACTTCCGCGCCGTTCACGTCTCCTTGCATCGCGATAGTAGGCCATTACAGTTGCACTAAACAAGCGTGGTGCGTGCATCCACGAGTGAGTCGTAATACGTATATTCTATTATTGACATGCGGCCTGCGAAAGAGTTCGGCAATAGTTTTGTCCCGCATACTACAGGCATACTGCACGCAAATCGCTGCTGTAAAGTGGAACAGCTACAGTCGCAATTGAATAAACACAATGAGTATACTTACTAGTACACTTTACTGGACTCGTAGTTTTTCCTGTTGATGGCGATTATATCCAAAGGTGGTGGAGCTCAGCGTTTTTTGTTGTGGACGGAAATACGTGCGACCGCAAAACACCACACTGGCACGATTACCGAGATGCGCTGTGAACTCCATCGGCAGTGCACAGTAATCTCTTCCTCTTGCGCTGGTTGTCGCATCAGATGACAGCGCAGTGGTACCCAGATTACATTTTATTGCCGCAGCGTGAACAAGCGCGTTTTCGCTTTTTAAACTCCCAGAGCCACTGCTTGTCATGCTAGCGAGGCACGCCTTGGCAGTTACAAACAAATTATGACGTCTCTGGGAGCGAGGGTATACCGCCGAAGGCGTCTGAGTGCGAGATAGGCGTGCTCTCCTCTATAGCAGCGTCTGCTACGCGCTGTAGATTTTTTGTGCACAGTTTCTACACAGGACGCTCGAAGTCTCGTCTAACTTCAGCATTGTGGTGCGAAATGGAGCTTACCCTTCTTCAATCTTTGTGTTAGTGAAGGGACAACAAGATAATATGAAAAACTCAAGCGGCATCTGCGTGTTCTAGTTTTAGTGAAAGAGTTTGCAAATGTTGATGCGTATGTAAAAACACGCTTAGGCACAAAAAATAGTGAGTTGAAATTTCTTCGCATGGCTCACCGAGCAATACTGTCACGCCTGCAATATAAGTGTAATAAAAATTACACGCGAAATCCACTAAAATACTTCCGTGCGGCGACCGCTTCACTCAGTCACATGAGCCACGGTGGCCAGTGGTTTTCTCGCCATATGCACTCCGCTTCACCGGACAATTTGTTGGTATTCACTATCAGGATTTACTGAGGTTTTCTTGAATACGGTTCATGTAAATTCACCATTCATTAGACCCATAGGCTAACGGGAGAAAGTATACAAGCACAATAACAGTTTTATGAAAAAATCACAACACCAACGAAACTTTTTAACGAAACGAACAAGTATAGAAAATATTTTTTTAGAATTTAGGTGACCTAAATGCATAATCATATCCAGCTTTTCTGGACACATAACAGCCAGCGCCGCTAGCGTTCCTGGCTCGAAGCTAGCGCGTTTTCTATGGAATCAGTGAGTTTTTATCGAATAATTCATTGTAGAGTGTGAATGTTGAAAAACACAGACAACAGAGTGCGTATTCGAAACTCAACGGATGAGAAGGCTGCAGTGATGAAGTTGGGGTAAGCGTCTATTTTGTTTTCAGAGCAGTTAAAGATCGTACAATGGGAAGCTATGGAAATGGCAAAAAGGTGGCCTGTTTTTTCGAGACAAAAACGTTCACGCAGTAAAACTAAGCAGATTCTATTAATCGTTAGTGCACCGCATGTAGTCCTGACACTCGGCTTTCGATTGAAGCTATTCTCAACGTGCCACAATTGGCAGAGCATTGTTGCCTAACGTGTTTTTTGCGACACAGTCCTTCAAATGCTTGCGGTATATTAATAAACTCTTGCTTATCGCCAGTGGTTCGGTGGCGTTTGTGGCCGAGTGCAATAATCGCACAGTTGAAAGGTTCAACATCACCGCGCCGTCATAGGTTCATTGATGCACGTGAGAGAGTTTTGTTTTTGAGCCCGTTAATTAGTTTCACAGACTCCCACAAGATGTCGCCACCGAAACACAAACCAAACAAGCTTCTGTTCCAGTTTCGATTTGTCACTGTGATGTCGAGTAGTCTTGTTTTTCTTCATTTTCATTACTTTCAGTGCATTTTTAAATACTTCGCGCATATCACAGTCTTAAGATGTACATTTGTAATTCTTACTTTATTCTTTTACACATCTTAACGAAAACAGCGTTTCATCAATTTAGGTGAACAAAGCTACTTTTTTTTCGTATGCGTATTGTAATGTAAAAGTTAGGCGAACAAAGTTACTTCGTATTTTCGTATGCGTAATATAGTGTAAACTTACTTTCTATTTTCATGATTTTGTTATGATCTTCTCAGGTTCTTACAAATCACCGATGTAAATAACGCGAACTAAGAGTAGAGAAGCAAGGCATAGTATATGTGAAATTATACGTTTTTCCGTTGCTTTTTGATTGTGAAGCGCTTTTTTGCGTAGTATCTATCTATCTATCTATCTATCTATCTATCTATCTATCTATCTAACTATCTATCTATCTATCTAGCCACGCACGTGTGTATATATCGCAGTGTATCACATACAAATTTTTGTCTGCTAGGTAAAGAGGCGATATACGTAGTATATATCGCCGTTTATCGTATACCGCAATATATACTACGTGTATCACCTCCTTAACCTTGGGTAAACCAGAATTATTATTTAGGGGTAAGAAAGTTTGTCGAATAAGTTTGACGGGTTATGACATGATTACCTTGCAAATCCCGCTGCGTACGTACGTCGAGAAACCTTTTCCTCCACACATTTGTGGCACATACCCACATACCCCGTGTGGTGGTATGCTGGTATACCACGAAGGGGATTGACAGTTTGTTGACCCTGGAGGGGCGGGAACAGACATTTGTAATTTAAGTGTAATAGGGCTAGAAAAAACTGAAACGAGGAGACCAGGTCAATGCAAAAGCTAAATATTAGGGTCCCAGCAGGAATTTAAACCAGGCATTCTGCGTGGCAATCAGGTACAGTACTACAGCGCCGCGTTAGGGCTCAAAACTGCTTTGGAAAAAACACCTCATTGCTAGCGTAATGGCAATTGTGGTTGCATTGCTAGCCATTCAAATTTATAAACATCCCATATGTGCTCCTGTGACACAGGATTCACAGGGTATTAGCGTCAGTTATACAGTTCATCGACATCCGCTGAAGTTCGTCTACACACGTTAAAGAACCCCAGGTGGTCTAAATTTCCGGAGCCCTCCACTACGGCGTCTCTCATAATCATATAGTGGTTTTGGGACGTTAAACCCCATATATCAATCAATCAAGTTCGTCTACGCACCACTAACCAGATTTACCTCGCAAGCGCAAGCGCTACATATACGATTACCTCTGCTGTGTTGGTAATAACCATGTTGCTGCTGCCAATGTTGCGCAACTGTAAACATTGAGTTATATAAAGCATACGCTACTGTTAAGCATATGTCTGAGCGACAAGATTTGTACATGTATTTAGCATAATTTCTTAATATTTGGCTTAATTAAGGATACAACAAGGTCACACTCTTTTTGAATGCTTCGAATTATATTGATCCCCGTGTTACGTGGGATCTGCCAAATGAAATGACGAAAAGTCCCTCCTGCCTCTGGGATCGGCACGTATGTCAATCTGTACGCCTTCTTCAGAGAGGCTAAAAGAATAACATTCCAGTAAACCTGTAATTTCATGTTTTATCTCAAACGTGTGTTACCGCGACATCAACCAGATGGACATTATCGATAGGTTCTCGCCATCGACGTCGCGATCACCGTCATACTGTTTTTAAAAAGTCCCCATTGACGTCATTTCCCGTGTACCGCATGATCTATGCGCGTATGAAAGCACTTGAACGGTGGGGAGGAACACGGCTGAGCAAACGTGTCGGCCCATCTCTGTCAATCAGAGGGCACATGCGATAAGATTAATCCACGGGTGAAGCATGCGATCAAACTGCTAAAGCAAAGCGTAAACGCCCTGTTTGCGTTGAAGGCGCATTGATTCATTGATTGATTGATTGATATGTGGGGTTTAACGTCCCAAAACCACCATTTGATTATGAGACACACCGTAGTGCAGGGCTCCGGAAATTTCGACCACCTGGGGTTCTTTAACGTGCACCCAAATCTGAGCACACGAGCCTACAACATTCCCGCCTCCATCCGAAGTTGAAGGCGCATGAAAATACGCGGAGGTAAAGGTGTGGGTAGTGGAGGAGCGTCCTAGCAGCGGCTGTGAACGTTGACTATAAGGACGTGGCGGCAAATGCTATATTGATAGACATCAGCGGACGGCTTGTATACCCTCTACGTTCTTCGCTCTCAACGAGAAACGACTGTGCGGATTCCCCTTTCTTACCGCGAGCGACTGTGTTTTGTTGCATCAGCGTTTTTCAGAGTTGCGCAACACTGGATATAAAAATTTAGCCTTAGTTTGCCGTTACCACATTCATATCATTAACTTTTCGGTGAAACTGGGATATTTTGTCATAAGGTGTCATATCTAAAGTGCTGCGTGAATAGAAAACGACCAGCATGCATTCTTTCTTGACTATCATAACACTCTGTGCGCTGTATCGGATAAGTCTGTGTGATAAGACGTATGTCGATCGAAGCTTTCAGAAAGTTCCAGAGACTGGAGCTGTGATAAAAACAAACTGTCATCGATAGAACATATTTTACGATCACGATTAAGTATTTTTCGTTGCCCAAAAGAGCAGGGGAACCTGCGCTTGTGCACTTTTATGACGTTTCAGAATTTCGTGAACTTGTATGATTCTATCTACATTTTTTGCATGGTTCATTTGCTGCATTCCGTAATTTGTTGCTTGGTGGAAAACGCATATACGCATATCTATGCTCAAAAATATATAGCCAGCTGTCTTACGCTTTCCGTATTGAAATAACCGATACCGCAGTCTGTGACCACTGTGACAACGAAGAATCCATTCCACATATATTTTGATACTACTGACAGAATAGTGGACAGTGACTATGTCGTTTCAACGAGCTCAACAAATGAGATAATCAACGTCTGTCCAAGAAAAATATGCAGTTCTACAAATGAGTGAAGGTTAAACTGATGAGAGCGGCTCCAACTCCGAGCTCTACCAGGCATTGAGGCACCCTCAAATGGACTAACGGCTTTTCATGAACGAGAAAAGCTTTGATGAGGGCTACCAAAATATCGCTGTTATGGGTGCATCTTTTCCTAATAGATGTTCTTTATGATGCTTTTTTTAATTCGCATGGTGTTTTCGGAGGTTACTATAACGTTTGTGGAGAAAATACGCACTTTATTGAAGTTTATATATTGCTGATCCCCAATTCTATGAATACTTCGCGTCTGCTTTCTTAGTTTTTTCACATTTCTCCAAAATCAGACTCAGTGGCATGTAAAGACGAGAACATCAGAACACATGGAGTATAATTTACCTGTCAAGGAGGCACGCACAAACAGAAACAAAGTTAAGTTGAAATAGTTGAATACAGGACTCTGTCCGTATACCATTTCTAAAACTTGTGGTAATATACGCAAATGTATAGTTGTAATCAATGCAAGAATATTTCGCGTGGTTGTTGTCACTGATGGAAGCGCACTTTTTTCGAGTGGTGATTCCCGGCCTCTGACGAAGGGGGTGTATCAACATACACCAAGTGATATTTTGCTGTGCTGAAGCAGATGTTAGTACATCATGGTGGTCTTACGCCTAGGAAGCTCCTCGCCACATGTGGTTGCAAAAACTGTCACTGCCTGTTATCCGTGAACCTCCGGTGACTCGTCGATTTTGACGATGAGGCAGTTTTTCATAAAGGGTCTGTTGATGCAATATATTTCGCATCATCTTGATATAGTTACTTATGTATTGAGGAGAGGGTACGAATGTAGACACGCTAGCGCTAAAAATTTAGTTCTGTTATAGCCTTGAGGAAGATAAGTCTCGACACAAGCCTCGTTTACGGATTGTTCATCGCAAGCTTCCATCTTGTCATTTCTTAGTTTATTATATTTCTGATATTATAGTTATTCATTATTTGGCATCATGCGTGGCACCGGACACTTCATTCAAAAGAGTCCAAGAGATCCATCAGCCCGATTCCGTAGAATCACCACAACACTAAGATGACGTTTAAATTAGCCGGATGGGTCGACCGATAGCGTAGCCATGCCGCGGCACCATACCAGGGATCTCCTCCCCCCGCCCCCTTCCTGAACTTTTTCCTCGCTATGGCATACTCGACGAAAAGGCCTATATCATGAAAGTGCCTGCTGCCACCCCTCCCCCCTCTAAGAAAATTTGCCTACGCCCTTGTGGGTGACGTGTCAATGACGGCTTAGATCATTCTCAGTTGATAAAAGCGGAACAAGACTACAACGGTCATTAAAAAATAGGGGGTCCCAAAGCTTCGCCTTTAGGAGTTCAACGCGATAGCGATCTTCTGTTTCTATAGTGCCTTCTTCAAACACTTCATGCATGAGCTCTTTTCGAACCAGCTATGCACTCTTTATATAACCTTAAGGAAACGGGCGCAATAGCGTGTGTGCGTATTGTAGTGGGTTACCGGCTTTAAACAATGAACTAATTATGATAATCACATGTTCTGACGCCAAATTTTTATGGGCGCTTGTACCACGCATTATTACTCCAATAATTCATCTTGCATTGGGAATCATGCATACAGAACGTGTGTGCTTGTAAAGCATGTGTCACTTTCACGGCATTTTCAAGCAGACGAAGCAATTTTGAATGTATTCACAAGCGTACGCTTGGCCGTGTGGTAGAACATCCGCTTGACACTGAAATGACGCATGTTCAATTTCCACTCTGACCCAAACGACCCGGGCTCGATCGCCGCTCTGACCGAGGAGTTTTCATTATTTATTCTGTTTGCATCGTTATCAATATTTCGGGGACGCATATGCGGATTTTTCGCTCACAACCAATGACGCCGAAGCCGAGACCATGCAATGCCAGACTTTCTACAAAACTAGCTATTTAACGCTGTTGCGTTAAAATGGGACTTGACGGATAAAATATGATGGTGAAACATTTTACAGGCATGATTTCATCCATATTTTACTATTTATCTGAAAGCACGGTGCTCTAATTGTAACACAGCACACATCGAAGGCGAACGCTGTTTTTATCCTCAGTATTCCAGCCCCAGTGCGCACTGTTAAAAAAGTCGTAATTTACATTCATAAAAGTTTATGCCGCGCTTCTTCGTTGTGTGATTGGTTATGGCGTAATGACAGTGTCAACATATCCAATCACACCGCGGCAAAAGCGGGATAGAAAGCGGGTGCCACTGATGCATGGCCGAGAATTACTCGCTCTTGCAATAACTCTGGAGGAACTTACACTAGTACTTTTATTTTCCTGTATCCCCACCCATGACAGAATTGAAAAGATTACCTGCAGGTATAAAAGCAACACTTCTACAAAGTAGAGTCTAGTTAAAGACAATTCATTAGAACAATGGATGTGAAGCGAGGGTGTTCAGGTTAACTGCAATACCGGCTGCCTTGGCGAACAGGCTCACTTCGCTTCCATCTTTCCTGTACTCAGCGAGGATATATCAAAAATGCAATTGCATATACTAACATAGGACAGAAAACGCATGATAACAGTAACACGTTCTTTCTTTAGTCAACTCTGCTTTCCTGGTTAGCATAATATTTTGTGAGGTTTTACGTTCGAAAACCACGAGATGATTTTGAAAGATGCCTCAGTGGAGGGCTTCCGAAGTTTTGACCATCTGGAGTTTTTTATTGTGCACCGACATTGCACAGTTCACGGCCCGCTATCATTTCGCCTTCATCGAAATGCGACTGCCCCGACCGGGATGCGCGTTTACAAAGGCGAGCGGATAGAGCCACCCAGAATTCACCGCGGGCCAGCACTCTTGGAGGCTGTGCATTTCCGCCGGTCTAACTGTGTCATCACGCTGTCGCTCCCCGCACTTTCGTATAGTGTTGCCGGAGGCTGCTGCTGTAGCTAGCGGGGGGGCCGCCCCTTGCTCGCAAAGGAAACCCCTCGCGGCTTTTGGACCTGCGGCGAGTTGAGTTGGATACTCGCGAAGAAATCGTGTGCGCCCACCTGTCGCCTCTCGCAACCGAAAGCCGGCTCGTTCATGACGCAAGTGGGCACTGGAACGATGTGATCAAGAAAAGGAAAACCCTCTACGATTGACATCTCGCAATCGGTTCATGTTTCAAGCAGTGCGCGCGCCTTGTATCGCCGCTGCGCTGCGCTCCTCGCTCTGCCCAACGTTTTGCCGGCCCGTTATCAACGATGTAAGTTGGGATGTTTACTAAGTCGTAAGCAATCAACACAAAACGACGCGATCACGTACTTGTGCAAGCCTTGCCTTGTCGCTGGTCAGAAAGGGGCTTTCGGAAAAATCACACTCCGCTACTTCGCGGTCGTCACTTCAGGGTTAATTAGCTTTAGCTGATGCTCAGCACTGACTTCTAAGCTACGCATTATGAATAGGAATGTGCCATGCCACACGAAGACCTTCCAAACACCATTGTGCGGCTTAAAAAAAAGTAAAGCTTCCGGCCTCGCCCGTTCATATATTCAACGCCTCCTTTGTATATTACACGGACAAGCTAATACGTCATCGTTAAGGCAAAAGAACGCCGCTGATTAAGTATTGCCTATCGGCGCAAGTAAGGTTCGAACAAAAACAAAATTTTTCTGGTGCGTCCTGCAGAAAAAAGCGCCCGTGTTTTCTTTTTTGGCGCTTCAGTGCAGCATGCATGTGTATTGCGGTGAAGCTGTGAGGGCACGCGCAACTTTATAATATGCGACCGAGCACCTCGACATGTTTCTCTTTTTTTTCTACAACCCGCCCTTGTCCAACAAGCAGTCATGCAAACTTGATGGCAAGTAAAAAAAAAACATACCTGGCCACTAGTGCCTCATAGCCGTCACATGAAATTGAAATAAAAGCAGGAGTGCAGACCATGCATAGAGATACACTGGAGGATGTTCTAAAGTATAGACCATGCTCTGAATGAAGCATAGAGAACTTTGATGCTAGTGTCTGTGGCAGCTGCAACGCACAGCACTTCAGCTAGCATGGCAGGGAAGGGTAGTACACGAATGTGTCTAATGTTCATTCTTTTAGCTCCGTGTGGCCTGGATTCGCTTTGCCACAAGACAAAGTTTAGCAAAGGTTTAAAATCAATGCATAGCTATAAACACAGCCACAAGTGCATGGGAAGCCTGCAAACACGAAAACTAGGCAAATCTGTGAAGTACCCATCATTCCCATGGCAACTAAACGACTGCAGTGCCAGAGTTACTTTTAGGAAACCATGAGACCATAAAAGTCACCCAGGATCTTGCAATTGCACCTTGTTTTATTTTTGCATCATTTAAAAACAACGCTTTGCTAATGAAATGCCATTCGAAGTATCACAGGATTATTGCTTGCTTAGACCCCTCATCATCCAACCTTGTATAGGTGAGAGCCAGTCCTTACGCATGTACCTGTTCAAATAAACATCCGTTCATGTGACTGCCTGATTTGTGCAAGGATTATAAGATGCAATAAGACTTTACAATTCATTAGTATACACTTTAGAAACAGATACTGAATTCAATGCAGCAAATAGTTCAACTGCCTTTTGCAACACAGCATATGCCAGGTAGAAAATGCAGCAAAGGCAAATATATTCTGGAAATTGTTTTGCAAAGCCTTCACAGGCATGGTGGCAAATATATCGGTTAATGCCAGCTATGTCTATTTTCTGCGAAGCTCTAAAAGCTCTTGCACGAGTTGTCTAAAATGTCTATACACCTCTTCAGCCTATGAACTTGGCGTTTCACTGCAATGTAATGTTAAAATCAGAGGAAATAGTAAACCGCCTGTAAGACTTATAAGCTGTTGTAAAAAGAAAAAGCAATATATTTCTTAATATTGAAGAAGCATTCTGAACAAAATTAGACCAACTGAGGCTGCCACAAGTGGCCTTGAAAATGTAAAGATACTTGCCAACATAAGTTGCTGGTCTAATGTGGAGGCCACGCATTTCAGTCAGCTGTACACATCGATGCTAAGTCTTTGTAATGTTATGAAAATATTCATAATAGCACCTATAGACACAGCATAATACACCCAGTTTATTATGTCTTTTGGCATTGAGGATAAAAGATAGCTTATGCCTTTGCATACATTTCTAATATTTCTGCAGTTATGAAGATTAGAAGCTTGACGACTGCTGGCATACTAGTTTATGTTTCTCAAAGAGATGTGGACATCTAAAAATCCAGAAGCCCGAAATATGAATTTCAAAAAGTGCGAGGGTATCCAAATGCAGAGCTGTGAAATGTTATGCTCACACCTCTTTTTAATCTCTATACGAAGTTTCGGTTCAGCAAGGCATTATACAAGTATCGATGTTCATATGCCTCATGACTGGCATGTGTATTTGCACAAGTTTTTCACTGCCATTCAGGGTTGTTGCAAGTACTGTACTGAGCATGTGTTCCTCTTTCCCCCTAAAATATCCCTGGTGACAGCACTGTTGCCAGCACCATAAATGAAGCAATGCAGGCAGTGACTACAGTGCCAAATGCATGAAACACCTCGACATTGAGGTCTCGTCATACAAACTAGCTGATCTCAAACTTTGCGAATGATTGGGCTACGGCCCAAGTGGTGAAAGGGTTTCTTGCGAGAAGAAAAAAAAGTAAGAAAAGTGGACTGCTCTCTTAGCCCTTTCAGATACCACCTACGAAGAACTGTATGTACTTGTGTGAAACTGACATTTCAAGGCACTCGATATTCTATTGCAACAAAAATAGCGGCATAACACGAGGTGCATTCAAAAAGAAACCGAATTTGTGCTTTACTGTAGTCTTTGACTTTGTTTCTCGGCCACAAGTATGGCCAAACAAAAAATTTCATCTTGAAAGTGCCGCCTGCTGCCTTAGTCCATATCACAACTATGCGACATCTGGTGGAGGTGGTTTCTTTTATGTTCTGGGCGCCCCCATCAAGCCATGAACCTAGCTCCAGTGCCAAAAAAGATACCCGACGCCGACCTCGAGCCTGTAATCTTCAACTTCTTCAAACATTTATGTTTTTTAGATTACTGCATATTTTCAATAAAATAACTAGTGGTAATGGCAGTTCATTTCTCCAATCTTACCTCAACACTGTAGCAGCTTGGTGCAGCACATGGCAAATAGATTTAAACATGCGTAAATGTAAGCAAACATGCATAAAAAGATATGGAGACATCTTGCTAACATACTAGGTAAATGTCCTACGCAATCGGGTCAACTCATATAAATAATTAGGTGTTCTTATCTCATTGAACTTACTTCAGGCACCTCACACTGAATATGTTACTAATAATGCCGATCACAAGTTAGGCTACATACATTGCACCTTCTCAAAACCCCGATATACACTAAAACTACTCCTATATGAAACATTATTACGTTTCAATCTTGAGTATGCCTCTTCTGTGCGAGACCCTTGCCACGACAACTTGGTTCACTTGTTTGTACAGAATAACTCCATTCGCTTGAAACCTTCTCACTGTAATTGCATTGCTGGTATAACTTCAATTAAATCTAGCCGAAGCCTTGCTTCTTTTGCACCCCCTTGTAAAATATCCTATTTGGCTTCATTTCACGAATTATTCAGTCATACCACCCTGCATGACCAACTAATCCTGAATCCTCAGTACATATCCCATTGCAGTGACCTCGTCATAAGGTTGGCATCGCATTATGCAACTCCCAGTGTTTTCATCTTGTACATTGGTATATTGAAACCAACTACCTGAAGACATGTCACTATTAGTAATTGTTTTCCAATAAACTTTACTCAGTGTTCTGTAATTATGCAAAATAGACTAACTAACATTCTGTATTTACAGGCTGAATTATGTATTGTGTTTGCTGTCCTTACACAGCTAACATTGTGTAATGATGAGTTTATTCTTTGTTTAGTAACTTTTCATGCTGCATTTTCCTTGTCTACTTTGTATCCAGTCCCCTCTATTATGCTGCAAGGATTTTGAGAGTAAATAAAATAAAAATAAATATGCAACTGTATGCTGCAAAACGAAGTTAAATAAAGAGATTAGAAAGTCAATATATTTTGATGTTTCTTAGCCCCTACAAATACAAATAGAAAAATGAAGGGGTGTACACAATTGTGTACATAGCGTGTCAAACGGTTGACATTCACCCAGCATTCCTTGCAAGCACTGAAAGCCGATGATTCAGTCCTTTTTATGCCAACTTAGTCTGACATCAGGGGTTGGCACTCCTTTAAGAAGTAGAGTTCGCTTGTTTGGGATTAAACAAAACCTACTTCATGCTTCAAAAACTAACATTTTTCAGGCAAAGTAACATGAAGTATCAACATTTTTAGGCTTGCTCTTGTAATTATTACAGTTCATTTATAATTTTAGTGAGGTAAAAGGTTAAATTATGTGACAGCTTTGTGTTAGTAACAACAACAAAGCATTCAGAAATACTACACATAGGCAGCTGCTGTCCCTATCACAGTACATGTTCACAATGAGGAGAACGTTACAATACCTTGTGTAGCACATGTGAGAAAAAGACTCGACAGGTTTTCACACAACCAATGTTTTCTTTATTTTCTGTCCCCCTCGCGCCAGTATTGCTGCTGCATCGCACGTGATCACGTGCATCCCCTTCTTCCATCACGACACGATCCCCTTGCTGTTGGTGGCACTACAACCCAGTGGCATTCAAGCCCTTAGCACCGAGGTTCACACTGTTTTTGGTGGCCAGCCTGCAAGTAGGAAAGATACCAAAGTGTTTTTAAGTATCGCGTTCTGCGACCTGCTTTCAAGTCAATTTTCAATCTAGTTTCTCAGAACTTTGCAAGGAAATATGAGGAAATGGAAACAGTCAGCAATCCTAGATGTATCAGAACTATAGTACAAGTAAAAAAGAAGGCAGGAAATTGAACACACAGAGAAGCACACAAGCAGCACAATAAAGAGGACCCCAAGACATAATGCATACAACACCATGAGAAGTGCATTGTGGATGACATATTTTGATCATTAAGCTTACCAGATATATTTTCGGCAAGCAGCACACCTACACGGTACTGCACATGGAGATGCATGTCAACTGTGGGCACACAGTATTGAGTTAACATGGCTCACATTTTTCTATGCTTCATGGGCATGTAGGACTGCCTTGGAACTGTGCGCGGCAATGGATGGTGGCGCTTGTGCGCTGAGAAGCAGCAAACGTGGCTCAATAAGGAATGAAAGCACCATTTGCAAGAAAAAAAAAGAGAGTTCAATTATTTCGTATTAACGGCGTGTTACTATTATGTCTTTATTGTACCAAACTCATGAAAATGAACATTGGTGATTTTATTATTTACAAGTAAGCAAATACACAAGTGAAATAAAAACTGTCTGCATCATTTTTCACACACCCCACGGGCATTGAGAGACCATCTGGAGCTTCTGGTGGGTAGGGCACAATGACGATAAATCTATTCTAGCTTTATTTAGCGCTCATAAGTATGTAGGATGACTGCCAGTTGGGCGTGTTGGTAAAGGTTCATGATGAAACAAGTGCAAACAAGTGCGGTGTCCTCTCCGAGTCTGGGCTCATAAGTAATTTAGTCATTCAAATGCAAGCTCTGAAGGCCAGAATGCAAGGCAGCACCCCAAGTAAGTCTTTCACTTTCAAGTGACTATGATAGTCCTCCACTGCTTTGCTGTTTTGTATCGCAATAAAAACCATACGTCTGAAGTGTCCAACATTCCAACGGCTTCTCTGGCGAGTGTGTAGAAATCCTCGGAAAAAAATTTTTATTCTGCGTTCAGTCTTCTTCCATCGGAGTGATGAACGCCCAGAACGATGGCTGGTGGACGTGATCACAGTGGTGTGAAAGTCTAAAACTGAAACCGTGTGTAGTTTTTGCAAGGCCTTCACCTATAATACTACATACACCGTACTGGTCGTATAAAGCATGGAAATTGTCAGATAATGTATTACTGAAGTTTCTCCAGCTTTGTTTAGTTAGCCTCAAAAACCACCACAGTTGAGGGGAAGAGTTTGTTCCAGCAACACTGATACGCCAGCATTGTGAAACGAACTGTAGTGGTTTTACTCCTGCCAAGTGTGCATGCAACTGAAACAAACATGAAATGTCCTTCACAAAACAGCAGAATGTCCCCGCTGTCTTGCAGTTGTGTTTAGGTGTTCTGCGATGCATATGGAATGAGAGCCAGCATAGGCAACATGATTAAGCGAAACGTGATGGCAAAATGTTCTCCAATGTTAGAACTTTGATAAGTACTGTTGCGCACTTTAAGCACAAATGATCGCGCAACATTACTAGATGACACTGGACCCACGGGCAAGGTTTGAAAATTTACTGAAATCAGTTTTGCTAATACTTGCCAAAGACTTTTTTGTTGTTGTTGAGAGCGGCGCCAGGCGCAGCACTCGCTTTTCTCCGCCGTAGGCAAGCACGCGACCGTCTCGCCGGCAGTGCCACGGTGCCTCTTTGAACGCGTGATAAAACAAGCAAAAGTGCTCTCTTGTGCAGTCTAAAGTTGCCTCAAGGGAATGAAATGCAATTTCAAGTTAAACATGTTTGTTTTAAAGCAAAGCCAGCCTACTTGCGAGCATTTCTGTGTGGATAAATTGAACCACATAGCTGCTGGGTGATGCCAGCAGTTGCTTTGTAGATTTTCAACATCAAAATTACTCCTTTTATATGGTAAAAAAACATGCTCATTGGTGCTGATGAGATTAATAATCTTCTCATTTTGACCATAATAAGCAAAAAGTTCTGTGCAGCTGACAGTCCCTTTAAAAAAATTGTACGCCAATATTACAGCTTCATTGCACTAGAAATACTGCAAATTGATTACATATGTCGAGCCCTCCTCACAGCGAATTCCGAATATGCATGAAACCTGTCAAGACAGCTTGTATATGCTTGGTAATCTTCAGTTCTACCATTCAACATTTGATTGAAAAATATAGCCCTCCAACAGTTCGCCCTGTCAGAAAACATGCATGTGATTTTCGGCCACAACTTCTTTCACGCACCTGTCCAAAACAGCCAGAAGAAGCAAGAACTGCAAGGTTTAGTGATGGGCAAATAGTTATGTGAGGTTGAAAAAGTAGTAATTTGGTTGAATCATTTAAAATCAAGCATTTTTATTATAATCCAATAACCTTAAACATTTTACGAATAAGAAATAGGCTTGTACGAATATCACATGCGCTTGTGTAATTTCCTCGCCTCTTAGCAGTGTCCTTTTTTGCTCTTATACCAGGAATGTCTCTTTCTTGTAGATATTAGCGAACTCACTTCGGAGTCTACTCACTCTGACTCGGATCGAGACGCTAGTCTCAGAATGAGTAAACATTTCTGTGAGTGTGCGTCTAAATGAGTCCGTCTCTGGAAAATTTTGGTGTTTCTGAGTCCGAGCGAGTCCAAAGTGCAAGATACATTTCCTGAGGGAATCTGAGTTCGATTTTTGTTTGCCAAGCTATGGTCATACCTACTCGTCTTCAGTATTACTATCCGCTTTACCTAGATCAGCGTTCATACTCGCGTCAATGCTCACATATTTCAAAGCCGTGTCTTCTATATACCATTTGAATATTTATTGATCAGTGGCATAAATTACATGGTGGAAGGCCTCGATTTTTCCCTAACCATTGACAACTAAAGGAAGTTGGTGATAACCTCTTCTTAAATACATTTAATAACAAAAAAGTTGGTGATGAATATATATTGCGCTGTCATCTCTTTCAAGAAAAACGACCTTACTGGTTTACGAGCACTTGTAACTCGTATTCGAAGGCACCATAAGAAAAGGTGCCAATAAGAGCATCGATTACGTGAAATTTCGGTGTTAAAAAGCACTGGCATTGTGGTCGAAAAAGACAGTGAGTCCGAGCGAGTCCAGCTGAACAAATTTTTGTGATAGTGAGTACGGCTCCCAAAAATGTTTATTGAGTCCGAGTCTGAGCAAGCTCCACAAGTTTTTCTGACTTACGCTACCTTGGGTTGAAGCAAAGTGGAAGCAAGTTTCTATTAAATGTATGATTTAAATATGACTACATTGCAAGTTGTACACAGTGAAATATTTGTGTTTAAAGGTTTCCTACTTGGCCCATA
The DNA here is from genome assembly GCA_013436015.1 of Rhipicephalus annulatus. NCBI lineage: Eukaryota > Metazoa > Arthropoda > Arachnida > Ixodida > Ixodidae > Rhipicephalus > Rhipicephalus annulatus. Next base: position 7,870 of record WOVY01003362.1, on the reverse strand, counting down.
TAACAAGCTTTTAAACTTAATAGGGCCCTCCAACACTTCGAAAAGTGCACTGTTGTAGCCAAACATCGTCAGCAGCTAACACGAGAGATTATGGAGGCCAATGAAATGCAAATGCTGGGTGATCGATGTATCAGCATGCCTTCGCTTGCTCTGACTAAAAAAGAAAGCGAGTTTCTGGCTTTGACACAATTCATTGTGAACTTGTGCTGAGCTGTGGCGTTGTAACCATATAATGAGATGATGATTGTCTTGCTGTGATGCAATACATTGCGCGGTGGTGTTCCGTCATGAGTATATATTTCCAGCATTTTCGTTAATAAAATTTCAGTTGTCAGCGCTCTTTCTGTCCTTGTATCTTCTTCTGTAGTTACATCGTAACTACTCGTAGTCTTGCGCTGTACAAATATGTTGAATCCCTATCACCAACTAGTCCAAGCATCTGTCTTATCAAGTTACGAAATAAAATTACTGTATACCCAAAATTTCCAAAACAAAGAAAATTCAGAATATATGATTTGAGAATAAATGACCCAAGAACAGTACAACAAATTTATAAATGATGCATATGATGGTTCTATTCAAATAGACAAAGAAAATTGGAAGTGAGGTGCCACTTCATTGCTAGTGCCGTACGGTATAAAGCATTGCTTGATTTTTTTTTTTTGTAACACACATGAACTCAGTTTTCTCAATAAACTTTTGTTCTTATTGCGATAAGAGCCTACAAGTGTTTTAATATAGATGGATGTTATGATATGATCCCACTATAAATACAAATGTCCAATGAAATTCGCTGTTTAAAATTAACAGGGTTGCAGGCACTATAACCTTACTGAGTCTTGAAAGGTTGCTTCACGGCATTGTGAATATCCCCAAAGTGGTTGGTTTCACCGCACAAAGAAACTATTCGGCAGTGAAACCACCTTTCAAAGCGATTACACACGGTGAAGTATGTCTCACAGGCGCAGCCACTCAGTGATGTTCGGTGCAGGAAATTTTTGTTTTATCGGGGAATATTCGCCTGTCATTTTGAGCCAAAAGGAATCTTCGCGATATTGCAGGGTATTTTCGCAATGGTTAAATTCTCATATGACGACCGATAATTAGCGGTCACAGTGCGCCTTCATCTGCTGTAATCGGTTCTGGTGCATGCACCACGCTAGCAGAACCCTTGAGATTTGATATACGCGGAGCGATTTCTAGTTCATTATTGGTGTTAGACTTGAAGCCCGCAATGTGCAGTGTACTATCACTATATGAATGAATATGCCATGGCTTTGTTGTGCGGCAGCGGGTAGGCTAGTCATCATTTCAAAAGTGGCCAGTACACCATACACGTGTAATTATAGTGTTTGCGTAGATGAGTGCGGAAATGAGTACTGTTATGCAGGGAAATATGCTGGAACTTTCGTCAACGTTAACAGGAAAAAATCCCCGAAATAGGGAATTTTCATGTCTATGACTGCGAATTCTTCGGCGTAGAACGAAACATTACTGGCCACAGTGTACATGCTGAATCGGCGGTGACGTCAGACCACTGGGTCATGTCCACGTGGTGTCCACGAAAGCGATCGCTCCACGAAGTTCGTCCTACCACTGTGGTTGTGACCGTCAAGTTTGTACGAGTGCCGATCGCGTTGTTGCACAATATCGAGGCACAATGGAGGAGATGCGTCAGCCACTTGAGGTCGTAAGAGATGACCAGCAGTCTACTGAACACGAGTCCGTGTTCCGAGCGAACTTGGCCGACGAAGACGCCGTCAATGAATGGATGGAAGCGTACAGCGTACGGACCAACACTTCTTGGATTGTCTGGCGCGTCCAGAGTGCTGGGGAAAGGTGGGTTTGTCTTGTCGATGCCATTTACTGCACTACAGCCGTTTGAGCGATCATTTACACAGGGCTTACAGCTGAAATCATAGTTTCGAAATTCCACGCCGCGCTACAAGGCGATTTTATTGGTGTCATGGCGGCAGCTCCATTTGCGGTAATGAGGTTGCTGCGGCAATTGCGCCGAGATGTGAAAACTGCTACATACTGAAACATTTCGACCGAGGAGGCACAATTAACGCTGAGCGTGCGCCAAGACGTTTTCGCGGTCTTTCGGCGAAAAAAAAAAGTGGTAGGCGATCGAAACACGAGTGCTTGACCATTTTTCACCATGGCGAAAAAAACGCGCTCTGTCCCGTGTCCTATACGCGCCTACTTGCGCGTCATATTCAATTGTGCTGCCAATCGGTAGTCTAGGCTCCTCAGGGCATGTGAGCCAAACATAGCCGTGGTCTTTCGGCGAAAAAAAAAAAGTGGTAGGCGATCGAAACACGAGTGCTTGACCATTTTTCACCATGGCGAAAAAACGCGCTCTGTCCCGTGTCCTCTACGCGCCTACTTGCGCATCATATTCAATTGTGCTGCCAATCGGTATTCTAGGCTCCTCAGGGCATGTGAGCCAAACATAGCGCAGCACGTGAAACAGAATTTACAATTCCTAAACATCTTCAAATCGTTCGCTCTTCTCTCCCCCCAATGATGCCGTCAACCTAACCGTGCCATAAACTCAAAGTGGACGGCCACTGGCTGATATGACACCCCGTGATGGGCAATGTTACCGCGGCCGTCCCAATATGCGGCGATGTTCGCTCGTCGCGCTGCAAGCAGCTTAGCATTCCAAGAAAAAAAAAACAAAGGCGACGCGCGCTGGCGAACAGGTCTGCCTAATCTTGTCTTTTTTTTATACATGCTTGTGTAGTTTTCAGCCCGCTCGCTAGTACAGAAAGCACTTAAAAACGCGACCAACCCCATTAACTCTGGCCATACTTGACACTGAAAATTGTTGCAGCAGTCGATTCGTACGACAATGAACTCCTTTAAATAGCCATTAGATGACTACTTAAAAAATGTAGCAGGGTCTCTAAGTTACTGCTGTAAATTTTAGTGCTCATTGAACAACACAGATAAGAGCTGCATAGTCCTAAAATCTCTCCAGGCCAATAACATCTAGGTGGGAATACCAACAGTGTAGTAGACACGCCACTTGGCAGCTTAGCGTCCTTCCTGTCCCTGTCTTTTTTTGCCTTGGTTGCTTCTGCATTCTGTTGATGCTGCTGGGGTTCCCACCAAGACTATATACCAACTTGCCCAACAAGCCATCTTAACTCAATAAATGAATACTCAACAGAGATTATTTGCTTGAGCTAATGATAATGAAGAGGCAGTTGACGAAAGCCACCTAGCTCTTGCTTGAGCTCACAATATTCATGTATAACTACCATCTGTTCGGAAACTTTGCCTGCTGCAACCGGTCTTGCACTACTGCAATGACATGCGCACACTGCAGTATCTTGAATGTGGCAACTTCAGCACCGAAGCATGTGCCCTATCATAAAACTTTGCTTGGTGCATATAGATTGCAACATTATGTGTCATTTCACCTAGCAGGCTCTGCAAAAGCTACAAGTATTGGCCTAACCAGCGATGCTGAAAAGGGTGGTAGCTGAACTTGCCATGTGTTGTAGCAGGCTCTTGGTATAAATACCCAACTTGATGTTAATGTCACGTTCATATACTGCCCGTCTCTATGCAATTCTGCCACAAATTCTAGATGCCTCTTTTTTTTTTTCTGGCTCGGGAGGGGAAGAGGGGACCGTCGCAAACAATACCAACTACAACTTATTTAACACATTGTCAAGTCAGGCAAAAAAATATTCACTAAGTTGTGGAGTCCAAAATATGTCATAATTGCTGAAGTTAAAGGTTATTGTGAGTATTGAATAATTCTTTGTTGCTTTCAGTCAACAGTCTGTACAGACAGAGTCCTTTCCTGGCGTGCACCGAGCCAAACGATTGTTCAACACTACCATCATCTTCATGATGGCATGGCAGCTGAAGCACCTCTGGGGTGCCCCAGTGAGATGTGTGACAACCACTCATATGGTGCTCATACAATCGTACGGTGCTATGCCATTGCACAGAATACAACATACGAGCAGCCAGCTGCAAATGTGATAAAAGCATAGCTATTTCAGCAGTGCAACTGTGAAAAGAGTTTTGTACTTCTAGTTATTCTTACTTAGATAATTATATTTTACAAAGCAGTGCATTATGAAAGAGCTTATCCCCATTTGCACCCATGTGTGTCATGCAGGATGGCTTTTCACAAAATTTGGCGCTGCCAGCACCACACAAAGAATAAGAAGAGTGGCCCACGCAATGCCAAGTGCATGGCAAAAGTTGACGTAAAAATAAAGCTGGCCACGTTTGACACCAAACGCAGGGACAAGTATCTGCAGAGAGAGGTGCCTCTTTCTGCAGTGATACGAATCGACGACAGGCACAGCCACAGCACCGACTCAGCGGATGCTCTGCGACTACTTCGCGGCACTAGGTCAACAAGGCAAACATTCCTCCGTTACTTCAGCGAAGGCATGACCCCTAGTGAAGCAAGGAGACTGCATGAGAGCAAGCTCTCTATGGAAGATGATGGCCCTGCAAAGCTGGCCAATGCGGCTTTAAATCCGCCTCAAAGAACGGTCTACCACTGGCACAGCGTTTGGAGGGAGGCCTGTTTTGGTGGTACCTACATCGACCCAGTGCTGAAACTGGAGGAAAAGGCTTCTTTGTATGCAGCTCAAGGTATGTCTAAACTTGTGGGAGAATCTGTCCTCTACGTAAAACAGTATTCATAAGCATAAGCACTCATTTTCAATGTGTGAATGGTAAAGTTGTAGCTATGACAAATTACAGACACATTCAGCACAAAGCCTCATCTACTTGTGATTCATGCCAGTGGCTTAGTTGTACACTGCACCTGCCAGTCAGAGCATACATTTACAATTATTTTCCTTGGGAAGTAAGAAATGATGTATTTACTTTGAAACCCACAACTTTTTGATGAATTTATGTTCCTGTGAAATCAGAAACATCAAATTCTTGGAGTAACCTTGAGTATGGCAAACTTAAAGCCCAAGAGGTGCACAGGCGGTCGGAGTTTCAAGTGGCGAAACCAGATCAGATTGATAGGGAAACCGAAATATGAAAAAGAAAGGGGGGAAGAAGAACATATACATGACCAGATAAAAGAAATAACAAACACGTTATTTATTTTCTTTGAGAGTGACACTGACTTATTTTTAAAAGGTTTTTGGTTCAAGGCATAAGTTGGCAATCTAGACCAACTGACACATTGCATGAGCATCAATTCACAGGGAACCAGCATTAATGAAGCTCGCGAGTCAGCCCATAAAAACAAATTGTGAAATATAAAACATGAAAAAAAGAAATGAGATGCCTCAAACTGGCCGGCCTATGTTTCAATGTAAGAATTTATCTTTGTCAAAGGCATTTTGTCCTTCTTGGCTGTTACTTGAAAGGATTAGTTGTAAATGTCATTAAAGGAAGTGTTGAAATTTTGGAAAGCATGACAGCAGCAGCAACCAGAGCTGTACAGAGTGTCAGCCACACAGGTCAATCTAGAGAGGCCATTTAAACTTGGGAGAAAACAAAAAAAGAAAAGAAGCGTAAAGCGCAAGAATGGGACAAAGGAAGGCGATACAAAAATGGGCGCTGACTGTCAACTGAAATTTTAATTGACAAGATCAAGGATACACGGATACAAAAAAAATGGTTAGATTACAAATCTTCAGTCATGTGCGTCACATCAAATTGATTTTTTTTTTCGAACAGATTAAGTAGCGGAGTGCTCACACATCTATGGCCCCTTTGGTGGATGGCAAAAGCCTCAAATATCTCCCGTGCGAGCCTTTGACAACAGCATTTTAGGACTGTAACATCCGACAGACGAAGGCATGCTGCAGCCATGCCTAGCACAATGTGTGGCTAAATTACTACAAACACCAATCTTTACATGAATTGACACGTTTGCGAGGCCTATAACTGATGCACCTCCCAGTTTGTACCACAGACACACAGCCGCTTGAACACTGAATTATGACATATATTGATCACTGGATGAACGGCTTGTTATGTTTCTTTGAACAGCTTGCTCCGCTTCCTTTCTGTTCGTTTGCATGCCGGCACATTCCGCCTAGCTTGGTGGCACCGATTGCTCTCACTGTTCAGGAAGATGGTCAGGTATCTTAAACCTATCTTATCCTGGTCCTGGCGCCATACCATTGAAGGCTGAGAAGTAGAGCCGAAACAGAGAACACCTTATTTGAAAGATGCGAAACTAAAAAAAAATTCAGCAGATCCCATATACTTTGGGACTTCACATTATGTGAAGCATGCGGAGGGAAGGTGGCCGCGTTGTAACTTTTTTTATTCAGCGACATGTTATGAAATGATGCTAAATATATGTACAAATGTTGCAGGAACAGATGCATATTGAACAGTTGCAGATGTTTCTATAACCAGTTGTTTGCACTTGCACAACGGTGCCATCAGTAACATGAGTATTAGCAACACCAGAAGTGATAAGCTGATTTGAAGGGTTTGTGCTTGCAAGGATGGTAGCCCTGGACACTGGTACATAAATCCACTTCTGCGCATGGCACCTAACTACAATGCATATTTACACAACATAAAGGTTGTAGCATAGGAGTAAATATGTAATCTTTATGAGATTGCATAGCCAGCACTGCAACCACATTTGACGTTTTACGAACATTACGGGTCTATTTGAAAAATAGTTCCGAGATCTAGCATGCTCTGTGGTAGAATTCTTGATTGCCTCGCATTATGCTTGGGTTCGACTCCTGCTGGCACCCTGATAGATTATTATGTGGATTTTGACGTCCCAAAACCACCATATGATTGATGAGAGACGGCTGTAGTGGAGGGCTTCGCAAATTCCAACCACCTGGGGTTCTTTAACGTACACCCTAATCTGAGCACACTAGCCTACAACAGTTTTGCCTGCATCGAAAATGCAGCCGCCGCAGCCAGAATTCGATTCCGCGACGTGCAAGTCAGCAGCCGAGTACCTTAGCCATTAGACCACCGCGGCGGGGCCCTGCTCGCACCCTGACATTTTTCTTTGGGTTTGTCGAGTAAACGCTGCCGCTGTCAGTTTTGTCTTAAAGAGGCCCTGCAACACTTTTTGAGCATGGCCAGAAAATGTTGCCATTTGGTGAAGAGGCTCCCGAAACACACGGGCCAAATATTATAGTGCAGTACGCGGCTTGGAATTTGCAATAAATAAATGACCAAAGTCAGCTAAAAATTGCTTTCTTCGTTTCAACAAATGACGGAGGAAGCTGAAAAATTATTCAAAGGCCATCTATGAGCCATTCGCTGATTTTAACATGGCGCGTTCGGTCCTTACAGGGATCGCCGCGAGATGCCGCAACTTGTCCCCACGCGCGCTCGCGATCACACAGAAAAGACCATGTATTCAAAGCGAAAAAAAAACAAAGAGAAAGTTTTCAAATGACAAAAGGCACGTGTGACTATTTGTTTTTTTCCCCATGCCATACCCCCCCCCCCCCCCTGGCTTAGCTCCCAGAGCTTTCGCCGGGATGAGAGCAGAGCGAATGCGATTGCAGCATGACAAATCTTTGCGAGTCCCCTCATACCGACGTATTCTTAAAATTTTTGCAGCGTTAATTCGTGAGGCAATATGCTGTTTTAGTGAATCCATTCCATGGTTACTTAAAAAGGTGTTTCAGAGTCCCTTTAACGTTCATGCGTTACAATGGCCCATGTGTGTTCTTGTCGTTTTTGGGTAGATACCAAGTGTCAAACAGCTGTGGCAGGTATGTGCCACTGTTTAACTGAGTTGTAACAAGAAGTGTTTATACATTAATGTGTATGTGGTGTTTTGACCAGCGTGTCATAATCATCAAACCCTCTCATAATTTAATTTAGGTTCCCACCAAGTTAAGGAGATTATCACGTGAGCACCCAGACGTAA